>OZ025244.1:59186860-59219360 GCA_964019155.1 Osedax fenrisi
ATATTCAATTGTACAAAAGTTAATACTAGTTATGGCAGCATGATTGGTCACAAATAATTATTCTGAGTAAATCAAGTTTCAAATATAATATATGAATATAAACAATATGATTGTACAGGTACAAATAATATAATATAAACAAAATGAATAATGTAATGAACATAATTTAACACCATTTTAAAGATAATATTTGAAATATTATAATTTTACATTAAAAAAAAATCGAAAAAATCGAAAAATCGAAAAAATCAACTTAAATAAAATCAACCGACACCAGAAAATGTCAGATATTTCAACGAAGCTCAAAAGTATATTTACAATCGTATGAGATTATACAAACATATTACGTACAGAATAAAATAAGTGAAATTCAAAATGCGATGTGTAACAAAAAATCAGCCTTATCCTGGAAAATAGTAAATGAATTTAGTGGAAAAATAACTTAAATAGAGAAAAACTTAAAGCAAACAGTGAAAAAGAATGAATATAACTATGGAACTACCATTTCAAGGAACAACTTGGTAAACCATAAATTCCCACATCAAACGATAAAAGTACATTGACTATACAAAATTAACTAGATATCAAAAAAGGCATTTTACAATAGATGAATTAAAGATAGCTACGAAAAGCATACAAAATGGAAAATCTGTTGGCTTAGATGAAATACCATCTTAAGTATGGCAACTAGTATAATTTCAAGAAAACTTACTAAACTATAGTGTAATAGTGTATATTCTCAAGAACCTATAGACATATTGAATAAAGATGCTTACTTCCTTTTCCTAAAAATGTAGTTCTAACTATCACAACAAAAATCATCGGGGAATCACACTAACTCCAATTGCAATTAAGATATATAACCTGATGCTAATAAATAGGATAAGACCAGAGGTAGATCCTATATGATATTGTATAGGATAGTGTATACACTGAGAAAAAATAAAATTGGTTTCCGAACAAAGAGATCAACGGCAGGAAAAATGTTAACCATTTGACGTATACTAGAAGGGGTAAAGTCTAAAAACCTACCAGCTACTCTCCTCTTTATAGACTTTTACAGGCTTTTGATTCAATAAATCTTGAAAAGAACAAAGATATCTTAATCATATATGGTATACCCACTGAAATCGTAAATGCCATATTTATGCTATACAAGAATACTCGCTCTATGGTAAGATCGCCTGATGGTGACACACCTTTCTTCGATATAACTACTGGAGTACTATACAGAGATAAACTTGCACAATTTATATACATTATATGTGTGCACTATATATTAAAAAAATCAATGGATAGCAATGTACATCCCGGCTTCACTCTTGCAAAAGAAAAAGCAATAGAAACCCTGATGCACACATTACCGATATTGACTATGCTGACGATATAGCTGTAATGATTAATAGTCTGATAGATGCAAATAAATTAATAAACAAATTTGAAGATACGGCTAAAGATATCGATTTACATATAAAATCATAAAATACGGGATACATGTGTTTAAATCACGAAAACCAAATAAACATGAACAGCCTATCAGGCCATGATATAAAACGTGTAGAATAGTTCAAATATCTAGGTAGTTTTATTGTTTCAACTCAATGTGACGTAAACATAAGAATTGGAAGTACGTGGGCAACCTTGAATAGACTGAACATCATCTGGAAATCCAACCTATCAAGTTAACTAAAAAGAAACTTCTTTAGAGCTACAGTTTAGACTGTTCTTGTATAAGGCTCTATCACTTGGACTCTAACTTCAACATTAGAGAAAAAAGTTGATTGGACCTATTCACGCATTAAATAAGTTACAATATGCTGCACTAAATAAGTCATGTAGGTACCACCTAGATACCTAGATACCAACGTTACAAATAAGGAGTGTACGGCAACATTCCAAGAATAACAGATACATACGCGAACAACGACTGATGTTCTACGGTCACTGCTGGAGAAACAGAAGCGAAGTAGTGAGTACAGTATTACTCTGGAATCCATAACACTGACGACGCTCTCGAGGAATGCCTATGAGAATATATTTATACCAGTTAAATCTTATCACAAATGAGTAATTACCGATAGCGATGACTGATAGAGAGGAATGGAGGTAATGTGTAATGAACTGCCGAGCAAGCTATATATTGTTATATTATAAAGATAAATATTACATTTTTTTAATTATTATAATTATGATTTATTTAGATTTTTTATGAATTTATTAGAAAGTAGTTTAATTATAAATCAATTATTATATAAAATATATTACCAAAATAATTTCTTTGTTTTCAATAAATGTATATAATGGTTTTTGAAAATAAATCACTATATTTATATATCATAAGTTTTAACTATGAATTGATTTCAATATTTACAAAAGATATTTTATTAAAAATATGTTGATGTTTTAAATAGGTTGAAATTTATATATATTAAAATTAATTTATATAAAAATAACATATAATAAATAAGCTCTTTAGGTTATTTAACGATCAGACAGAGTATTTATATGTATAAATATATTAATAATATACAATATTTAATTTCTAACATTATAAAATAGATAGAATATATTTAGATATATTTAAAATTTAAAATTGTATTATAAAAATAAATAATTATTTAACAATTCTTCTTAACAATTCAATTATTTAAAGTATTTTATCTTATTTTTTATTTTGTTTATAATTTTCTTTCATAACATAGAGGTAGGAGATGAACTAACTATTTAGGGAATATTTCCAGTATTTCTATCACTTAACTCTTCTGTACAGTATTATTTTCCTTTTCTATAGAATACTGCAGAAAATAAACATTTACAAATTTAAGTTTATATGAAAAATGTCTAAAACAAATATTTAAAGAAATACTAATATATAAACAGTTCAATAACATATTTATATATTTAGAACTACATGTGTATTGTACTGTGTAAGGTATACTCTATTGGTGTATTATTATAATCCGAATTTTCTGAACTATCTACTGGAATTTCTTTATGTAAATGGTTAATTAAATGTTCCATTTATGAAGAATTTAAACTTTACTACTAAGTCACGTGGATCTATAAAATATTATCTCGTACAACTTACCGATCTTAAAGACTAGATATATTTTACATTATCATGATTTAACTCGAAAATTAATCTATTAGGATTAATCTATATATAATCTATTTAACCTACATTATCCTATGATGTGATGAATCACTCCATGGTAGGATAGATTATATGCCTATATTATCTATAGAAAATAGTGGTATCAGTACCCTCATATCAACCTTTCTGGAGCTCAAAGGGTTGTCGTGTTATCGTATAGGTGATACGCGGGCAATGCCGGGCATCGGCTACAATTCACTGCGCTATACCCCGCCGTAATCGTGACATTGTGACAATGACAAACACATCCACTACCAAGGATTTCCAGAGATCGTGACCGTAATCTGCCTACTACTGTATCTAGATCCATACATAGCGATATACGTATAATAGCTTTGTTTAGTTCGCTACTAAGTACACTTAAGTATACACAATAAGTGTGCTTCCGTATCCTTAATGTGGAATTGTTTTAGACACATAATCTGGCTTTGTGTATACACAAGTGGTATACCACTCATAATTGACCATTTATATTCTATATAGAAGTTCGACATCGACTTCTAGTCAGATCACGTGACGAGTCTACGTGATGAATGCATCGGAAGCTGATGACTCTGCAACTGTCAGCACTCTGGCCTACATTACGATGACCTTGATGTGTACTCTTTTATTTTCTATTCTTGTTTCTGGTAAATTATTTATTTATTTTATTAGATACCATTACATTGATAATATAAAATACAACATAAAACTATTATAAATAATGTAAACGCGATACGTAAAGTAAGAATTGTAAGTATATAATATGTATTCACTTTAAACACAGTTTTTTCAATATTTAAAATTAATTTTTGCTTATATAATTTAAATTATTTATACAAATTTATTTGTAATTAAAAGTTATCAAATACCTTGAATAATAATAAAATGACACAGGTGTTAATGTGTTCCAGGTCGATGGACGCGTGTATTAACATTGATTGCAGATACCATCGGTACCATGGTCAAATAACTTAATACGGACAGTGCCCGAATACAGACACTCTCGGTATCTCAGAAACTATAAATGCTACAAAAAAAATTGTAAAGATAGTCTAAATTCCTAAATTATATAAATAGTCTACAAAAGTTTTTTTTATTTTTTAATAATTCAATATATTGCTGATATATTCAATATACTGATTTTTGTATTACTTGTTTTAAATTTATGAAAAAAAATGTCAATTTAAATCTTCACAAGAATATACAAATGTATCGATATAAAATATAACACTATATTATTAAAAAATAAATCAGGACACCCTATAACCAATCAGCGATAATAAAAATCGCGTGCGTTATAATATTAATAGCTACCACCAATAAAGCTAAATCTAAAATTTGTATTATTTAGATAATTAAATTGAATTATTAATTAAAAAAATAATTAAAAAAATAAATTATTAACTAATTAAATTAATATAAATCATAAAATTCATAAAATTAATTATAAATAATGTAATTGTAATTTTTCTGATTGATTCATCTAATGATTCATAAGATATGTTTATCTAATGGTATTTAGGGTGTCCGTATTATAACACAGGGTGTCCGTATTCGGACACGGTTACCGAATACGGACACCCCATATATATATGTAATTAAAAGATTATATAAAATTTTAATCTCACAATAATATCTATAATCATATAATATTAATATATTGTAATTTTTGAATAAAAATAATGAGTCATAAAATGTTAAGACAATGTATTGCTAAAGTGTCCGTATTAGGTGTCCACTTTCCCCTACCTACTCCATAATGGATGTGGAAAGTTTTATATTTGATCAATAACAACATCAATAGGCTAACACTTATTAACTTATTAACCTATTTAATATGCGATAACTGCTATTATAATTTGTAATGCTATTATACTGATATTATTATTCTATTATAATAATAGTAACATAATATCAGAATAATAGCATTAACAATTAATAATAGCAAAATAGCAGCATAATATACTTTTAATGGCAACATAATAGCAGCATAATAGCATTACAAATTAATAGCAACATAATAGACTTTTAATGGCAAATAAATAATAATTAGCTGGGCTCTTAAATAAAACAATATAACACACTTATTGGAAACTACCACTATTAAATAATGTGTAAAATAATGTTGAAATTTATAATATTAAACCAGAATTAGTAAATAATAAAAGATGGGAGGCTGCAGCCATGGTTATTTAAATAGAATTGGAAAGGATATTCTCTACATTTAATATGATATAAACTCTGTAAATATATACGATAATCAAATTTTCCTAATATTAAAAAATAGGTACACTTACTGTTAAACATATAGGTTACTAACTACTCACAAAATACCATAGCTATAAACAGCAATGGATAGGTATAAGGATAGATCCCTAACTGGGAAAAATATTATATATTTAAATATCACAAATATACACAATTGTGACAAAAGAAGAAAAATGAAGTCACTTATAACAATAAATGGAAGAAGCAAAAAAGTATAAGGCAATATACAATATAATACTAAAAGTCATGAATACATAAAATGAAGAACGGTTAATAAAGTATTAAATAGATACCCTGCAAACAGTAATAGCCGTATAATAGCAGGATAACAGCATATGTTAGAGCCTAAAATGTTTACATTGTTCTATTATACTGCTATTAAATACATATTATGCTGATATTAATTTGTCATGCTATTATTTGCTGTTATTTTGCTATTTAAAGTCTATTATGCTAATATTATGCTGCTATTAATTTTAAAAGTATATTATGCTGCTATTCTAATAATAGCAGCATAATAGACATTTAATAGCAGCACAATGCAGCATAATAGCACAATGTAAACATTTGAAGCTCTAACATATGCTGTTATGCTGCTATTATGCGGCTATTACTGTTTGCTGGATAGCTATTTAATACTTTATTATTTAAAAATGTAGTCAGAGTAAAAATATGTATAATCTTTAAACTCTATTAAAAAGACTAAGTTAATAAAATCGCCCATAATCATAGTAATATATATATATATATATATATTATTTATAATGTAATCCTATTACCAATACATATACACTATTACGTATACCTGTTAAAACTGACAACTTGAAACTTAACGGTAATTAATATCTATTCATACCAAGAAAACCAATAGTGCTCTATTGGTATATATATACAATATTGCACAAACATGTTTGCATAAACTATAGTTTTTATTAATATTACTATATTAAACCTAGTTTATTTGAAATATTGTATGTTTATTGTGAGCTTTTAAAAAAGTAGAGTACATGTGATATCATGGTTAAACATTAACTGGCAAAGTAAAAGAAAAAATGAGAACAACATTAAAATGGCTACAGAAATATAGAAACTAATGAGGTTGATAAATATATAGAAAAATTGAGATATCTAAATATAAACTTTATACTTACATTTAAAATTAAAACTCCCTCATTATTTCTGTTATATATAAAAGCGACAAGGCTTATGTACAAGTTTATTAAGATAAAACAAGGAATTGACCTACATGTGGCTATGTATGCTATATATCTATATATAGCCACGCACGAGGTGGTCATGTATGACGGCCATACAAGAATTTGATTAAATAAGTAAGAATTCAATTAAAAATGCTACAATTATCGCTTTTACATATAACACTTTCTACATTGTTATGATTGTGAAACTTGAGAGTTGAGAGTTAAAGAAGAAAATATACTTATTTGAAAAGAAGTCTTTTTCGGTAGATTTAAAGTAGATTTATCTAACGTAAGATATCACATAAGTAATGTGTTCACCTGAGACAATGGTTAATACAAGCTGAATATATTTCATTATTAGGTAGATTATGTAACCATATTTTTCCATTTCTACGCGCTGCATACGACAATATAGCGGGGGGTGCACGTTATCGATCTATTTCTACTGCTAAGCAAGCATTCATTGACAAACTGATTGTAACCCAATGTAATATCAACACAAACTGTATTGGCAGGCACAACAGCCCCTTGCAATGTAGTGGCCGTTATATAAAGGGCTGATCAACATATGTAGATCTTACCCCTAGCTATCATTAATAAACATACTAAAGCCTTAGTCCTTTAATGTCATTTAATATAATAATATTTTATAAAAGTATCTTTGTATCATTAATAATTTATTATTATTACAGGTATTAAAGTTATAAATAATACATGATTTTTTTTTAATAAATTGTATTAAATATATCTTTATTAAAATATATATTTAATATTTTTTTTAATAAATTGTATTAAATATATCTTTATTAAAATATATATTTAATATTTTTAAAATCAATTATTTTTAATAAATTAATTAAATTTATTATAATTAATAAAATAATTCTAATTAGATTTATCATCAATTTACAAATTGTTATAAATGTTTATTAAAATTAACGTAATGCTTTTAATAGAATTATTCAAATAAAATAACAATATTAATAATAAAAAACAATAAAATAAATATAAAATAACAATAGTTGTTATTAATTAAAACATAATAAAATAATTAAACTTAATTATATACAATATTAATATAAATATATATTATTATACATATATACACATAAATACATATATACCATAATTAATTTTTATAGTAAGCATTATAACTTAAAATTATTATAAGATTATATACAATTATATAGCCGAGAAATATATACACAATAAATAATTTAAAATAAAATTGTCCAGTGTCAGAGACTCTCTCTCTATCTCTCTCTCTCTCTATATATATATATATATATATATACACACATATACAATACGTATAGTTATCACATGATCAAGTGGTCAATAGACTGAATCTATTCGTTACACTATCGATATCGAGAATGTGGTCTTCCTCCGATACAGTCTCCTCCTCCTCCTCATCGGATGACTCCTCCCCTTTAGAGACTGTGACTTGTTGTTGTTGTTTTCGTAGCGCCGCCTTCTTCTCGTTGTGGCGGATACGTTTAGAGGTCAACGGTTTGGGCGCCATCTTCACGACCTTGTGAAGGTAACCAGCTAGCGAACTATCTAGCTGGAATAGTGGTGGATAGGTGATCATAAACATGGGGGTGGTGATGATGTATTATATATATAACTTTAATATATTATAGTATGATTATAAACTAAATACTATTATTATATATATATATAACTTTAATTTAATGTAAACTAAATTACAAATAATAAACTAAATAACATATTTTAATTTGTGGTGACTATTATAGTGATGATGATGATTATTAGGCTGATAATGATGGTGATGAGACTGATGATGAAGATAATGAGGATGTAGTGATCGATGTAAAAGAAGCACTATTTTAATTATAACCAAATGTATATTATCTATAAATATATATATATATATATATTTATCTATCTATATGCACCTACGACGGGTGGTCACACCTAACATAAGTTCCAATAAACCTAATTATCATCATCATCATCATCGTCGTCATCATCACCATCATCATCAGAGTTATATATCTAAGAGTGACTTACCGCAAATAAAAGGTTATACAGTTTCACAGCGTATGAGGCGAGTTTCTCGTGACCGTTGAACAGCTCCGCGACCTTGCCGACGACCTCGTCGCTGGTGTCGCCCTCTAGGAAGCATGCGGCTCCGTAGATAAGAGGACCGCTGAACACTCGGGCGCAGCGAAACCTCGGTAAACAATCTGAATGTGTGTGTGCGTTGAGTGGGTGAGTTGGTTTGTGGGTGGGCGTAGTGTATAGGATATATATATATATATGTGTTTTTTACGTCAAACGATGAAGATTCAAGAAGTCAATTTCTTATTACTTTATTTCATAACAATGTATTCGACTGAGTAGTAAATTCTGTTTTCTTTCATATATACATTGACCATATATATACATATATATATATATATATATATATATATATATATATATATATATATATATATATATATATATATATATATATATATAACTATATAAGTAAAAGGTAATAGTAAATAGTTCTGGCAATAGTAAAGTTATAAGTAGGAATAGATTCATATTGTAATATTTATTAATATTTTGGTGTCACGCCTGAGTGCATAATTGCACTATATGGTATGTCATAGAGGTATATGTGTATCTAAATGTTAACTGGTTTTATACACATTTATATCATTTTATTATACATCTTGTTTGAAGCCACTTAGAGAAAATTTTACAGGATATTATTATTTATATTTATTATTTAACAAAATTCAAATAAATCATTATATATATATATTTATAATATATAATCTACATAAACAGAAATTTGTATATCATATTAAATATTTCAATTTATTGATTTAATTATAAAATGCATTACTTATGATATATATATATATAATATATATAATATATAATGAAATTCTTTTCTACATAGTAGAACAATGGTTAACTATATAGAAATGAATTTTTAAATAAAATTGTATAAATTAGAATGTTCTAACATAATTTATAGATATATATATATAAATATATATATATATATATTCATATATATATACGTATGTATTATTACAAATGATGTTTACAATATAGTTTTTGTACAAATTTAAAGTTGATGAAATGAAAGTTTGATATAGAAATATAGGTATATATCACACTAAAATATAAGTTATAGTTCAAATAATAACTTATAGAAATATGCAAAATAAATAATAAAATAACAAATTACATAATGGTTATTTAAATAACGTTAAAATTAAATATATTTATGAAACTCAGATTAAATATTCCCTATAAAATTATTAACAAGAATTCTTCAGAATGCGTATTTTTAACCTCAAATGTAATTAAATATTGAAAATATACCCATTTTGTTTAACCTAATATATTAATCAATCGATTAAATAATATATACGAATATATATAGAGTACAAAGTAGAGCTAGGAGACAGTGACCTGAGAGTGTTCCATCAGCCTTCAGAGAGAGAAGACATCGCAGGTGATAAGCGTACAACGATACGGTCTGAAGCTCAGCGAAACAGTGCAGGTAGGCGGGGTGACCCGGGAAGTTGGGGGCCTTAGTCTCGTAGCCGGTTAGTCTGCGACAAGTCAGCTGAACACCGTCTAGGTGATGAGGGTGTAGGTGGGGGTGTAGTGGGGGGTGGGGTATAGTAGGAGGTGTAGTGGGGGTGTGGGGTGCAGTGTGAAGTGGGGTGTAGTGGGGGGGTGTAGTGTCAGGTGCAGTGTAAGGTAGGGTATAGTATAGTGTAGTGTAGTTTAGTGTGGGGGTATACTGGGGGTGAGGTGTAGTGTATTATATTATGGGGTGTAGTTTAATGTTAGGTCTTGTGTAGTATGGGGTGTAGTATAGTGTACTGTGGGGTGAGGTATACATTTTGTAGTATAATGTAGTAGAGCTTGCAACACGAGAACCTAACATTTAGCGATAAACACTTTCTTGTATCACGGATTTAGGTTAAGTTTGAGGAAGTAAATATAATAATTTTATGATTGTAGTAATAAAAAAGTCATAACATTTTAATATTTTTTTATAAAATAACCGAATTAGAATCATAATTAGTTATTTGTAACCATAATACTATGTAATTATTACGCAGCATGATTGGATGTATAATTATTTATTTGTATATACTTTAATCAATTGATATTATTACATAATATATATATACCAAAACTGGGTTAAATAATTATAGTAATACATCTTTAAAAGCAGTACAATGCTGATATGATGACATTAAATCCCTATACATAGATATATCATACACAACATACAGGCATCACATCCCTACATACAGGCACCACATCCCTACACACAGGCACCACATCCCTATACACATAGTGCCTAACCTGATATACATTGCTTGCATCTATCGTAGGGGCTTGCACATGGACAATATTGTTGATCATCTATGTGTTCATTAACTAGGGACAGCTTTATGTAGCTTACTATTACTGCCATTACTATGGAGCAACTTACTTCTGGCACCGCCTGGTTGTGAGGGTGAGAGTAGTGAGGGTAGTGAGGGTGAGAGTAGTGAGGGTAGTAGTAGTAGTAGTAGCAGTAGCAGTAGCAGTAGTAGTAGTAGTAGTAGTAGTAGTAGTAGTAGTAGTAGTAGTAGTAGTAGTAGTAGTAGTAGTAGTAGTAGTAGTAGTAGTAGTAGTAGTAGTAGTAGTAGTAGTAGTAGTAGTAGTAGTAGTAGTAGTAGTAGTAGTAGTAGTAGTAGTAGTAGTAGTAGTAGTAGTAGTAGTAGTAGTAGTAGTAGTAGTAGTAGTAGTAGTAGTAGTAGTAGTAGTAGTAGTAGTAGTAGTAGTAGTAGTAGTAGTAGTAGTAGTAGTAGTAGTAGTAGTAGTAGTAGTAGTAGTAGTAGTAGTAGTAGTAGTAGTAGTAGTAGTAGTAGTAGTAGTAGTAGTAGTAGTAGTAGTAGTAGTAGTAGTAGTAGTAGTGGGTGTGGGTAGTAGATGTAAAAATAGATAATATGAAATAATTGCTGTAAATACCCAATTATAATGGATTAAAATTATCACGTATAAAAGGTAATGACTATATATATATATATATATATTGTTTTAATATATATATTACTTATTAAAAATAACGTAAGTTGATAAATAACTTTTTTAATCCAAATTCTCATCACGACCATGAGAAACTGAATGTCGAGACTAAAACGGCACGACGTGATTTGATGACATTTGAGAAGTTCATCAAAAAACCACGTTCTTTGTATGTCTATGAAACCGGTGATTTCCTCTATTGACTGGAGGAGAGTGAGCGTGTGTGTGCATGTGTGTGGGTATGTGTGTGTATATATGTATATGTGTTAAAATACATGTTTAAATATGTTTAATAAATGTTTAAATACAGCAATGCATAATCTATATCAATACTGAGAATCGTAACGACGAATATAATGAAATACGTTATTTAAAAATAATCTAAATTTCTTCAATTATATAATAGATGTTATTTCATATTCAATAATTATTTAATTTATTTATTATATTAGCATTTATAATTAATATATATACCGATTACCGATACTACTAATATTTATACATATTAAACAAAGGTTAAGGATTTATATGTAATCATCAAATCACAATAAAGAAATATTACATAGAATACTAACGGGATACAATTCCATCTGAGTCATATCTTCGTGAACTACGACCTTATTGGTTACGCTATCGTTTCCCTTTCTATCGTATTCTTCGACTATACACTTCTGTTACACGTGCGCGGTGATTAATAATAAGCAGAGTTATGAAAGAAAACTAATAATTGAAGATATGAATATACAATTTTAAGATACCGTATTTAAAATATAAATAATTGTATATACTAATTATATATATATTAAATATAATTATACTTAAATAACTGTATTATATCTATTGAATAAAGTATTCTATTTATTTTACATTATAGAAAAGGAAATTTTCTAATTTATTTCAATGAAAATAAAACAGACATATGTTAAACTATAAAAGTAAGACGGGTACCTTTGTGTGTGTTAATAAGCATGCAAACTGCTGGAGATAGATAAGGAGAACATTCACTGATATAATTAACGTAACTTATATTTAGATATATATACTCGAGTAATGTGTGTTGATCTACGTTAAGTATATTGGTTTCTATAATACTATTGATCTCTATTCTATTTCAATTGATATATATTTCATTATAAGAAAATATATCATGTAATTATATTCATTTATTATGCTTAAAATCTTTATATCTTAAAATGATATGATATTTTAATATAATTTATTGAAATATAAACAAACCATTCTATAGCAAGAGATATTATATATATATATATATATATATATATATATATATATATATTCTGAAAATGTGAAGGATGTATCATGACTATAGGTATTAACTATTGACTCATGTACTTGTTAGTGTAGGTGAGAGTATCACAAATAAGTATACTGAGAAAATCATATTTTATTTTTTCATTATATAAATATATTGATAACATCACATTATATATTTATTTCTCTACTGTTATATAGTGGTTTATTATAAATTTAATATATAATATTGTATAATTAGTAATGTTATAAAATTACTA
The DNA here is from genome assembly GCA_964019155.1 of Osedax fenrisi. Lineage (NCBI taxonomy): Eukaryota > Metazoa > Annelida > Polychaeta > Sabellida > Siboglinidae > Osedax > Osedax fenrisi. Next base: position 59,200,060 of record OZ025244.1, read on the forward strand.
ATAATATAACTAATAATAGTAATAAGAGTTAATATAATAATATAAGTCATAAATAAATTGTTAAGCATGTTTTATAAAAACATAATTGTATACATGTTTATTTAGAGAATTAATGTATACATAAATATTAGTTTTCTGAAATAAAAAAAATCATAAAAATATTTGTATTGCATAAAACCCCATAAATATAATCACATAAGTAAACTAAGTGTAACACTCTCCTTGCATGACTCACTCTCGCTGCATGACTCACTCTCCTTACATGACTCACTCTCCTCGCATGACTCCTCCCCTCGCATGACTCACTCAAGCTGTTACACACACACACACACACACGTACGGTAGCTAACCTTACGCAGCAGTATACTATAGATGAAGAGGCGGATGTCAGCCGAAGCGTTGTAACTGCTCACCGACGACATTAGCTCCACCTGTACTTGCAGCAACATCTAAGAGAGAGATGGTAGGGGTAGGGTTACATCATCAGTTGCATCATCATCATCATCATCATCATCGTCGTACGTTTAATTACACAGTTGATGTTTATTACATCGAAAATGTTCTTATATTTTAATATTATATTTCTACATATTATAATTTTTTAAATGTACATTATTCTCCTCTGAGCGTATCTCTAAGTATACCTTCGCTTAGTTCGCGATAGACAATCTGATATCGCTCGTTTATCTATCGTTTAATATATTTTATAATTTTTTTATAATATTAATGTATTATATTAAAAATAATAAAGTAATTATAACGGTATCGTTATAAGAGAGGAACACATTATTATTGTAAATATATTATAATATAAAATAGTACGCATATATGAAAATATATATATGCATATTTGTTTCAACACACACATACATAAACACACACACACACACACGATCACACACACGCACACCTACACATCTATATTACCACCCGCAGCACCGCTACTTCACTAACAATCCTCGATGTCATCACGTTTACAATGGAACACGGAATGCTGGCGTTAGCGTAGGCTATCATGAATGACTCATTGATAGCGTTGCCGTCTTTATCTAGGGGATCGCGTACTGTGAAGGGGGCGTGGCTTGATTAGATGTCAGTGGAACGCGTGTTTCGAGGTCGTTACGGTGTATTCGATAACTAATTAGTATTAATGCGATATCTTTATAATGTAACTGATTGTATTTTATGTTATTCATGTATTTGATTAATATCTTTACGAAAAATAGGACATTCATTATGTTAATTTTATTATTTTTAAATAAGTCGGAATTTTAAAAATGCACAACAATTATTTACTAGAATAACTTTAGATAAGATTATGAATAATATTACAATTGTAATACTAATAATATCAACTCGTAATGCATATAATTGGAATATCTACATATATAAATATATATTTCCTGTAGATAAACTATAAATTAATATTATGTAGCATTAGTTTGGGATAATAATTTAAATTTTTATCAATATTCAAAATATTATATTAGTTTTTACATTTATAGTCCGAAGTATTTCTTACCTATTATTATGTAAATGCACGTTTCATAATGGCGATTAAGCCCTAAAAAATAACATATTCATATTCGTGAGTGATTTAAAATATAATCCATATTAATGTATATAATCATTCATTTCGTACATTATAATATAATTAATGATAATATAAATGATGTAGCTATAAGTACCTAAAAAGCGCGTATTATGTCACATAGAATACATGTTTACACGAGTACATTGTATTTCAACAGTATTCAATACAATGAATACATTATTTAGAAGTCTTATCTATCAGTGTTGCTAATACATCTTGCTATAAGTCAGAAATATTGATAACTCTGATTCATTCGCCCGTTCCCTTCGCCAACCTATCGGGGTTGAACGCGATATCTATAAACTTAGTGGTGTCATTTCATCCCGTCCAGGAACTTAGATGAAGTTTTACTTAAAAATAAAATAAAAGGTCTTTAATATTTGTGCTATCCACTCTCATGTTAAAGCATCCACGGTTTAGTGAGAACCTAGTACTTTTTATACACAATTACTTATTAGGTCACTTCTAAATATTATGTTAAGACTTATTTTAATGGTACGGACGAGGATCGAACTCACACCCTCCTGATCGCGTGTCCAACACCTTAGCCACTGAGCTACCGGGCAGTATACCATATTAACCAGAGCTCGGAGAGATGTCCATACATCTGGACGTGAGACGGGGATGGGTGTACGATGAGACGGAAGCTGACAGAACTTCTCGTACGTCGCTGTGGCAGGAGAAACAGGAGACTATCTCACCCAGCGCATCTTTATATGTCCTGAGGGGGTGTTTGTTGAGGGTGTGTAACATAAGTAAAGGTAGAGGTATGAGTGTGGGAGAGGTAGAGGTATAGGTATAGGTAAAGTAGATATATATATATGGGTATAGTTATAAATATATTTATATGTAGGTATAGCTATAGGTGTAGATAAGGGTATAATTTATAGGTATGATAGAGGTAGAGTTTTAGGTAGAGTTACATATATAGATTAAGGTATGTGTATTTGCTGGAGGGTATATACTAGTAGTTAATGTATGCGTATGCGTGGATGACTATAGAATGTATTCACATGTACACGAGAGTGAGTTAAACTGTTCGCACACGAGACATTGTTGATACAGATGAGAAAACTACTAAGTGAAACCGTTGAGGTAGGGTAAGACAGAGCAGCGCTACGGAAGTATTACGTGCATAGTATAACGTATCCTACAGGCACATCTACTTATGGAGAGGCATTGAGTGTGTAGGTTTGCTGCGCGAATGGTGAATGGTAATGGGTTCCCCCTATGATGGGCGCGATCGTATCACCGCCCGTGATTCGTGGCAGATTGTAGGCGTAATACGAAATAGATGTCAGCGAAAACAAATACATCGATAAAGATATACATAATCATTTAAAAATTAGATATAATTAATCTATTCATTACATTTTTAAGTGTATACATATATATATATATATATATATATAATATATCATATTTTTAATTATTCTATAAGTTGAACTAGATTTGTAAAATAGCATAATGTGACATTATTGAGATAATACTACAGAACATACATACAATATAGTATCTATTTTGACTAGCCTAATGGATTTAAGACCAAACATACGCGTATTACTACCTAGACGATGGGTTACCCATACCTGCTGGCTTTACCGAGCCATAGCAATACTCCTAGAAAATCTCTTTTCTCCAGAGCAGTGGATTTCAGTCTTTTCGTTTTATCTGATTTTAATTGATTAATGAATTTAATTCCGATACAGATTAGTTTAATATCACGTGATATATCTTTAAAATACATGCACATGAGGTGTTAATGAATAGCCAATACGAATAGGTGCATCATTAATGTGTTGTTATGTTGTTCACATGTCAACAACAACAACATTAAAGGCTAATTGAATAAGAATTCTATTGCATTTATGCTGAATAAAATTTATTACATATACTGAAAAAGTCTATATATATATGTATGTAATACACTTACTGGATGGATAATGGTAATATTATAATTAAAACATAATTATATCTATGATAATCAAATAATAATATTAATGCATATTTTTCATTATTTTATTGAAATTATTGCAAATAAATTAAATGTAATGAATGTAATTTTGTAAAAATGGAAAATTACGATTTTATAGTTAAATTAAATATTTCTCTTATATTAATAATTAATAAATAACAGCAACAATGTTATTAATATAATGCGTTATCACTAATAACCTGGTTCTACATGCATGCGAGGAAATGAAGTCTTGCCGTAAAATTCTTCGAACTCGGATTTAAATATTCTATCATTCCCCTGTATGAATCAACATTGAATAAGCATTATCTAATAATAAATATTATGATTAATACATTTATTATTCTATAATTAGAGATTAATTAAATAATTTATATATTTTTAATATTTTTAAAATTTACATACAACTATAATTATTGACATTAAATTGATTTTTATATTTTGTTAACATGAATATTAATAATGTTTAAAAAGAATAATATATATATCAGATATTATATGAACTATAAAATAAATATTTAAATTTATAAATATAAAAATATTATTTAAATAAAATTTTATAAAATTATCAGTATATAAAGGAAAAGCTATGGAATTCACTCCCGCCCTATATTAGATCCATAAAATCGCATAAAACATTCATGAAATATATACAACAATTGATCTCAGGTGGTAACCTGAATTATTAATATTGTTTGTCATTATTATTTTATTAATTAATTTCCGTACGGCTTATTCTATTTTATTGTATTATTATTATTGGTATTTATTGTTTACCTACTTTTATTATTTGTATTCTATTATATACACCTTTGAGAAATCATTTATGATTTATTTAAGTGTCTAAATAAACATTCAATCAATCAATCAATCAATATAAAAACAATAATTGTATATCGAATAATTCTATATTTCTATATTATAATTAGCTATATCAATGAATATATTAATGATTATATGAATATACCTGCAAAGTTGCGAATAATGCAATTTTCTCGCTCACTTCACTATTAATTCCCATCAAAGAAGCTAGAATATGTTGATGAAATATCTGCCCACTAAAATAGCATCCATCTGAAATAAGAAAAAATAAAAAGTATGCTTTTATACATATATATATATATATATATAACTATATATAATAAATAATATTATTATGAAATCAAAGTTAATACTTATATTGCTGTTTTTCGATGGTTAAATAGATATACTCTAATATAGTTTGATATAGTTAAATAGATATATTATTAATAAATATAGTGTTATATTAAAAATGATATGGTGATATATATCACATATCACATATATAATATTACAAAATGATTTAAGTAATATTTATTAGTTATTACAAATATTTTTAAACATCTAAATGTATTATTATTTGATATTATTTGTAAATAATTAACTATCTATTATACTATGTTCTAAATTAGATACATATACCCTGGCAATGACTAATGTGAGTAATAGCATTGACTATGTTCTTAGTGGAACTTTAGTAACATAATAGTGTATACTCTTCGAGTAGCGTTAAATGAAATGGAACACATTTTGATAATCTCAAAGTTATTAAATGTATTACAAATCTCCGGATATTGATCAACTGTTTTATCATAATACAATGTTATCATATACTTTTTATATAGTGTATATTATAATATAAATATAAACTAATTAAGGTTTCAAAATTAAAAATCAAACATTGTATATCATCATATTATTAAATCATAATATAGTACGAACATTGGTATTTACATATATATATATATATATATATATATATATATATATATATATATTCAATTATATATATATATATATATATATATATGTACTATAATATTATATCTAAATAAGGCTAGCCAACAGTGACCAGTACCAACACCACCATGACTGACCACTACACACGCCTGATCCCTTCCCTCTCCTGGTTACACTACTGGAGCCACGTACCTGCTTCGCTCTCCTTCATCTGCAGGTCTAGGTAGTCTATCAGCAGGAAACCTCCCTTCAGACTGAAGATGTAGAAGTCGCTGTCGTTACTCAGTACCGGAGCTCTGCGGAGGAGACATACGGACGCGTGGGTTAGAGGTCGTAGGTTACGATGAATGCTCGGGGTGTAAGACGGTTAGTGATGGTAGCGAGAGAGATAATGATTATTGTTATGTTTTATATGAACCATCAACATCATCATCATCATCATAACCACTACCATAACTACCACCGCTACCATCACTACTATAATTATCAGCATTGTCAAACCATCACTACAACCTTCATCACTACAACTTCCACTACTACGACCATTACAACCACCACCACAACCACCACCACTTCTATTACATCCACTTCTATTATAACCACTACTATTATAATTACCACTGCCACAACCACTATTCCAACCACTGCCAATACCACCACTACCATCACCACTATTACCACAACCACCGCCACTACAAGTACTACCATCATAACCACCACTACAATGATCTCCAATACCACAACACATCACACTGTTGAAACACTGTTACAGAAATAAGGATTAAAATCACTTGTGTTAATGTGTTAATATATATTGCTTTACTTCATGAAATATACAAGCGCATACTGTACAAATGATATTATAATATAATAATACTAGATGATACTGTACTAGTAGCTAATATCGAAGTATGAGATAATACTATAATAATACAAAACTATACTAGAGTATTATAATTGATAAATAACAGTATTTCATAGTACTCTATGATAGCCTATGATACTATATTAGTACTCTACAGTAGTACAGTAGTATGAGGTGGTACTATACCCAGTTTGCATAGCGAGCGCTGCTATCTCGCCGTCACTCTCGTATGAGCACACCTTCACCTCACACTTGTGATCTTTGTTCTTGCGAGCCAGCGTTCTTAGCGTGTCGTCTAGTACCTGCATCGCTAGGATGGGCAGCACGTTGCCCCGTTTACCTGGTGGTGGTGGTAGTGGTGGTGGTGGTAGTAGTGGTAGTGGTGGTAGTAGTGGTGGTAGTGGTAGTGATAGTGGTAGTAGTAGTAGTAGTAGTAGTAGTAGTAGTAGTAGTAGTAGTAGTAGTAGTAGTGGTGGTAGTGGTAGTGGTGATAGTGGTAGTGGTGATAGTGGTAATGTTGGCAGTGGTAGTGGTAGTGGTGGTGGTAGTGGTAGTGGTAGTGGTAGTGGGGGTATTTTAGTGGTGGTAGTAGTGGTAATGGTATTGGCAGTGGTAGTGGTGGTGATAGTAGTGGTGGTAGTGGTGGTGGTAATGGTAGTGGTGGTGGTAGTATAATGTATATGGTAGTGGTAGTACTTAGTACTAATGGTATTGGCAGTGGTGGTAGTGATAGTAGTATTGTTAGTGGTAGTGGTGGTATATTGGTGGTAGTGATAGTGGTAGTGGTGGTGGTATTGGTTGTAATATTGGTGGTAATGGTAGTGATGGTGGTAGTGGTAATAGTGGAAGTTGTAGTAGGGATATTAGTTGTAGTGGTAGTGTTGATGGTAATGGTTAAGATGAGATTTGAAGCTTTAGTATATATATCTATTGGACTGCAATAACATCGAGATGGATATTGCTATATAGTATGAAAGTGAATGATGTATGATGGACTATATATGACAAATGAATAATAATATGAATAACAATAATGGACCGTCTAAATAACATAGTTATGGTGGTGTAATATCAAATACGAATATTGTGTATGTGTGTATTAATGGGCAGTATATATATATAATATAACAGTACTATAATAGTACTACTATTAGTGGTATCAATAGCGTTAATGGTAGTGGTAGTAGTAGCAGTACAATCTTCAACAATAGGAATAATGGAAATATCAGCCATGGCCATAGCCTTGAATTAATAATCGAAACATAATACATTAATATATTCTAAATAGTCGGATCCGTTAATAAGGTAATATATAATTAATGATTAGTAAATGATATATTAAAGATGCGTATATGAATACATCCAGTCAGGGTTGATCCGTGACTTATGTATCATAGTAGATTAGTGAATAGTAGGCACATATGCGAACCTGAAGCAGAAGAATTAGCTCTGTTTCTCCTGTGTCGTAGTCGGTTCACTTGCAACGGAAACTTTTCTACAATTAATTATTAGACTATTAATTATAACAATATATATATATATATATATATATATAAATATATATATGTTGGCGACAACAATAGAAAATAGTAATTTAAAGTCAGGAAGAATGACTTATATATATAAATTATATAATATAATATATACCGGCGAGCGAGATGAAAGTAGCTATGATGAACCGTGAAGTTTGGAGAACTTTTACTGTCCGGGAAACAACAATCCCGAGATAAGCAAAAAGTAAGCAAGTAAGCATAATAAAAACAAGAAAACAAAAAATTCTTTTAATAAATTATTATTATTATTATATATGTATTATATTATTAAATTTAAAATGAATATATTAAATACTATTTAAATACTAATACAATACTAATAATGTTAATATATATATATATATATATATATATATATATATATATATACATCTAACTGTCATTGTTATCATAGGCGCCATCGAATACAAATATGGGTTTAATATTGCATCGACGAAGAGATTTAACGAAGGTTTCGATGGCATTCTCGTAAGTTGTATAATCTCCCCCGGTTCTCACGGCACAATTGTATCTGTGGTATCTCGAAATATATATGTCTAGTCGTGATATTAGTAAAATACTTTATTTCATCTCTTTAATATTCAATTCATAATTTTTTTAATTATTTAAAAATGTTATTATTATCTAAGTATTTATATATATATATATTTTAAAAGTATGATCTTATTGAATTATTTTTTTTATAAAGAATAGTATATACGATCATAGGTTATATTCAATCAATACATTATAATTATTAATTATATTGATAGCAGTTAATTAAATGTTATCGATAAATACATTATAGAAAATGATTATAGTTTATAGCATTATCATAATGATTATTATAATCATAATATTAATATCATATTATTAATATCATAATATTAATATCATAATTTTAATATTATAATTATTTAATAATAATATAAATTATATTTTCCACATGGATATACAATAATTTATTATTATATCATTAAGTATTATTATTATAATTATATTATACTACATTATTTAGTAAATATCATTATGATAATGATTATGATAATGATTATCATAATCATATAATTATTTAATAATAATTTATTATTATATAATATAATTATTATAATACTTGATGATATAATAATAATATATTATTGTATATCAATATAGAAAATATAGTATTTGACAAAGTATGTAATATACACTATATTATTGTATATAACCTATAATATAAAAAATGGCACAAGTTATTTGCATCAATAATCAATGTGGTATTTCGAATTTTAACATCGTGCAATAATATCTGACTATTGGCATCAATAAAGGTTGTTAGACCGGGAATTCCCATTTTAATATTGATTAAAATTAGTAGATCCACAAAATAACAGTGTAAGATAATATATTTATACAAGATTTATAAATTAGAATTTAAATAAAATTTCAAATATATTTAAATATTTTATTTAAAAATTTATTTCTATAATTGTTGAGTGTATCAAAGATATAAGAATGGTTGACAGCGGATGTTTGATGATAAACAAAAAATAAATAATATGCATTTAAATTTTGAATTATATTATATATCAACATATTAATTATAATATATACCAACATCATTAATCATATTAAGTATTATAAGAATTACACTTTTAAATTTAATTATAAATTGCAAAAACTTCAATAATATAAAATATATTTATTAAAATTAATAATTTAACAAGATAGTTTTTTAATTGTATTTTTAAATACGAAATATACTATTTTTATTTTTTCAATTATAAGATTTAATAAATATTTAATACTATACTTAATAATATTAATAAATATTAAATGAAATCGTGTATTTCGTTATTATAAATAATTTATAACATCTCGTTTGTATTTCCAAAAAAATCGGCAATAATAGTGTTGTTAACGTATAATAAGATCATATCATTTCGTAATTATATAGTGAACAATTACTATGTATATTAGCTACGAATGTAAACAATTATAATAATTATATATATATAAATTTTTAATTATTCAGCTTATACTTTTGTAAAAAATATATAATTTTAAAATGATGGAATTAAATTTATCTCGTATTGATTATTTCCAGGTCAGTATTATATATAAAATAATTCATATATACACTTAAATTTGCAAGATTTTTCCATATTTATATAAATGTGAATATAGTAAATTACTATAATAATGTACTACGTATATCATCTTATATATCATTACTAGACTAGTATACTATAACTATAGTTATAATAATCTTATTACTTTTTGTACACCATGTATAATGAACACTGTACACTCACTATATATTCATAAAGAAAGAGTATATTGTGTATTTAATATTAATATTTATTTAGTGTAATACTTATTAATCAATATATAAATGCTAATAAATCTTATTGATTTATTAATTATCATAATTATTATGTATATATATAATATTTTATTAAATTAATAATCCTATATTACTGTGTATTATTACTATAGTATATAAAATAATATAAATAATATTATTATTAGTTCCAAAGAAAATATTTTATTATTCATCTTTTTTCTATGTATAAACTGAAATTCGTGTATAATAATTTTTTAATTTGTATATCTAACAATAATTGTAATGTTATCTATATATATAAAAATAATAATAATATTTATTAAAACAATTTGGATTATTTTCTGTTTCGTTTTCTAGTTATAATATTAATATGTTTTTCATTCTAATCAGCTTCAAAATAATATAGCATATTCTATTGTTGTCACCGGTCGATATAAATTAGTATTAATATCACTTATCAATATTGATATTCATATTTAATAATTATAATGGAAGTAATAATAAATAGCGATTATTAGTAAAATATAACAATAACATTATACGCTACATTTAAGATACATTATGTCTACTAAGTGTCATATGCGTATAGACATAATAAACATTATTTAGTATATGCATATATATAACACATGTGTTGTATTCATATCTGTTCGTGTAGGTTGGAATTACCTCTCAGAAATGCATGAGTATAATACCTGGTAAACCGAAGCAACAGAATAAGGTTTACTTTATATCATATTTAAATGTTTTAAAAAGTATATATATATATATATATATATATATATATATATATATATATATATATATATATATGTATTTGTATATGCCATTAATTGTAATTACATATTTTTTCCTGTATAAAATTTATAATTTCATCGTTAAAAGAATGATAATATAATATAAATAAATTTACATTATAAGTACTATTGATTATATTATTTTGTAATATATATATTATTAAATTTTAATATATTTTATTATATTTAATAGAATATTTATTTGTATTCAAGATATTTTACATATAATAAGTTACATTTTATGTTCTCAAATAGAATTACATATCTGTATTTATACGTATTCATCTTATAAGATATATGATACTTTTACCTAATTAAAAATGTCTACAAAATTATAGATTTTAGAATCTAATAATTATGCTAATTGAATATAATGATATATTCATATATAATATATTATTTTTAATATAGCTTATTTTCAATTAATTTGAGTATAAATAAGAAATAAAACATATATATATATAAATACAAATATATAAATATATAAATAAATAATTCTACACATTACAATTAAACACTTATCTACATTTCTAAATCTAAACTATTATCTATAACAATTATATAATTTATAAAGTTACCCTTGACTAATTCATCTATAATTCATATACTAATTCAGAATTCATCTATCTAAGTATAACCAAAGGGCTTTGGTATAACCTAAGTATATATGAATGATGTAACAATGCATGATAATTTAATAATAAAGGGATATCCCAATGGATAAATTAGTTATTATCGGGGAAAAAAATACATTTTTAATATTTAATATTGATTGATGATATGTTATTTAGTAACTGTGAAAACATTACCTATGAAATCAGTTTAGAAATAGTATAAAAAGCATCTTTTATAGCACGCCATTATAAAATAATTTATTTTTAAATCTGCATTCCTAACTAATATACATTGTTATATAATATTGTATATCTAATATATAAATTATATAAAAATAATACTTATATATATATATATATATATATATATATATATATATATATATATATATATATATAGATAAGATAATGTAAAACTATTACTTTTATTAAATTTTATTTAAACACTTTTTAAACGGAAAATAAACGTTAACAAAGGTGTGTACACATTCATAAAAAATATGTGATTAAATGGATTATATAAACGATGGAAAATAAATAAGGGTTAAATGTATCATTCATAAGGTGAGAAAAGGTGAGTTTTTAATTCCCTCTTGAATTCAGTTCTTGATGTGGTGCACCGCAGAATATCGGGAAGTTCGTTCCATGCCTTTACTCCATATTCTACGAATGAGCCAGTATTACTGTATGCTGGAACTTCTATAGCCTTTACTCGGAATATGTGACGAGAACGGATACTCCTATGTTGCTGAATTACGGATATTAACAGGCATAAATAATCAAGTGTTCCATGGTGGATAGCCGCATGCATGAGTGTGCATAATTTGTACACGCTTCGTTTCTTTACCGGTAGCCAGTGTAGATTGCACATTAATGATGTGATGCTGATGTGGTTATTATCAGCTCTGTGTGGTATGTCGTAAATAATACGGACGGCATAACGCTGTAGTGCTATAAGCGGCTTGAGTGTAGATATAGGTGAATGGCATAGAAGTGAATTATAATAATCAAAAACCAAAAGAACTAGATTTGTCACTAAAATTTTACAATAAAAAAAGTTAAGACTTTTCTTAATTTTTTTTATACAATAAAGTTGGTGATTTATGTAGCGTATTTTGTGTGAAATAAATTTTTTCATATCAAGCGAATGGTCGAAAATTACGCACAGGTTAGTAATAAATGGTGATGATTTAATGGATACTCGTGGCAAACGTAAAGGTGAATGGCAGTGGCTTACTGGTTTTATTCTGACTGATATAAATGATTTGAGTTTTCATAGGGTTAATTTGCAACGAGTTAATCGTGAACCAGGTAATTAATTCTAATATACAACTGGTTAGACGTGCATGCGCAGATATGTCATCATGACTATTGGCCTGGGTATAAATTTGAAAGTCATCGGCGAATGTGTGGAACAATATCGTTGGGTGATTTAAGAATATTTTAAAAATAGAGATAAGTAGATATTAAATAATATCGGTCCAAGTACTGAGCCTTGGGGTACTCCATGTGTGTGGGACGTGGTTTTGAGCATTCTGATCCAATTTTTACTTCACTGAATCTGTTTTCTATGTATGATTTGAGTAAGGATAGCGCTTTGGTTCGGAAGCCGATATCGGCTATCTAGCAAATAATCTATTGATCAGTGCATCGTGATTTAATGTGTCGAATGCTGCAGACATATCTAGTAATACAAGAAGCGTCCCATGATTATTTATTTGAATATCGCTGACTACTTTGCAAAGTGCGGTCTCAGTGCTTTTGCATGGTGTGTATGCACTTTGATGTGGATGTAGAATATTGATTTTATATTAGCTGAATACATAATGTTATTACTTCATAATTTATTCAATGAATTTTTTAATGTATTTTTTGTTGACTTTTCAAATGCGTTTTACTCTGAATAATGTTTTTTTTCTATGTTTGCATATATAAATGAGTGTTTAGATAAAAGTACTATAGCGATACCAAATTTATTTTGCTATACATAAATAATATAAGCATACACAATTCCAGAGAGCCCATATTCAAAAATATATATTTTTAATGTTTTTGTTTCTAGGATTATATATATGACATCCTTTTTATATGACAAAAAAAATTGTTAAATTCAATAAATAGTTTTTTAGAAACACTCAATATACAGAAGTAATACATTCCATATCTATAAACATGTAAATTCAACAAAATGGCCGTACCATGGGAATATCGGATATTCAATATCCCCTTAAGATATAAATTTTAAGAAAATATAATCATTGATCGATATACACACAAACACAACTCTACAATGTATACCATTAACATATATAATAAATCCGTTTACATAGATAGCAATTGCCGATCGTAATGGAGTGCTACAGATAATAGGCATCAAACGAGCTGAGCCGATAATCGTGTTCAAGACCCTTCCCTCGACTGCCATCAACCGATTGGCTCTCGGAGGACCTTGTGGTTTGTAAAACTTCAACTCTAGAGTGGCACGTTGATTATAATCAGTGTAATGTGAATCTATTGGCTAAATATATTTAAATAATTAAATTTTAAATATTTTATATACTATTAATAATAAATATCTAACTGTTATTAAATATGAATTTCCCGTATAACGAATGATATATAATTATTGTAATTTATATTCTATTCTAATCTATTTCTATCTCAATTATTAATACATAAAAATATTTATTTTATAATTATTTTATGATTTTATTATTTTTCTATAAAATCTAAATAAATAATTAATTTTTATTATCATTTCCAAAAGAACTCTGAAATATATATATATAAATGTATATATATATATATATATATATATATATATATATAAATATATATTCACAAATAGGAAAAGAAAGTGATCGTATCTTCGTGACTTCTGGAAATAAGATTACGGCGTACAGTAAAAAAGGAAAACAATTTTTGAATTTTGAAACTAATCTAACTGAAGAAATAAAATCACTGTTAGAATATATATAGTTATATATGTATTATTCATAATTATAGTATCAGATTATGTATTAAATTTACTTTTTAAGTGAATCATATAGATATTGTTAAATTCATATTTACGTTATTTATTTATATTTACCCATTTAAATTTATAATCGCATTGATTATTTACATTGAATCATAATAGCCGTCACATTGTGTCTATGTTATCAACACATATACACACACAAATACATAACTCTCTGCACACACACATACACACACGCATAACTCTGCGCGTATAAACACACATAACCCTACACACCCACGCACACCCACCCCTCCTCGACCACCCCTAGATACGTGGACGGCAGCGATCTGTTCATGTGCGGCACCTACACTTACAACCACTTCCGCGACTGTAAAGATCGTCACTATTACCTGTGTCCCGATAAGATCAACGACGTTATAGCACTTCACTCAGGTGCGTTACCTGCGTAGGGGTAGTTGTAGTCTTAGTAATAGTGGTATACTATAATAGTAGCCATAGTATAGTAATAGCATAGTATATTATAGTAGTAGTATATTATAGTATATGTAGTAGTGATTCCATGTATTTCGCTACTAATTTGAATATAATAATTTAGTTTTAGATATGTTACAAATCTAATAACTACGTATTTAACTTAGGATCACGTTCTTAAGATTCCGTTTGTTGATCATAATTTTATTATAATTAAATGTAAATTAATTAATGTCTTTAATTCAATATTTAGAGTTTCTGTAAATCATTTAATTACACGACGTAATTATATATGTATAAATGAATTCATTGTAATAATATATCATAAAATATGAGTCGATTATACATAATAATATATTAAGAAATTATTCAAATTATATTTTTTAAATATTCTAAAATAATTATTATAATGGTTACCATACACATATTGTTAATTTATATATAATTATAAATTGCAGGTTTAATTTATTTTAAAACTAGTAAAACTTATATACATATATAGTCGATTGTATTGTTATGATTAACCTATGTTTAATAATATATTATAAGTTGCATACAAATATGTTACTAAAATTCTATTTTAAACATTTAATCTAAATAAATACAATTATCTTATAAGTTTATTTCTAATTAAATTCATAATATAAAAAACGTAAGTTTAAATATATAATTAGATACATTGATTAATTTTATAAATAATACAATTTAAATTACATATATTATACAAATAATGTGTACACTCAAAGAACTTTAACCATATCATTAACATATTTTAATATTTATTATTTAAGCGATGATCAACTAAATAATATAATTTAATTAATATTATTTATTTATTTGTGAAGTTAAAATAATTTGAATAACATTCAATTATAAGAATATTATACCAATATAACAAACATACATTTACATTTCAATTTATTAATTAATTAATAACTAATATTAACATTGAACAATTATATATGATACATACTATTATAAGTTGATAAGAATTTTTAAAATTTTAAAATAAGAATGATTTAAAATATTTTCTAACAAAATTCAACTTCTAATATTGCTACGAGTCACATGTATACATAGTACGTAACCATGGTAATGTGTAATATCGAGCTTGTTTACAGAGAATCCTGTGGAGGGAGAGGATCCTTTAGCTATTCTAGCATGTCAAGATAGAGTGCTGCGAGTCATACATGTTTGTATACTGTGTATTCATACACATAGTGCTATGTGTGTGTATAAGTGGCATATTTTATGCTATATATACGTATAGGTAAACATGTCTATACATATTATTGTATATACATACATATATATATATATATATATATATATATATATATATTATGAAGATGTAATTTGTTTAATTATTTAAATGTTATTAAATATATTTTAATTTAAACTACTGTATAATTAAAATATAAATATAACGTAAATAAGATATACTCGATTAATCCCTGTATCTTTACTATTGATTATATACAGCTATGCAATTGATATATATTAACTTACATAACATATTATTAAAAATGTTCTATTATAGTTTATGTTTGTATTACAGTCATTATATAGAGTAATGATATGTGGATAATACATACACATACAATACCCTCTTGTGGATATATTTATCTAGTAATATTAATGTTTTAAATATTATTAATATATATATATACATTTATTTAGAAATTGTTTCTGAATAACATATAATTCACAATATAACATATTCTACAGAAATCTGAGTTACTCTACGAGATCAATGTTGAAGGTCCGGTAGAAACTCTAATGCTGCATCAAGGGGGTCAAACCCAACAACAGGGTTAGGCATTGGTGTAATGCCAGGGTATAACGCATTATTATAGCATCAGTGTATATCATTAGGGTATAATACCAGGGTATAGTATCGGGGTATAACACCGGAATATAACACCAGGGTATAGTATCGTGGAATAAGGGTTAATGTAAATAAATATTTTTTATATAATAATTAATGATGCATATAAACTATATTGAACCGTTTAAGGGTGCCTGTAGAGTTTCAAAACACAACTTTTCACAGCCTTCCTATACCACCACCACACCACCACCCACCTACCTATCAGTCGAAATCGCGTGAGTTGTGTGATAAAATAATCTTATAGATACGGAAAAATCTAATTTCATGATTTTTAATCAACTTCATTAGCGTAGAGTGAATATTGAAATAATTATAACGGTCTGGTTATGTCTCGCGATAGTAATTAAGGTTATATGTGGAGTTCAATAATGTTAATAAACTATCGCGAGTCATAACCAGAAGCTACCTTATTCATTAATTACAGCTAAATAATCTCGCAATTCAAATTAATCAATAATAAATTCAAATGCATTAGTTTAATATATATATATATATATATATATATATATATATATATATATATATATATATATATGTATAACTTATTATTAACATTCTCATATTCCCTATGTCTTATACACATACATCATATACCTGACATTATATCATTCATAATTCACACACTCTCAAATGATGTTGCTAAATAAATATTAACACTGCCTATCTACATAACGTAATATATGTCATTACCTATTCAGCTCTGACAGTAGTATCGAATCACTGAAATATATTTAGTATGACGCGGTTTTAATGCAAAAATGTGTTCAGTGTTAAATAACATAGCAATATAAATTAGCTTTTACTCATTTCATAAATATATATAGTTTAAAACCACAATATCCTATTGCTATGTTATATATTAGTAATGGACACTTGTTATCATAAACTGTTATATAAATATTAATTTAAAACCGTTTTTTTTGTATTTTAAGTGTATATAGTTTTAGACGAATTTACATTATAAACAACGCAATTATCTGAAATAATGACCTGTATAGAGGCTCTATTATATTTTGAATACAAAATAGAATTACATGATTTCACGTAAGTATAATATCTCTCCTTAGAAACATCTTCACTATCACACCTACACATACACCCTACCCACATTTACACCATACCCCCACCCACACCCCCACCCTACCCCCACCCACACACACACACGCACACACAGACACCAGTAAAGACAGCGGCCTAATAGTATACGGAACCTCTAACGGCCTGATCTCGATGCTCCGTCTACAGAGCGACGACTACTCTATCGTCTGGTGTATCGATAATAACTCTCATCAGAGTGGTACGTATACTAAGTATCTCTATTCTTCAATAACTCGATGATCTCGTCTAGCGACCGATAGCGACAGTTATAAATGCCTACTACGATTGTTATCTTTTTGATATACTTGACATATAGATGTAAAGCTGTATTCATACTACAAAATATGATCGGAAGTTTCGATATATAATATGTTCTAAAATATCCATTCTCCTATCAAAAGTTCAGATAACTTTGTACACTACTGTTGACTAATGAAAATGTTATCGAATCATCCTATATGCATTTCCAATGTTGTTTCTAAATGAAAATATGATTGATAATCGCGATCCTATTTTATAATGCGAAGATGCTTTATTCATTAGTTTTTATTACAAAACTAATTTTTGTCAGCTTCAAACTCAATAATGTGTATCATATAATATCGTATCACCCATTGTATATATGAACAGTATATCTTCTAGAATAAGTACTAATAAGTAATTTATTTTTAATAGACAATATTTATATTTATAAGTTAAAGTTTTAATGTAAAGAATATGCGAACCTAGAAATTAATTCCTAGAAAGAACCAAGCTTAACTACACTAGAACGCATAACATATAACGTATAACACTCGCTGACAGGTATAAACTGCATGTCCTACTTTGACATCACCGGCGACGGTAACCTCGACCTGCTGATTGGTCGGGACGACGGCCAGGTGCAGGTGTACCTAATGCCCGAGGAGTATCAGACAACGGACTCAGATCTACACGGGGGTGGTGATGGCTCTCTGGTGATGGGCGAGACCCAACCTACGCTGAAACATTCCCTGGTCAGTGCCGACGTGATATCACTAATAGGCAGAGTAGTAGCGTACACTTTATTTAATCATATAAATCTAATTTAAATATATTTTTCGGAAGTATGGTATGGCGATATCCATAGTAAAAATATATGAAATAAAATATTAATAATAAAAATAAAATGTTTGGAAATAAAATCATCACTGCATCTCTAGTCAGTATTCTATTGTGTGTCAGTATTCTGTTAATATACACTGCTAGTCAACTTACGTTGGTATAGTATACGCACACATACACATATAATCTCACATATTATTCTCTTATAAGTATCACTGTTAATTATGTGTCGGTAGTCTGTTAATGTGGTGTAACACTTATATATGAGAATGTATATGGGAAATATGTAATTTTAATATTTAATCTTGTAA
>OZ025244.1:59224360-59251860 GCA_964019155.1 Osedax fenrisi
ATATATATATATATATATATATATATATATATATATATATATATATATGCATATATTCAGATGATAATATTATTGAAATTCCATGATTGTAATATTCATTTAGACCGCTGAATACATTGACCTTGAAAGGTCAATTCTCTGTAGCCGAGTTGCATTCCTGGTTGACCTTTGCCCTTCCGGAGATGCCGGAACGACCTCCGCATACATCTGAAGAGGACGTCACCTTCAATTTCATCTCTACCTTCCTCGGCACCCAGCTGCAATGTAAATATAGGTATGTGCGGCAGGTGATTACATATATGTTAAGGTGCTTTCATAACAACAAAATTAGCATGATATCCATCCGATTTTATAGCACAATATCGTCGAACATCAAAATCGACTAGTATGGTACGAACGGCTATAATTACAGACCGTTATCGGGCAGGTCGACGCGCGCGTTTATATATAAATTACTTATTATCAAATCTTAAATCTTTTAATTGCTAAATTTCTAGTAAATGTTTTAAAAAAGAATGATTTAAAGCAGCCGATATCGGGCTATTTTGTTTAATTTAAAGCAGATTTGACTAGACTCCTTTTCTTCACAATTGCAGGACTTGACTATCCTTTATATTATACATTTTTACCACGCAATAAAATATTATGATGTAAAAGATAGCCTATAAAGGAAGCCTACCCTGAAACCAAATTGTACTTTTGTAGAACCACCACCTTATATGTATTACTATTAATATTTATGTTTATTTTAGGTTTATTTTTAATTGATAAATAAATTCCGAAATATTTCAAAGTTACAAATGACGACTCATCACATGATTCATTAAAGTATAAATTAAACACACAGCTATATATGTAACCCTTATTTAGTTTTTAATTTATGCTATCGATTATATTAATATATTATGATATTTTTAGAAAAAATTTTTAATCCAAAATTTGTTCTTATATTTAATTTCAGTATATTATAAGGTAACATTAATATTAAAAAAATGATTGGTAATTTTTGTTTTATTTAAATAAATGTCTTTAAATATATATTATATTCAAATAAATTGTCATTTAATCATTTTATATTATATTTATTTCATCTTTTGTATTTTATTTTTTTATATCAATACATAATTTGTTTTAATTATCTATTATATATATATATATTCATTTATATCCGCTATTTGTATTGTATTTAATATGTATATATATATGAGATTTCTATAAATAAATATTATTATTATTATATATTATTAAAAGGTAGTAGAATCCGAATAAAAGGTATTTCAAGCCTCGTCTGGGCCATTACAATAGGTCTTAAATAATATTTAGAAGTGATTTTATATAATTAAGTATAAATAAATAAAAATTTAAAACTATAGATGCCTTAAAATGAGAGCGTCTTCGAAAAGACATTAGAGCCATACATTTATACATTAAAACTTCATCTAAGTTCTTGGATTGGATGAAAGGAATTATCAACCAAAATAATAATGAAAATAACAACAATATAAATATAATTTAATATTTAGCTTGTAATTTTATAATTAGTATGCCTTATATAATTTATAAATAAATTCATAAATTGAAAATATATTAAAAACTTAAATATTGTTAAATGGTATACACTTAATATATAATAGTTATATTACTCATTTAAATACTAAAAATAAATTTATTTATAATTATTATTTACATTATAACATAATTGTTTTACTATTTTAAAGAAAAGGGGAAGCCAACATAAGAACAGAGAACATTTCCACCATCTCGATCCTAAAAGATGTCCTCACCAAAGAAGCTACTAAGAAGAAGAAACGACTAGATATTTCTTTTGGTTATTAGTATTATTCGATCATTGTAATATTGTAATCATTATTCTTATCAATCCGATATCTTAAAGTATAATGGTTTATATGTGACTTATTATAAATTTATTTATTAATATTAAAAAATACACATAGAAATTCTCTCATACTGTGTGTATATTTTAGTTTCATAATAATGTACTAGATATAATAAGTATACTATCTATTTTGATAATTTTATTTTTTAAATACTTTAAATAGTTTATAATTATAATTTAAATTTATAATTAAATGATAGCGGTGTATGTAAGTTTTATTGTAATTATTAATAATATTTAATATAAAAGTATAAACTTTATATCCACAAATATATATTTATAGGTCATTTTAAAATAACATTATTACATTTTGTTAATCCATTATTGATATTACTATTTTTGTTCAATTTTGATTAATTTTTAATATTAATTTGTTAATGCAATTCCGATAATTTATACTTTTTATAATTTTTATAAAAAATATTAAATATAAATAAACTTAATCAATTTTAACATAATCAATTTTAAACAATTATAATTAGTTACAATATAAATAATATAATTTCAATTGATTTGAATATATTTCATGATAAATAATTATGATTCGTTAAATAAGTATATTTATTTAATATATTCAATGGAAATAAATATAATCTATATATTCCGTTATAATTTATAATAGATTAATAACGTATTAATAACAAAAACTTCTCTGTATATAATACTTACTATATCTCTAACAATGGATGTTTGTTTCAGATATCAACCCCAAGTCAGTGGTCTACACCCTTAAGTTGATACACCCGAAGCTGGGCCACCTGCTACGTCTAGCTAAAGAAGTACAGCTTATCGACGCGCTAAAGGTTCATACCTAGTACACGATAACATAGCCGGTATCAGTGCCTTTTGTAAGGGGTTTTGTGGGTAATTGCCTCCCGACCCCCCTACTCTTAAATTATTGCAATAATGAAACCCAGGAAACCCAGGAAATTTCCTGGGGCATGCCTACAAAAATGTTTTCATAATCCTATTTATTTATTAAAATTAGTAGATGTATTCATTAGATTGGTATTCATATACAATTAAAAACAAAATATTTAAAATCTTTCAAATCTTTAAAAAAACACTGCCCATTACCATCAACATCCGTTTACTCAAATCAGTTACAATCCTTAGTTTGGTTTGGTTACTACGCAAATACTTGTAAGAATAATTCGTTATCTCAGAAACCAGCTAACTAAGACATATTGTCAGTCCCTTCGAGTATAAGTCAATAGGACTTACAGTAATTAGTAAAATCGGTAAATTATAATTGATAATTATCATTATATTACATTCGTTTTCATATTAAATGTCATTCTTTTCCATTTAACATTTATTTAAGTATATCAATTTCTACTATGTTTTCATATAATATATTAGATTTTGTAATTAATCAATCCTGGTTTAACCATTCAAAATTGTATTTCATAATACATTAAAATACATCTACTAATGTATTTTATTTAAAAAATAATTATTATAAATTTGGTAAGGATAAGTAAAATATGAATATAAGAAATATATTAATTAATTAATTTTATAAAGAATAATCTAATACAATATTGTATTATTAGAAACAGCATTATTCCATTATTTATTATAATCAAATTACAGTTACTATTTTTATATTTTGGACTAAACATAATATCTGAACTTCATTGAACAATATTTTGATTCAACATTGTTGAATACAATTTTTTTTAAATTAGTATTTCAAATAATAATTCAAATTAACAATTTACATTTAAATATAAATACAATTATACATTTAAATTATATTTAAATATAAATATTATATTTATGATATTAATGCGTAAATGGTTTGTTAATTAAACGCATAATAAAACTATGTACATCTATTTTGGGTTAATACCGTATAAATAATTATCCATAGTACACTTTGATTACATCTTATTTCAATGTCATGCGAACGAATTTCATCTTATCAACAATGTCATTTCAACGCCTCAGTATTTTGTAGATGTTGTCGATTATATAGCAAGTTCCCGTCTCCCCTCGTCCACTATAACCTAGTCCCCCCACCCCACCCCACCCCCATTGAGACCTACTTAACGTCCCCGCGCTACAGGAACTAGAGATACACGAGCCAGACCTAAGTTTCCTGTCCTCCGAATACAGAGATATCCTGGACAACGTCGATAAACTACAACGCGATAACAAGTGTCAGCCCTGCCACCTGGAGAGAGTTTACGGTTAGACGATTTGTATACTTCTGTAGTGATTGTAGTGGTAGTGTTGGTGCGTTTTTTATTAATTTATCTATTTAATACAATTTCTATCTTTAATAACATAATTTTATATTAATTTATGTTATTTCATTTCAAATTAATTAACTCTAATAATATATATATTATATGTATATACATATATATATCTAATATATAATTAATTTAAAAAATATAAATCAATGTAAAATGTATACAAAATAAATGATATACAATATTTATAAAAAATACTTATTTTAATCTACATTCAACATACATACTATTTTATCTACACTTTATTAAATAATATGATGAATACTAGAAATTTTAAATAATTCTTCATCAGGAATCATTTCTTTTATATTACACACATGTTTTTACTTTAGTAATGATTGTAATATAAATTTTCAATCAATATTTTAAATTATTTATAATATATATATATATATATATATATATATATATATATATATATACGATATAGTATAAATAGCTAACGAGAAACTGTAGTCCCTTCATTATAACATACGTTCCCGAATAATAAGCGAATACCTATTTCACAGGAATGCTGACAGATTTGTACATCGATAAATTCAAGTTCCTCGGCATGAACGTAAAGAATAAAATCCCAGCCCTCCTAAACGTTCTCGACAACTATCAGCTGGATTCTCTCATCGAGTTCTTTGACGAGTGATCGTTTAATATTGATTCTATTTATTATCATCACATTTCTAACATCCTACATCTTGTCACTATCTTTGTTTATAATATAGTATACATCTTCTTTTATTGTATACCTTGATGTACATTAAGTACATTAAGTATATATTGTATACCTTTATACATAGTATATACTATACCGTTATATATATATATATATATATTATACCTTGTAGTGTATAGAGTATTCTAGCACATCTGTTTATTTCGCAATAGTGTTATTTGTTGTATAAGTTTATATTCCAATAAAATAATTCATGTTTAAAATGATTCATTCAATCACGTAATGTAATTTCATTTACGTTATACTGATCATATGCTTAAAATACATGATAATACAATTTTTTAATTTAATCCTATTATTTATATATCATAAATTATAATAAATGTTTACTTTTTCTTATTTATAATTCCTATCTTAATTTAATGTTATAGTTTATATGATATACAGAAATATAGATAACAGGATTAATGATTTAATGTTGATATAAAAACCAAACATTCTGAAAATAGTAAGTTGTATATCTCTGTATATCAGAAAATAGTAAGGCAGTTTATGTAAAGCAGTTAATATCAAACAGTTTAATCATGATTTATATTTAATAATAAATGTGTACATTTCCTACATATTGATTAAAGGCAAAATCAAAGTAAATACATTTAACCCTTTCGGCTTTAGCAATTTATTAAAGCTTAGATGGCTTGTATCTAATCTATCATCTATTATTTCATCTGGGGTTTATACTAATTTCATAACGTGTTTCGAAATATATATAATATGGTATTAACATGCATTTATTACATAAAATTCACTTATAAAAAAGTATAAATAATATGAAAAAAAATATATACAAATTAATAAGTAAATGAAATATACAAACAAATTTATAAAAATAAATCTTAAAATAAAGTTCAATCAAATTATAAAAAAATAAAGATAACATGCACAAATAAATGTAAATAATATGATTTGATGGGTAAGAAATTTGTCAGTAAATCGCAACAAGAAAATTGGGAGAAAGGCTTTTATCAACACCAGGTCTATATAATATTGAAAGGATATTATTGAATAAATACAAATGATGCATATATGTAAATGTACCTACAGTTCATGCTAACTAAAACTGAGACCATCCTATTCACAAATTATATATTATGAACAAATAAAAAATTATAGTAAAAATAAAATAAGAATCTGAATTAAATAATAATACTATTAACCGTTATCTTAAATAAGAATATTTACAAGTATACTAAAATAATAAAATTATTAATCAATATAAATTTAACTATTATACGTATATAAATTTTATATGTATGGAAAAATACAAATATAAATATAAAAATATTTTAATAATATATAATAATATATATATTATAATATATATATATATATATATATATATATATATATATATATATATATAGGAAATATATATATGTGTTATCACTATATATATCCATATATATCCATAATCCAATAAAGAAGTAATATATATTACGCATACTATTTATTGATAATAAATAATGCCAATTTCCTCTTTCATTATATACATTTAATTGTATGGGGTAGGCCTATACCTTTGTATTATAATACAATCAATACCTCCTATAGTCTCGAGGTTATAGGAGGTAATGATACTACCATATACAGTAAAGTGGGGGCCCACTCTAATGTCCAGAATTGTAGACTTAAGTCAATAGTTATTCAAATAAGTCAATCTATATTATAATAATAGCAACATAATATCAGCATAATAGACTTTTACAATTAATAGCAGAATAATATACTTTTAATGGCAACATAATAACAGCATAATAGCACAATATAAACATTTGTGGTTATTAGGTGTGCTATTATATTTCTATTATTAGGCTATTAATGTTAGCTGGATATAGCATTTAGATGCATTATTAATCATTATATTTCGAATATATAAACTATAGTTTATATATAGTTTCTCCCTGCTAATACTAAAGGGCTTTGCTAATACTATGCATAAATGTATATTTAAAAAATAAGATACACACAATTTTATTAATATTTTAGTACTTTAATTTTTATTTTGTACTTTAACATGGGACTAAAATATTTGTTTTTTTTCTTTTAAATATTGTTTATTTTAATATCAATATTTACGTAATTGTCCATCGGGTTATTGTATGATAACATATGACAGATGATTAAATATGACATATGTAATATTACACTACTGTTAGGAAATGTCGAATACAAAAGCAAATCACTTTCACCGATTCTCCTTATTTACTACACTGTAGTAAATATATAAATATATATATATATATTTATTATTAATGGTTTGGGTATTAATATTGTTTTACCTAATCTATTATTTGTATTCTATATATACACATTTGAGAATTCATTTATGATTTATTTAAGTGTTTAAATAAACTTTCAATCAATATACTTAAATAGTTTTGTTTACATTTTAAAAAATGGCCCGAAATGACTTCAATCGTGTATACCTGACACGAGATTACTGGTATTCGAATAATCCGTAGTTACATAAATATAATTTATTTAAAAAAGTAATTAATAATATAATATTAAGGTATAAAATATATTATTATCGATAAATTAATATAAAATTATATAAACTTTAATGTCAATTATATTTGTATCAAATTAATTATAAATTACTAAATATTTTTGATGAAATAATGATTATTTTTAAAATTTAAAAAAATTTGAACAGGTTCCATGTTTTTACAGATAAATTTAATTTATCATTATAATTTAAAATTATATATTTCTCTTTTTAAGAGTTTTTACTTCAAATCGTCAATTAATATCTATAATAACTATCATCATTATTATGATAATTATTATCATCTAAGATTATAGAATTGTTGGGATCAAATGAACTTTACGGATGGTACGGACGGTAGGCAAAAATTAAATAACTATAAATAACAAAGTTCAAGCGTGGCTCATGCGAATATATTATTTTTAATTATTAATAACTTTGTATAGGCTCACTTCGGGATATATTCATTATAATAATGCAGCTAAAAAACTTAAAGAATTATAAAACTAAACCAAATAAATCAAACAACTCAAAAATATCAATCCGAAAATATTTATTAATATGAATGATGTATACGTATATTTGTATAAGGGCATTATTCTATATATATACTTGGTTCGCATTTAGATTTTATTTGCGTGGGCACTAGATTGTATAATGAATTCACGTAACCTACACCTTGCGCGAACTTTGCTATTTATAGTTATTTAATTTTTGCCTACCGTCCGTATTCCCCAACTTTACGATCAACGGACAAATTCGTCGGACATTGATCATCAATGTACGCCGAATTTGTCTGTTGATCGTAAAGTTCTTTTGATCCAGTTGTTGATTATTAATAATAATTATTATAATAATTAATTTAATTGTGAACATAAATATATGATAATAATTTATTAAATAAATATATCATTTTTATTGGGATCATAACGGACGGTTTACTAATATAAATAAGCTCGAAAAAGGGCGAGTTGAGATTTTATAGGCTTACTTTGGGATGTAATGCAGCTAAAAAAAAACAAAAATAAACCAATTAATAATAATAATAATTGAAATAACCAAATAACCCTCAAATATCAATACTTTGTAACAATGAGTGTATTATTATAATAAATAATAAGTATTATAATTATACAACATATATATATATATATATATTTAGTAAATAATGTATAAGCTTAACTCGTCCGTTATGATCGGATATCATTTTTATATGTTTATAATAATATAATATTTAATAATAATATTATATTATTATCCATAAGGAATATAATAAGGAATATTATAATTATTATTATTATATATTATTATAATAATTATCATAATAATAATCATAATTAGATAGATAGATAGAGTTTATTTTTTAAAACAAAAAAATGACATAAAACAATAATACAAAAAAGAACAAATAACGAATATAAACTAATATATATAATGATTTAAAAATGCCATGTTATAAACGGTTAAGATATCGAGTTAACAAATAATAAAAAAGAGAATAATAATAAGGGAATTTATTCTGATGCAAACACTTCATCAACGTATCAACTTTAAGGGAAGGGGTCGTCAATCCCTGTGCCTTGGGGGTATAAACTTAACCCAAGAGTTTGTCCACTTACACCCGTAATACCCGAGACATAATAATAAAGCTAATGCAACCGAATAAAATAACCCCAAAAAACTAAAAAAAAAACAATATAATAAGTGAATAATAAAAATTAATAAAGTAAAATAAAATGTAAATATTAATCAAATGAATTATCAAGCCTTGTAATAAATTAAGTAACCGAAGTTGCTGAAAAAGTATAATTAGATAGAAAATTCCATGGAGTTGAAATACGATTACTAAAATAATTCAAAGTAATATTAGTCTTGCATTTGTCTTTTAGAACTTTAATGGAAGGACCTCGACTTCTTGATGAGTAAGTTTCAAGTAGCCCTGAACAATCAACATCAACTAGACCATTTATAATTTTATATGCGAGAATCAGATCAGCCCGTAACCTGCGTTGAGATAATGAAGTTAAGTTTAAAAATAATAACCTATTTTCATAATTTGTATATGGTATGCCACACCTATAGAAAAGCCTTTTAGTAAATGTCTTTTGGACTTTTTAATTTTATTTTGTAGGCCTACATAGATATTAGAAGGGTTCAAAATACAAGAATTGTATTCTAAAAAGGTCTAACATATGTTATAAAGGCTTTTGTTAGGTAACAAAAGTCATTAATAATAAAGCATCTAAATATAATATTTAGAATATTAAAATCTTTACTACACATTTGATTTATATGAGTGTCAAATGTCAGTTTAATGTTAACAATTATGCCAAGATCTTTGAAATGTCATAATTGACCATTTTTGAATAGCAAGATCTAGGTCCCATGTATAAATTCAGGATGATTGTTCAAATAGTCCAGATTGCAAAACTTCCAATCAACTGTAGATTTATAGATAATTGATATTTTAGCATCATCTATAAAAAGTGAGGTGATTATTTGTGGTTTAAAAATAGTAGGTAAATCATTTATATAAAGCAGAAAGAGGAGGGACCTATCACAGAACCCTGTGGTACTCCTGAAGTTACATTAGTTAAATCACTATATTGATCATTAACTATTTGTAACCTATTTTTGAGATATGATTCAAACCAGGAATACACATTTCTACATATACCAAGATTATATATCTTATGTAATAATGTGGTATGTGATACCTTGTCAAAGGCTTTTGCCATATCAATATAAGTAACATCAGCGAACATATGATTATTCATTGATCTCATAATGTTCCTATAGAATTAAATTAGTTGTAATTGGGTAGATTTTCCCGAAAGAAAACCATACTGTTCAGAACATATGAGGCCGTTGTATCTTAAATAGTAAGATAAATAATAGCTTAATATTTTTTCATAGAGAATGAGCGTTGATGATAGTATATTAATTGGTCTATAATGTGATGGTAGTGTTGAGTCACCTTTTTATATATAGCTGTAATATTAGTTTGTTTAAAAAGTAATGGGCATATCTCATCATTCAGAATTCTAGTGAAAACAATTGATAATGGATAACCTAATTAAAATTAAAGAGTTTTTAGTAAACCCTTTGATAAAAACATCAGGTGAAAAATTAAATTTGTTTGGTAATAAACATGAACATTTTCTCACTATTTCTGGTGTAATTGGGTATATATAAAAAGTTAATGTAGGTGTTAATTTGGAAGGTTTCCTGAATGAATTAATAATTCCTGTGGATGGGATTGTAAATATGGATGAGAATTGGCCAGAAAGACATCTAGCCTTATCAATGTCAGTTAAATTAATCTTAGATGAATCATAAATACATTTTAATGGGGATATAGTATTAGTTTTATGCAACTGTAATAACATAATTAAAAAAAGAAGATTTGTTACCTGATGATTTTAAAATACGTTGTTCATTATCCAAATTGACTGAATGAATAGCATTTCTTTTGACAATCACGCCATTTTTTATGTGTAGACTGGTCTTTAACATTTTTATGTAGCTTTCGGCATTTATTCAGAATAATTTTGATATTTAAGGGTTATTTATAAATCCTTTTTTTTTGTAATAGGGATATGTTTACTACAAATATCAATTACAATGCTCATTAATGGCTACATTACAGTTTATACATTTAGAAAGGATATTTTTCCAACCAAGATTAATTAATTCAAATTTAATATTAAATAAATTAGCTTTATTAAAATTAAGTGAAAGATCACTAGTAATTTAATTATTTATAAATGATTGAGATTCAGGTTTCAAAATATTACAGATAATTGATAAATGATCACTTATATGCTTATCATATTCTAATGGATTAGTATAATCTATGGAAGACAATAAATTGTTATCATTAGTTAAAATTAAATCGAGCATGTTACCAGATCTAGTATTTAAATTAACCAATTGTAATAATGCTGACCCTTGAATAGTTTTATAGAAAGTTTCTTCAGATTGGGTAGTCATACTCCCGGATAACCAATTTTACCCGGGAAGTTAAATCACCAAACATAATGCATGAATCGGGACTGTTACATATATTTTTAATAATAGTGCATAACTTGATTGTATCATCAAAAGCCATGCTAGGGGGACGATATATATTACAACAATTCTATAATGAAATATTTTAATACATAACAGTTCAATATCATTAACAGAGAATTCGTTTAAACATAATACCGGAATAGACGATTTAATATATAATAATTATGCTACTAACTTAAATGAATGCTAATAAATATATAATTATATAACAATAATCATGATAATGATCGTGAATCTTGAATCATGCCGCCGATTATTACTATTAGAATGTTTTTTTTTGGGGTTGTGTGATTTATTTGGTTAGGTTTTATTTTGATGTTTTTTTATCTGCATTATATCCCCAAGTGAGCCTATAACATATTGTGTTACTATAATACATCTTATAATGCATATAATGTACATGCGCGTGCAATAGTGCATATATAAGTACCACCAACCATGAACTCTGACATTATTATAATAACAATCGGCGGCCTGCTTCGAGATAATTCATAATGATTATTATTATTATAATCATTATTATAACGAGTATTCTAATTTATATTTCATATTTAAGAAGTACTTATCAAGTCTTATGAATTATGAATCATAATACCTATGATCATCATCCACATACATAGAGTATATTAATTATTATTATAGAATCTATAGATTGCAGTGTCTATCATATATAATATATTGTCTATGTAATCATCATGATGATCATGAATAATATGATTATAATGTTTACCAAAAATAATTTATAATTTATAAATTATAATCAATAATTAAATCATTAACATAAGCATATATTGTATATAATCAAGTTTATATACCGCCGTAATATATATAACATAATTATTTATTTTTTTTAAAAACATTATAACATTTCAAATAATTTTCTATATTCTATATACTATATTTTTATTATATATTTAATATATATATATATATATATATATATATATATATATAATCTACATTATACTCATTATTAATATATTTAATCCTTCAGTCAACATGCAACGTAAAGCACGAATTCAAAAGTGCAACTTTTCTCAGTTTGCTAAATTTAATTTTGAACTGTTAGTATTTATAATAGAATAACGAATATATAGTAAAACAACTATTTATTTGAGATTATATGTACAACATATTTAATTATAATATTATTATCGAACCTCTAGATACCTTATAAATACGCATTATGATATTTTTAGATAACGTACTACGTTTATAACCTCTAGATAACCTCTAGTTAACCTCTAGATAACCTCTAGATAACCTCTAGAGAACCTCTAGAGAACCTCTAGTTAACCTCTAGTTAACCTCTAGATAACCTCTAGATAACCTCTAGTTAACCTCTAGTTAACCTCTAGTTAACCTCTAGATAACCTCTAGATAACCTCTAGATAACCTCTAGATAACCTCTAGTTAACCTCTAGATAACCTCTAGATAACCTCTAGTTAACCTCTAGATAACCTCTAGTTAACCTCTAGATAACCTCTAGTTAACCTCTAGTTAACCTCTAGATAACCTCTAGATAACCTCTAGATAACTTCTAGATAACCTCTAGATAACCTCTAGATAACCTCTAGTTAACCTCTATATAACCTCTAGTTAACCTCTAGTTAACCTCTAGTTAACCTCTAGATAACCTCTAGATAACCTCTAGATAACCTCTAGATAACCTCTAGTTAACCTCTAGATAACCTCTAGTTAACCTCTAGATAACCTCTAGTTAACCTCTAGATAACCTCTAGATAACCTCTAGATAACCTCTAGTTAAACTCTAGTTAACCTCTAGATAACCTATAGATAAACTCTAGATAACCTCTAGAAATATGTACTAAGATTATAACCTCTAGGTTACCGGATGAACTAATCGTGAAGATATTTGGCTACCTTAACATAACAGATCTGCTCATTCTACTGGAAATCGGTAATAAACACCTGTACAGAATCGCCACATCAAAGTTAGCTTAGGTATTAGGTACTGCTAAATAGCTGTTCTTTTATCATAACGTATTGATTATAATGAAATAATGTATATCTTAATATATTCCTACATATAGTTATTTCAGAGATAGACACACACTTAAATTACAAGTGTGTATATTATCTCAAAAACTTAGTTTCTACTTTACATTGTTAGTAAGTCGCTATACTTATTGTGTATAATATAATAATTAGAATTGCTATTGTTATAATTTATTATTATATAATGATATCTATAATAAAATCTATAATAAGCTAGTGCAAGTATAGATTAGATTTACTAGTTGCCTAACACTAATTATAATACGCAAAACAGACAGTTCCTTTTTTAGGGGGTATTTTTTAAGAAATTGCTCCAACTATTATCCCACTTTTTATATTTTTGCCAGCACAACAAATATATTTTTTGATAATAAATTATATCATAATCCTATTTATTTATTATAATACCAGAGGATGTATTTTAGTCATATCCAATCGAAAACAAAATAATTATTTAAGGAATTTTATTCCCCCCACTTTCGAATACTTAATAAACGTACCGACTAACATTGCTCCCATCGTATTGCATACACATTCCTATTACTACGGCTACATCGCGCTATACCTAATACCGCCATGACGCTTACGCAGCGCGGTATGGAAGCGTATCTACCTCGTCAGGTATAACGTCCGCAGTCTAATTGAACCAGTCACTAATGGAGTTTACATGCGAAAGTGTATCAACGGGTTATGTTTCATCGGGCGTATTGCATCGCGTAGGTCATCGTAATCGGTCACATAATATGTTATCGTATCATCATAATTGTTGCACTAGCGGAAACCGAGTATATAATATTAATTATTAATAACTACGCAAATAATAAGTGAAATACCTTAAGGGTAATCGTCTCGATAAGCTCTGCTTCTATAATTATCCGGTTTTTAAAACCAAATCTGATAATAACGATAATAATAAAGATAATTATAATTACTATATAAATATATTATTTATAATTAATGAGCTCATTATACTCGAGTGTGTTACACTTGATATGGAACTTACTTTGCTACTGTCCAGGTATATTTATATCACCTAGTCTCGAGAGAACACTTCTTATTAACTTATCACATAGTTAATCATTATAATTATTCATTGATAATTTATTTAAACGAATATACCGTCGAAATATATAATCGAAAATATATAGTATAAATATTTGCTAACGATAGCATACGTTATAGGAATAAAAAAAGAATAATACGAAATTAAATAATTAAAACAATGAAATCATTATATCACGAAATATTTAATATACATTCATTAAGATTTCACGTAACTACGTAGTGTCGAATAATTTTGAAATATAGTAACCAATAATAAACATTACATTTGTAGTGGGCTGTATTCCCCTTACAAACATTACTTGCGGAGAGAAGCCAGCTGCCAACAACACATAACGTTATCACTCGACAAGCGCATACTTAAGGAATTCCTGTGGTTAGCATCAACATCACTTGTGATATAATATATAGCCTTCGTTCGTTATATTCTAATCAGAAGGATTACATATATTATTCAAAGTATAAAGTAAGTTATATAAATATTAATCATATAATGCATAATAATAATATATGATGACAGTATATTATGTTTGCGAATATGTAACACAATAGTAACGAGTTCATTATATAATTATCTGAAGATTTATTAATAATTTACTTTTAAATGTATATATTTAAAAAAATTATTGAAACAACTTTGAAGGAAAATAATATGAGTCACTCTGATACTGTCAGATAAATTATATTAAGTATACTCTGTTTATGGCTGTATATCTTGTATATATTAATTCACATGACTATCTATATATATATACATATACATTTCTATAACGCTCCGTATTATATATAGTTAACAAATATCTAATAGATTTGAATCTTTATATATGATTATAATAATTCTATACAATAACAGTATAGCTTCAGTATTTCTAGTAATACAGTATTTTATAGATATTTAATAATTATACATGGTATTATATGTATGATTAAAAAGATTATAATGCGAAAATGTCATATCTTCACTTGTAAATCTGATCATCACATATCTTCTATTATTATTAATTAATTAGTCATTGTCTAAATTAGTAATTCTCGCATTTTTAGTTAATTTTTCATCATGTTTTTTCTTTTTTATCATACTCATTTAATGTCTGATATATTATCTTAATTCAAGAGTCAAGTCCTTTAAATCTAAAGGTATATTTCTATAAATTCTCTATCAATAACAACCCACAACTTTACATTAATATTCCATGAATTTTTACATTCTACATCAATTTGAAAAGTTATTTTCGAAATATTACACATTTTAAATGTAGTAGGAAAATTAACACCTTTGATAATTAATTCAGTGATCATAAACAACTACTCTCGTATAGCTTAAAATCATAGTAACATCAACGGATTATATACATATAACCGAACCTTAACGTTAACTAACTTAATCATCGTATCATTAAATACATAACCATAACTCAACGAAACATTCGAACAGCAAGTGCGGAATATACTTTGAGATAAATCTGATAACGGAGAGAGTGGCGAGAGGAGGAGGGGGAGACTGCACCGGAGACACCTACAGATGCGACGACGTAGACGTACACGACCTGTTCACGTCGTTGAGATGTAGACGTATGTGCACCGCCTCCTCCTCCTCCGCCTCCACCTCCACCTCGACGACAGCTGCCGTAGCGCGACTCACTGACACTCTGAAGCTGCACGTGGTGGCAGCACTGCCCGCGATGTACGCACCCGATGGCACTGCTGTTAAGAACTCGTACGTACGGCGTAGTTGCGCCGAGAACCGAGTTCTAGTGTACCGTAGCCTTAACTCTCTATCTGTATTACATCCTGTCCTCTCTCTCTCTCTCGCGCTCTCTATACATATTATTTCATATATTACGTTTAATTATAGATAGGATTATATAAAATATAATTTTAATTTTAATTATCTATCGAATAAATACTGAAATTTGCGAAGTTTTACAAGTTATTTATGTTTAGTGTATTACGTAAGCGTCGATTAATTATACGCAGAACAATTATAATTAATGTTATTAACGATAACGTGATTGTTAATAGAATGTATACTCGTTTAGACCGGTACGCAGATCTATCATAGCCGAGATGGAGACTAAAGATATGAAAGAAGCGGGAGGTGATGGTACCGTTACTTTACTGAAAAGTGATAACATGATAATTGGTGTCTGGAAGGTAGGCAAACGTATGCATTTATAGAATACATAACAATATTACGAGTATATATCAATGTTTTTCATATGCTATTTTGAGTGTAATAAAACCATCGATATAAATAAAGTGGATAAGCAATTAAATCTAGTGTATGGCAATTTGTGATAGATGTGATGCAGTTAAATTTTGCATTACATTTTAAATTAATATTATTTATTTATACATATATATATATTGATAATTACTACCAATTTTAAAGTACTATCTATACAAAAAATAAAATTATATATTTAAAATATATCATATCAACATTCCTCGTAATTTTGTATATTTAAATTGAAGATATCATACTATTTTATTGATATTTAAATCGATTGATATAGATAGAAGTCAATTTAATCTATTTCGATGAAAAGCCTACTTTTTAATATTTGACATATGTAATATGACTAATATCCAATCAAAATCACTGATGTCATTTTGTTAATTTATTGATAAAAGTGTCATTTACGTATCTATCTTTTACATGTATTGCGTGCGTCAATTGTTTATCCTCTTTTTAATAAATAATTTATTTAAAAATGGCATGCTATAAAATATACTTTTATGCTATTCCTAAACTGATTTAATAGATTTTTTCACAATTAATAAATAATATATCATTAAACAATAGTACATAATACAAACAAAATTAATTTTTTTCCGATGTTAACGAATTTATCCATGGCGATATCCTCTTAATAACTGCCTGTGTAGCTCAGTTGGGTAAGGCATCATGTACACAAGTAGTAGGACTCGGTTCAAGCCCCATCCTGACCATTACAATAGTTCTTAAAATATTATTTAAAAGTGATCTTAAATAATTGTGTATAAATAAATGATCGGCTCTCGTTAACCATGGATGCCTTAATATGAGAGATGCTTCGAAGGGAAATTAGAGACATATGATATAAGTGAAAACTTCATATAAGTTACTGGATAGGATGAAATGACTCAACCAAATAAAAATAACAATAACAACAATACATGATATACTTAAAAGGACCTTACGTATTTATATATAGATGTGGCCAATATTTTCCTTATTATTAGTGTTTTATTAATATGTACTATTATTTACATAACTCTATTGATGGGCCCTGGTATATACGGTTTTATTATTAAATAATTTAACAAACTAAAGTAATATTTTATTAATAACAATACTTAATTTACTTAATTCGAATGTTGTTTAATTCTAGACTGAAATAGATATGGTAGAATTCCCACGTTATCCGGTTATATATATATTAAGTGTCACATGCATGACCTATACAAATGGACGCTATACAAATATATATATATATATATATATATATATATATATATATATATATATATATTTAAATTATGTAATTGTATAAACATAAAAATTAAAAAATTGTCATTGAATCGAATATTCATAATATCAAACATATTATCATTGAAATTACTATGCTTTGCGACCGTAATATCTAATACCGTAAAGCAGCATCGTTAATGGAGTTAATCAATCACACGAATAAAGTGGTATTTACCGTTGGATCATTATGATAAGTGCCCTTCGTTGATCTAGTTTCATAACTTCCTTTTAATCCGTATCGCGAATGCCTTTACAGTGAAACATTTAACTCGATTACGTTAGTGCTCGGGAGTATCGAGATCTGCTATAACCTAGAGGTTATAGCAGGTCTAGGGAGTATGCGATAACGCTCGTGTTTAGCTTGAGAATAGGCGTCGCCCAGTTCTTAAGTTTACTTGGTATATATTCATTTTCTTTTACACTTGTAAGAACTGCTTGTGCCGCAAAGCAATCAAAAATCTAATATATATATATATAAATATCCAAATATATTTATATTTACATATAACTATATATTTAATATGCAGGGAACTATGGATATTTCATTCATATGTATTGATATTGAGAATTGTTCGCTGATTTCTAATTGTTACCATAATAAGAGGTATGTTCAATATTGTTTATGATTTACTGAAGTTATATATAATCTATAAGACTTTTTATTAAAATTATAATTATATTTTATAGGTAATTTATTTATAAAATAATAAATTTATCTCATTTTACTATGATACACATTGTTCATGATTTACTGAAGTTATATATAATCTATAAGACTTTTTATTAAAATTATAATTATATTTTATAGGTAATTTATTTATAAAATAATAAATTTATCTCATATATATTTTGTCTGTATATTAATTATAAGATTCTCATTTAAGAAATTTATATAATTTTGTAATACTTACGTAACTATTGAATTCATTAATATAATTTGCATTTTATTAATAAATTAATTATCATTCGAATATTAATTATATATGTATATATTATTACTTTTATTTTTATATATATATTATATATAGTACTTATTTTTAATATTTTATATGCATTTATTTTTGTGTTATAATTTTTTCTATATACATTATTATATTACAATTATTTACATAAGTTTCAATATTTTATATTCATATATTTTTGTGTTATAATTTATTATATATACACTATTATAATACAATAATGTATACATTTCATTCTTATACAAATATACTAATTTATTATAAATTGTATTTCATTTATCGTAAATTTATTATAAAAGTAATTAAGTAATTAAGTTTCAATTTGTGAATAATACACCGAATAATAATTTATTTATTTTTTTAAAGATAAAGATTAATATATATCTGATAACTAAATAAAATATGTAAAATACATCTATCAATTATGTAAAATCTTTTTTAAACAGTATTTCTATTATAAAAGTATACCTAATTTATTCAATATTAAATTTATTACTTCAATTTATTTTATTAAATATTTAGTAGAATTTTATCTATAAGAATAAATTTGTATATTATAATATTTTATAAATTATTTATTGATTGAAATATGATACTATTTTGAAGTACAACTAATTATAATTATTCTAATTAATTAAATATAATATTACGAATAATAATTAAAATCCAATTTTTTTTCAGATTTATACAATATATCATATAATTTATAAAATAAATATAACTTGTAATATATTATTATCAATATTTGAATATGAATATTCGTTTTGTAAAATTTGAGGATTTATATTAAATACATAATTTAAAATTAAAAAAAAAATTATTTGTATCATTAAGTATATATAATTTATTGAATAATAAATTAATATAGAATATTATTTTTTCTGTTTATTATTAAGTGGAATGTTATACACATTTTATCTATAAGAATCAAAATGTATATTATAATATTTGATGGAGTATCTATTGATTGAAATATGATACTATTTTGAAGTAAAAATTAATCATAATTATTCTAATTAATTAAGTATAATATTACGAATAATAATTAAAATCCATTTTTTTTCCAGATTTATATAATATATTATAAACTTTATAAATATAACTTGTAATATATAATTATCAATATTTTAATATGAATAATCATTTTGTAAAAATGTGTGTACACTTTTTTTTATATATACATTATTTTCACATTTTATTAAAAAGGCTGGCATTCATAGTATTAAAAAATTTGTTATATGAAATATAAATAACTTTTATATAAAAACATATTAAAAAATTTTCAAAAAATATAAACAATTATTATTATTAATTTTTATTTTGTATATATTATTTAAATATTAGATATATAAATATAGGAAATTTAAATTACATATAAAAAAGATTATTATATAAAACATAATTATAAAATCAATATAATCATTATTAACAAATTTCAATTATATTTTTTGCAGAATAAAACCATATCCAAAAATCAATGTTTTGTATGACGACATAGATCTAAGTCACGGTTAGTAATGCATATGTATTATAGTATCGATTATAAGTAAAGTAATATGGATACATTATTTACATTATGATATGATAATAATACTATATTATTACCTACCTGTTTTGATTTTCCATAAAATTGTATTCATCATCATGTATAAAATAAAAATATTTATTTACACGTTTATATAAAAGTCATTTAAAATTTTTAAATTAACATAATTTTTAACATCATTATATTTATAATATTTGTAATATATTATTTATATGTATATATATATATATATGCATGTTATATTTATGCACTACATACACAGGACTGCATGGGTATACGTTATATTTGTCCTTATCAAATCAGAAGAATATATTTTATTTCAACATATTTAATAATATTGAAACAAATAGAACCACAATTGGCAAAGGTAATTAATTTATTTGTATGTATCATAAATCTTATGATATGCTATTTATCTAAATTAATATTTTGTATATGTCAGTTATTACATCTGTGATTAATATTCATTAACCGTAAATCAATTATTTAACATATTTACAACAATATTTTCAATATAATTCATGAATTTGGCATCAATTCAAATATTCACAAAATAATATATGTTTATGATATGAATACAGCCAACATATATGTCCATTATTACTTTCAATACATTCATAATTCATTTTAGAAAAAACTTGTACATTATATGATACATTTATATGTTTACATTTATTATATTTATAAGCTCATATTTTATTTAACTATAATTTTAAAAAGTCTCATAAATTATCATATCATATTCAGAATATATTAAGTTTCCGTTATCACTGACTAATCGGAGTATGCTACTGAGATCTCAAGTGAATTATACATGGAAAGCAGATTATATGAAATCTACAATTAATGTTAGAATTTAATATTTATAGGTACTTTTCACTTTTATAGGCTAATAGCAGAATGAAATTATTAAAAGTGTTATATAATTACATTTGTAGTAAAATAAATGTGAATTATAATACCTATTATAAAACTAACATTAATATATTTAATTTATTTGATCAAATAATTATAAATAAATACATTTTTTAGATCAAAAAGTCAAATAAAATAACATTATCATTAAATACTATTTAATTAAATGATATATAATATATTTTAATTTATTTGAATATTTATTTATAAATATATAAATAAT
Source organism: Osedax fenrisi (assembly GCA_964019155.1). Classification (NCBI taxonomy): domain Eukaryota; kingdom Metazoa; phylum Annelida; class Polychaeta; order Sabellida; family Siboglinidae; genus Osedax; species Osedax fenrisi. The sequence goes on from OZ025244.1 coordinate 59,246,053, forward strand.
ATATAAAATTAAATTTAAATTTAAAAATAACAACATATATCAAAGATTTTGCGAAGCAAAGATAGTTCACTCCCTATATAAGCTATGTAATTTTTGTAATATAGTTCCAATATAAACAACGCTATGGATACACATGTATTATTATAAGTTATATTTACTATTAATAATTCATAATGTAATTAATCAAATTATCGGACTAATATAATTTTGATATTATATTAGATATGAATTATATTTAAAAAATATATTTTCAAATTATGCCATTTTCATGGTATTGATTCAATTGACAATTACAATTAAACAATTAAATTTGACAGTTTACAATTAAATAACAATAACTGAATTAATCTACTTTTGACCTTGACAAATATGGTTATATTTTTATGAATTCACTTTTTATATCTCAAAATAATATTTTTACGAAACACTTACTTTTCGATATTAACCGAATATTTATATATATATATCTTAATTAAGATATATATCTTAATTTTAGAATATATATTGGTATTTTGTTTCGTATTTACATATATATAGATACAAAATTAACAAATATATTTTAGTTCTACTACCTGTCAAATTTGTTCTATTGTGGTTTTTATTTCAATAATTTGGTCGAGTAAATCATCTTTACTTCGGAAAATCTTTACATATATGTCTACATTAATAATATTACCTTATCTTTTATAATAAATAAATAAAATAATATGTATCTGTATGTAATATATATATATATAAATTCATCATATATTTATACTTAATTATAGGTAATTGTATATATGTTAGATATTTACCCATAAATCTTGAACAAATTAAATAATTCAATTTATTTTACGTATAATTTAATATATTCATATAAAATTTTATAAAATTATATATGACTCATGAATGTAATATTATGTAATACTATGTAATACTATGCTACTACAGGATTGTTTTGTTTTGAATATTAAACTATTCAACTACGAAAAAAGAATAACGTGGAGTGTGAGGTTCTTATGATATATTCCTTATCGTTTAATATCTATATATATAGGTAATATTCTTTAAAATAATATACAATATAATACTACAAATGTGTGTATTGAAATTATGTAAGTGTGTTAATAATTATATTTAATTATATTATGAATATGTAACTTCCTTTACTATATGTATATACTATATATATATATATGATATATATATATATATATCATAATATATGTAAATATACAATACATTAATATGTAATATTATATTTTCAGTTCGCTAATGAATTGCAGTAGAATTAAAACTACAAATGGTTTTTATCAAATATAGATCATATTATAATATTGACTGTACACCTGAACTAATTCCTATGACATAAGTAATCATAACAATTATCTCCCCTATTTAATAACTATAGTATATATATATATATATATATATATCCTACGTATAATTAATTTTTATATAATAAATAATATATTTTTCATTTTTCATTTGTTTATAAAGTATATACAAAGATTTCGCGAAGCAAATATATAATACTCCCTATCTATGCAACATGATTAGTATTAATACATCCCACTGCTAGTAGCAGTATCGAAATCGATTTAGATTTGCATACTACAATGTTTTCGTTTCTCTATTAAATTACATGCAATATAAATTAGCTTTTACTCGTCATATAGATATTTATAGCCTTTATATCCAACATATCCTATTACTTTTTTATATATTAGTAATGAACACCTAGTTTTCATAATAAAAATAATAATTTAAAGCATATTGTTTTTAATTTTAAAAGTGAATAGATTGATACAAATTTACATTATAAACAACACATAGTTCCGAAAATTGACCCTATATAGGTGGCGATGGTGGTTTTTGTATACAAAATAGAATTACACTATTTCGCGTGAGTGTTATATCTTTCATTAGAAAAACTTTGTTATATATATATATATATATATATATATATATATAAAGTGATTATAAATGTTTTTAAGTATTATCATTGATATCATGAAATGTGATACACGTGATCATTTTAATGGTACATTTGTGTGTCATTTAAAAAAATTAACATAAATATCTTAATATTTGAATAATTTTTCGATTACTCTATTTTATAAAAAAAAGTATAAAGTTTTATAAAGTTATATATGTATTTTTAAAATTATTTATATAAATTATCTAATCTTAGATTTATAAATAATTAATTTATATTATCCATTTAAAATTGTTATATATATATAATTTTATAGATTTTAATAGTTTTATTGATTGATATTAAAGTATATATATATAGTAGAAAGTGTATAGGAAAAATATGTATAATTATTTTGTAAAGAAATCATTACTAATGTCTCGCCTATATTTTGGTAATGAAATAATATTGATATATTAATTTGAACATTGTGTTATCTAGTTAATTTCAATAATTCCAACACTGTCGAGATGATCTGCGAATATAGCGATAAAATCGGAAAGTTTGAGTTCGTAATAATCGAGGTAAATATATCCCCATTTTAAGCTCCAATATAGCCCCTATTATAGACCCCATATAAGCTCCATTATATGCATCATTATAGACCCCATATATCCACCATTATAGGCACCATTATATACCATAATATATACCCCAATATATAAATTATTATAGACTCCAATATATACCCCAATAGGTCCACTATATAAGCCCAATATAAGCCTCAATTTATGCCCTATTATATGTCCCAATATAATACCCGATATAGAGCCAATATAGCCCCGAAAATAAGCCCACTATATAGCCGCTCACCTGTATACGCGACGATATCGTAATAGGAAAAAGATACCGCTGAATACCGACCCGACGGCTTCGTCCAGTATCTAAACGACCTCGTATTATCTCTGAGGATATCGTCCGTCAACGAGTGGTTCTCCACCGAATACGCGATCTCTTAGAACCACCCGACACGACGAATCACCGGCGAACACGGAGCCCGAGTCTGCATTTCATTTTATTAATAAAACATATAGTTAGCTCGGCGCTTACGTTTATTAACGTACGTTCATCGATGCACTCCGTTGATAAGTTCCGCGTACAGTGTACGTCGTACAACCTATACGTATCTCACGGGTATAGATATTATACAGTACACTCTATATATATAGACTACACTATCTGTGAGTAAAGAATACGGAAAGAATTATCAGAATTGAATTGACACGCATCGCAGGACATCACGACGACGCGACCTTCATCGTTCCAGTTCTCGTATGGCCGCCAAGACGGCCTTGAACGCCGCATAAGTCTCCCTTCCGGTGGGTTCTATGTATCGAGGAGGTAGCTTGAAGCCGTACTTGTGTTTGAAGCGTAACTCTAGGATGTAGGCGTAGGTGGCGCCAGCCTTCGCTTTAGCCCAGTCGAATGATTCCCCGGATTCTAGATCTGCGATGGTATGCGATGGTATTTTATATTTACTTGTACACAAATATCCAGATATTAAACGTAATCAGCAGTATTAAAATAATGTCATAATTATAATAATAATGATAATAATTAAAATAACAATAATATGCATATTTATATTTATTAATGAATAAGATCTTCATATATTAGTGAACAAAAAAGGAGATTTTCTTGTAATGTTTTGTCTATTTTGTCTTTAATGTATGGAAACTTTTAATTAGTTCAGTAATATAGTTAGATGAAGTATCGGGTTAAATGATTTCTATAATTATGGTTAGTTTCTTTTTTTTAATAGGAGTCAAATATTCTTTATGATATCTTCAAAGCATGTTTATATTTCAATATTATATTATTAAGTATATTTTCTGTATTAAATAATATGTATATATATATTTATTTTTATGTTGAAATTAGAAGTAAGTATGGAAATAAGACATATATAGTAGCTAGATTTAGCATAGGAAATGTATAGCTAAGAAATATGATAAGGCTCTAGGAATGTAGATGGAAGGTTAGACATGTTCTTTGAGATTTAAGATATTGTTATTTCAAGGTAAACATTGGGGTATCAGGATGGAGACTATCTGGTATTTGTTTAGGTGGTGATACAGTAAATAATAGTTGAAATTAATTCAACTATATAATACTAATAGTCTAAGACAAAATGTAGCTCTAATAACAATATGACCCTATATGTGATATACTTAATGGATATTTTGTTAGGAGTGATAGTAAAGTTAGTTTTTAAGGAGTTTAGGAAGTATAACTATATGTCTAATCTAGAAAGAGTAATCGCCACAAGTTCTAAATTTGGGGGATTTGAAGAGAAATTAAGATATATATATATATACAAATATACTTTAATATACACTTACACACACTTACACACATACATATATATTTTAATATACATACTCTTACAAACATACATATATTCACTTTACAAATATATTCCAACCTAATCTCCTTCACAATCGGTAACAACTAACGTGTACGCATGCCCTGTTTGATGATGTCATAGGTCAAACCGGTTGCATTCTTCTGAGCTTCTGCTCCTTTAGTGGCAACGTATACCTGTCGTTGTAAACCAGTGTACCAGTGTACCAGTGTTTATCTAATATATACTATAAATACATATATTATCTATCAAGGGTTAAACATTAAATAATTTGTATTTTTAAACTAAAAACTAATTAAAATTTTAATTTTAAAGCAATTAGGTAGTCTACCTAATATTGAAATAAACTACATTATAATTTAAAAATGTGACCAGTGTATTAGTTTTTATCTAATACATATATATATATATATATATATATATATAGGTTATCTATTAGATAAACATTAATACACTTGTTTACAACGACAGGTACCTACATATACCTGTATACTATATATATATATATATATATACTTATAAATGTATTTATAGGTTTATACCCTATGCTATATAGTATATATATATATATATATATATATATATATATATATATATATGTGTGTATGACAAACACTGATTGTCCTTAAATTGTCCTACTACCATGGGACACGATGTCCTATTCAATACAGAGAGCTAGCCGGTTATATAACGAGGGGTATACATGCCAGATTACCGTAATATCGCCATGCTGGACACTGTCCAGTAATATAATAATAGCTAGTTTACATACATTTATTATATACACCCACACATATATGTGTCTGCATATTTGTGAAAACGGACATAATGAATATGCAAACGAAATATATATATATTTATATCGTATAGTATCATATTCATTAATATTAATATTATAATATAACACTATTATATTTTATAATGTTTAGATTAAATACAAATTTATATAATAATTGTATTGCTTATTTTAAAACGTGTTCCCCATAAACATTAGATAATTTGTATTTGTAAAGTTAAACTAAAAACTAATTATAATATACATTTCAATTTTAAAGCAAGTATGCATACATAGGCAATAGCCTATCTAATATTGAAATATACTATAATTTATAGATTTTATCACTATTAAATTAATAGTAAATTTATTAATTTTATTTTTAGTAAATTTATTTAGGGGAAAGTAACCTAATACGGACACTTTAACAATAAATGGACTTAACTTTTTATGACTCATTATTTGTATTCAAAAATTACAATATATTCATATATTATGATTATAGATATTATTGTAATTTTAAAATTTTATTTAATCTTTTAATTCCATAGATAACTGGGGTGTCCGTATTCGGGCACTGTCCGTATTCGGTTACTTTCCCCTATGTGTATACATATATGCTTTGAATATATTGTTATATATTGAAGATTGTTAATCATAATATATTTGGGTTTTAAAGGAAGATGGCTATTTATAATATTATAGTTAGGT
>OZ025244.1:59256860-59269360 GCA_964019155.1 Osedax fenrisi
AATTTTGTATAATTATTAAATTTATAATATATATATATATATATATATATATATATATATTTTACAGTGTCGTATACTTTCAACACCGAACTTAGAAATACAAACTTCTGAAGGTCATCCGTATCAACAACATAGTTAACGTCGAGATCTCGCAGCAAGGTCATGAACTCCGATTTCACCTTCGGAGATAATCTGAGCTGAGTGGAAAAACCATCTAGCACGGAATCGTCTTCAAGAAGTTCGGCCTGGTGTCAGGAGTAGTGTTGTATGCGAGCGGTTTATTGGTGTAAATATTCGCCTAACATATACGAAACTAATTGAGTTTAAATTAGGTAATATTAACATTGATGATAACATGAATCTATGCGTATACGTGCGCGTAATATATATATATATATATATATATATATATATATATATATATATATTAAATATATATGTTTATAAGCACACATATATCTAACTGTATCCTCATTAATGAAAGCGTAAATTCATATTTATTTATATATTATTCTTATTTACAACACCCCTATCGAGTGTTAACACACAGTGTCGCTGTATACCACGTTACCATGGTTACCATGGAGATGCGGGTATCACGTGCTCGTAGTTCGCAGTGGTAAACACTATAGTATGTATATATGTGTATATATATATATATATTGTTATTTTTATTTGGTGGAGTCCTTTCATCCCATCCAGGAACTTAGATGAAGTGTTCACTTATAACCATATATGGCTTCATAATATACCTTCGAAGCCGCTCTCATGTTAAGGCATTCATGGTTTAACATGAAATGAGATTTAAATGAGAGCCGATAATTTATTTATACACAATTATATAAGATCACTTCTAAATATTATTGTATGACCTATTTTAAAGGTCGGACGAGGCTCGAACCCACGTCATACTGCTTGTGTTATATATATATATATATATATATATATATATATATATATATATATATATATATATATATATATATAATAATATATAGTTTATTAGGTAATACAAATAAATAAATAAACAAAAATATGGAAGAAAAAATAGATATGAATTTATACACAAATCGAAACGGTACAAAAATTAACATTGGCTTTATATTTAATAACAAAACGCATTGGTTTATGAATGCCGAACTATATATAGTTATATATAAATAGTAAAATAAAATTGTGTAATATTACATACCCGCGTACAGTTAAATAGTATACAAATATACTCATAATAAATAGCAACTATAGTTGATGTTTATTATGGTTATATTACTACACGATGTGCGCGCGTGTGTGTGTGCGCGTGTGTGCGGGCATACTAGCATCATTAACATCCAGACGATCTAGGAACTCGTTGATACGTTGCACTTTATCGTTGGGCAGTATCGTTAGCAGAGAATGCCTGCATGTCCGACGGACGGTGTGCGATATCATTATTACGGGTCATTAATTACTTCAGTAACAATAGTTACTGAAGTACGGGTCGATATTACGTTGTATGTACTACTGTAATTATATTGATAATTATATCGATGTATATATGTAGGTATATATATATATATATATATATATATATATATATATATATATATATATATAATATATGTGTGTGTATATGATTGTGTGAAATTATAATTGAAATTGTAAGTTTATGTAATAACAACTTAAATATATAAGACATATTTAAAAAGTGTAATTACACTTAATGCATTAATGCAATCAAAATTGTTATTCATGGATAATATATAATAATAATGCCATGAAAGAAAATAATAAACGAGAAACGAAACGATAATAATAATAATGTATTAATAAATATGAGTTATATAAAATTCATAGCTGCCTATCGACTTATACCTATAGGTCAAACAATAGTCTAGACTATAGTCAAAAATACTTATACTATAGTTTTTATAATGGAGTGATATTGGATACTCCTTATATTGATTGGAATAGAATTCCAATAATTAGAATAACATTATTTAATGGATATAATGGACCTATCTCGAAATATCTTTTTTTATCGACTTATACCTATAGGTCAAACAATAGTCTAGACTATAGTCAAAAATACTTATACTATAGTTTTTATAATGGAGTGATATTGGATACTCCTTATATTGATTGGAATAGAATTCCAATAATTAGAATAACATTATTTAATGGATATAATGGACCTATCTCGAAATATCTTTTTTTATCATAGTTAGATGTATTTAGTGTAATATGTTGATAAGTAGACTTGCGATAGAATAGCGGATGAATGTTATCTATAGTAATAGGAGGTAGAAGGTCAGGAGTTAGGCTATATATCTAGGAGGTCATAAAGGTAAACGCTGGGTTGTCGAGTAAGTAATAATGTATGTTATAACATATGTGTCCTATTGGACTAGAAGTTTATTTAGACAACGATATTTGATAATTTAAATAATAAATTAAGTGAATAAATACTGCAGTATATTACTATGGCAGTATAATCAGAATAAGATAGGTTAAAGGTTAGACAATAAACTTCTTCTACTTAGTACGGCTTTCATAGAAACCATAATAATACGATTACAGTTGGTTATTAATATAGAGTGTAGATAACAAAGAAGAGAATTACAGAATTCAACAAGAGAAAAAATAAGATAGTTTATAAGAATCAACATATATGTTGATTCTTATAAAATATATATATTTTAGTAATACACTTTCTAATATATAAATTAGATCATCTACATATATATATATATATATATATATAAATATATGTATATGAAAATAGATATACAAAATAAATTAATTAGTTTAGAAAGTGGACGACTATATAGAGTAAACATATTTGTGTGCAATGTATTCACTGCGCATGTTACGTTTACAAATATTAAAATTCTTGAATTTCGATATAAAACTAAATACGAGTCATTATATATATATATATATATATATATATATATATATATATATATATATATAGATATACATGTGTGTGCGCGATAACTAACCCTGTATAATCCCTATACTTGGTGCTGGTATACACTACGGATAACAATAGCCCTATTATCACCGATGACCTAAACATGATGACTATAGTGGTACCGGTGTATTACTGTACTAGGTATATACTAGGTAGAACTGTACCGGAACTGTAACGCCGCCATTTGCCCGCGCTTATATACCCTACACCTAGCGTCGTACCATAACGTCCTCTGAATCATCGCTCGGTTAAGGGGGCGTTGATAATAAAGTGGGCGTTTCAACTTTAGCTGCCATCCAGATAGGTTGCGTGGTATATTAATAGAATAACGCATTATGTAACCTAACCGACGTTCCATTATTACCGATACTAGGTGAATTAAGTACTGTAGAACCATATAATTTCGTAATTAACTCTTCATATTGTATAATTTATTAATATAAAGTCTACTTTAACATATAATATAGTCACCTAAACGGGGATGTTTAATCAATCAAAAATACAAATATATATATATATATATATATATATATATATTATATATGAATTAAATATGAATCATAATAATTATTATAAATCTATAATAAAAATGCTAATTAGCAAGAATTAATCGTTACCTTTACTAATGATGTATACATTGTCTATAGAAAATAACAGTCTAATAATAAATATACGAGTTACATCATAAATAATAATCGACTCAGTAATAAAACACGGCGCCAAATGAACTTTTTTATTTTATTATCGATGTACAATAGGTATACTGGCACTTATTATGTCAACTAAACCTCTATAGATATATATGTGTCACAACTATGGGCGCCGGAACAGGGGGGTTTGGGGGGTTGCAATCCCCTCTGGCAAAATAATGGAGGGGTTTTGATATGTAAAACCCCTGCAATTTAGGTCAAATGAAGGATTTTTTCTGTATATTATTATAATCTCTGTGATGATTATATGTTAGCAGAAATTAATAATGTTATCATAGACATTAGAGTGAAGCATTATATATCAAATGTCTATGCATATTATATTTATAATCTATTATATTTGCTTATTCATTAACAAATATAATAATATTTCCAATATATTATAATTAAATTATATTTATAATGAAGACATATACTCTATTTCGCTATTTGTTAGTTTATACATAAATTGAACTATTTATATTTGTTTAATTTAAACTTTAAATAAAATTATTAAAAATGTATAGGATTTATTCATCTAGGATTTTATATATCCTACACCAAGTACTGGCGAAACTATTGCACATAATCTGAAAAACATAATTATTCGTCTCGGTCTATCCATGCATAATATATGCGGACAATGTTATGATATAAGCTTCAATATGTCAGCTGATATAAAGGAACACAAGCCATGATACAAAAATAACAACCTTTGACATATTAAGGGGGTATCCCATTACCAGTATTTCTGGAAATATTTACTAGAAAGTTATAATCTAGCACGTTAAATACAATTGTAGTGGGATACCCCCTTACTTTCCAATAACTTGAAACTCCGGAAATATAGTAAATTTAATGGGGATATCCCACCACAACTTGCTAGAAAATCACTTTCTAGCAACATTTCCGAACAATATTTTCGGAAATACTGTTAGTGGGTACCCCTTTACACAAATTGTAGTTCTAATAGATTATATATTATGTGTGTAAATGCGTTGCACAATGTAAAGATGCACATGCTTCTCTTGTAAAACATCCATAGTGAATGATATTTGTGTTCAAATATGTTTTAGCAAATATGGAAAAGTTAGATATTTATACCAATCTATTGATAATGAAAAAATATTCAAATCAATGTTTCCTATAAGGTGGACACTGTCCACTCTCAACTGAACAGTCGTAAGGCTATATCAGCAGTTTAAATAGTTCTTTAGATATTATAAATGAATTAGAACATTTTACAATGGCAAGCATAAATAGTACTGAATAAATCGCCAAATAATATTCATATAATAATGCTCCACTAGAAACATATAACATACATATATTTCATTAAATATAGCATTTGATATATTCACTTTATTAGAAAAATTGGTTAGTTTGACCTATAGTTTATAATATATATTATTGATTAAAGAAATATATATTTATAAATATATTAAAAGTATAAGTTTTTAAATATGTTTCCTTAGATAAATGTAATATGATCAAAGTTTACTCTCAATGAATATGTTGTTTTACTAATTAATTTGTTGTTTTACTAATTAATATGTTAAACGATATATATATATATATATATATATATATATCGATACATATATACTATAGTACAGAACAAATATCACATTTATTTATAAAATATTTAAAAAGAATATGGAAGAATAGTATCTTTATTAATTTAATATTAATTGTTTTTATAGAAACAACAAAATTAATCAAATTATTGATGGTACAAGCAAGTAGGCCAGTGTCCTAGGAGAGAAGCTTTTATATATTACGAATATTGAAGATGTGGTTAAGGTCACAACACAAATAAAAATATTGGATATCTGCAATGAACATCAGGATATATTAGATTATATTGACAACAATAAATTGATAAAAGAATTTTGCCAAAGTAATAATTTTAGAAGACATTTTATAAGTATAACATAATATACACTATTTTTGGATTTAATCTTGTCATAACATACTTATTTCTTTAAAATATTCCAGATATATTCATTATCATTTTCATCTTTTGTTAATTAACTCAGTATAATTATAATTAGATGTTCTAACATTTAAATTAAATTATAATGTACACACTATTATATATTACAAGATATATTTTACAAAAATTATATGCTATAGTATTTAGTTGATAAAGTATACTTATTTCTTAAACCCCCCCTGTGAAAAACTAGTTCCGGCGGCCTTAGTCACATCCGTAAAACCCAATGTACAGTGGTATAAATTACGCGGTGCATATAGGTATCTATTTACTTATATGCTGATATGCTGATACTTATAATACTGACACATTCATTATATATGATTGATTATCTTTCACTTTATCTAAGTATATTTTTATTTTAAAAAATAACATAATATTATCATGTGTAAACTACAACATTTGTGTATATATACACTATTTATATATATATATATATATATATATATATATATAAATACATTATGAATTATTCACTAGTGAATATTAATATATTGAAATTTAATATAGAAACTATACAAAATATTAATCTAATTAATTATAATTAATAATGATAATTACAGTAATACTAATAATACTAATTACTACATAATTATAATATGCTATAATTATAGTATTGCGCGATATATATATAATGACATTAGGAGTTTATATAACTTATGTACATATATGCTAAATGGATAAATAAATAGTTTACCCATTAAACCAGTTATATTATAGTTCTATAACCTTAACACCGTTTGGGTTATAACCCATAGTATAACCCAAGTATACTAAGTAAACAAATACACCAGACACGTGGTCAGTAGCGAGCCGGTCAAACCCAGTCCATCCGGAAGGATGTGTCAAACCATAACGTACGTATTCGTAGTAATATTTAGAATTTATCTTATATACGTATATAGATCAATCGATCGGCTCTCGTTAAGTATAGGTTAGGTTAGCTACATTACCTACATTAACACGAAGTCATCATGATGTGCACATAGCAAATGTAAGTTGAAGTAGGTATATTACCTTGAAAGTAGGTATTTGAAGTAGTACCTATATTTATTTATAAATAGTGATCAGAACCGCATACGGCAAAAGGATGAATTGTAAGTAATTATCAAAGTGATGTTAGGGCTCATACGGGTATTTAAATTTGTTTTTAAAATGATGAATATTTAAAATAAATAAAGTTGTACTAATTACAGATAGTTAAGGGTGCTAGCTGGCGTTGGGGTTTACCATGTTAATCCTAGCTCTAGCTAAACTCCTAATGATACTAAACTAATAAAGATAATTACTTTTTTTTATTCAATAGATATTATTCTACTACATAAAAGTATTGACTCGGTTCGGCATACAAAATCTCGGCATCATTTACATCACTAATGGATACCTATTTTATGTAGATGGTAAGCATATTATAATTTAACGTATTACATACTAGGTGCATATATGCACATATAGTATATATGATATATTCTGAAGGCCCAAGTAACAAGAATCCCTGTGGTCCATATAGATAGATATATCAAAAGTGTATTGAATTACTGGTTATATATAAAGAAAGTTATAATAATATATAAACATATAATTATATAATATATATAAACAAAATATATAAATGTGATAACAGTAAAACAAAACGACACGATACAAAAAAAAACAAGAAATAAACGGAGAAGTAAAATAAAAATAAAACATTGGATTATACTAGCCGTTGAATATATCAGTATAATATCATTAAAACAAGGTTTACACATTAACTACGATTGTTAAGATAATAAACCTAAAATAGAGTTAGCTACTGTATATAAATAATTTGACGCATATATCGTATTGATGATAGACATTTGGAGATATTAGAAGGATAGAGTGAAGCCTATAGGCTTACAGTACATCTTACTCTTATTTAATATCTCAGTAATGCACGTATATTTAAACGAGTGTTGTACATCGGAGGTAGATAGTGGTGCATAATTAATCCATTATATATATTATAAAGATATATAGGCTACTTAATAAGAATAGCGTCAAGTGAAGAAATAAATTTAAAATAGAATACGAGAAAAGGATGTCAGAACGAATGGGAATAGTCGGAGTAGTTTAGAAAGCTAACGAATATTACGCATATGTAGTATGGCATGGGTTAAAGATCACAGCTTTGTGTTTTAACTAGATCGGTATTACTATATATTGCTAATGTATAATTCTTCAACACACCGGAGTCTCAATTTAAGTGTCACAATGACACCTACATTTAATAACAAATATTCAAAAAAATATTATTTATTTTTTATATACATGGATTTTTTTTCTATATGCGCTTATAAAGTGAGTTTCGATTATTTCAGAATAAAGATTTATATTAATTTATATTATATATTTATACTGCAATATAATTGAAATATTTAATTTTATTAAATAATCATTTATATGTGCTGGTATACCTATAGGTCATTTTAGATATATAAATCGATTTTCCAGGCATGTTGAAGACAAATAATGTGACTAACACTCTAGATATATTATAAATCTACGAATCAAAGCCAGCCTGGACCAACAAAATAAATATTACAATAATATTTAGAATTAATATTATGAGATCATATATATATATATATATAATTGTTGCAAAAATGATTTCTGATCTCATTAAAACCCGGTGTGGCAGTCTGCGATTACCCCTGTCTGAGATTACCTAATCCGGTATAAATAAATATATATATATATATATATATATATATAATAGAAAAATTATGTTCTATAGAGTATATGCCTTATTTACTATTCTATAATTAATAAGTAACTGATATATTAATAAGGATTCAATAATATGAGAACGGATTCGGAGACATTATATCAATTCGTTCATATATCAAAATATGATCCTCGTTCCTGGATATGATGAAATGACTCTATAATATACAAGTATAATAGATAATAAATATCACAGTCTCTTTAATATAATAATACCGCCACGTAGATGAATGAGGTAGATATATGCGCCCTTCATCTGCGTTATGTACGGAGTGTGTTATGAACCTCTAACAAACGTACTCGCTAATAATTACCTCATATTTTCATGATATCATTATTTCATATATACTTTTTAATCATAAAACTATTAATTCAATAACTCACGATTAACAGTAATAAATAAAACACAATAGTTGATCGAGGTACATTTTATAGGTGCATTACAAACTGGAATAAGTCGAATATATGCAAGTTAATTTGTGGAAATTAACTAACATTATAATAATAATTATCATAATTAATATAAATAATTGAGCAGAAATTTATTTATTTAATAACCTTTGTTAATAATTCAAGAATCTAGTTTTGAATTTGACATGATAATATATGTATTTTCTTAGTATTATAAGTTACCATATTTAAGCATGCATCTAATTGTGCAATTTCATTGTATCTTAATTTAGATTCTTAATAGTTAATTTTAGGAATTTACACTTAAATTATATATGACCTCTAAAAACTATGTTTTCTTGAGCTATAGCTTGAGCTATAACATATATATATATATGTATTTTATAGAAGTAAATATAACTCTTCGAACAATATTTTATATTATATTCTTATTATTTACAATCATTAATAGGTTTGTATTGTTATTCCTATTGTTATTCTCAGATTCCATTGAAAACGGTGCATATTAGATTTACCATGATTAGCGAATCGTTACAATAACTTATTCCAATTTGAATAACCAATAATTATAAATACTGCTATATTATCACGATTAGTTTTGAAATTAATTGTAGAAGTTTTTCTGCAATGATGAGGATATATCTTTGCTATTACGATAATAAACATATATTGTAATATATTTTAGGTCTACATCTGGCTGGAAGAGTTTATCAAATCTTTCTATATCCGCTCTTTTGGCGTTTTTATTATTGATGATTGACTCATGATTGACTCAACGTTTAATTTTAAATGTGTGGTTGCAACATTTTTTTTTTCGATTCTAAATACTTTGATAATAATTATCTATTAATTTTAGTATAAGGGAAAGTGACCAAATACGAACATAATAACAATAAATGGTCTTTACCATTAATAATGTTATTCCTCAATATTTTTATTCAAAAATTACAATATAATAATATTATTAACTATTTAAATTAGAATAAATTATTCATAGAATTAATTATAAAAATGTAATTGTAACTTGTCTGATTGATAATGTTATGCCTCAATATTTTTATTCAAAAATTACAATATATTAATATTATTAACTAATTAAATTAGAATAAATTATTCATAGAATTAATTATAAAAATGTAATTGTAACTTGTCTGATTGATTTATCAATAATATATAGTTTATCTAGTGGTATTTAGGATGTCCGTATTATAACACAGGGTGTCCGTATTCGGTACCTATGTCTGAATACGGACACCCCATCTACTGTGTACCACTATTTATATTATAATTGTTATAGTATATTACCATTTTAAAAATAAACAAATAATATATATAAATTATTTATAAATTTTGTTATTAATTTATTATTTAATTATTTATTAATTTATTTATTTATTTAAACTCATTTTCGTAATTTTAATTATAAATTTAAGTCACTTAAATAATCAAATATAATTATGATAATATTAAATGTATGATAGAATTTGAAATAACCATATATATATATATATTACATTGCTACTCTGTTAAATAATATCCTATATTATATTCTTATAAGACAATTATGCAATGATTGTAAGAATTAAGTAGGAATAATTAATTCCTAAAGGAATATTTTATTTCAAATAAGCTATCATAACTATTTGAATTATAAATTTGAATCTTGATAACAATTAATCATAACATTAAAAACCCATTTCACAATTACATAACTAAAATACTAGCAATAATAATTTAATAACCATCTAATAACCACCTATATAATATATCTTTCTTGACAAATTTAAATATTGATAAATAAAATCACATAGTTCTGAAATAAATCCTCTATTCGTTACTTATAATCTAATTATAATAAATAATCTATTTACATGGATTTATTAATAACCCATCTACTGCAGAACCGCAAAACTACTGTTTAAGTATGGAAATTGAGGTTATTTTTAAAAATAGTGCACTATAAATGCCTAAAGATCAGACTTTATATCTTCTAGGTTCTTTTACCTATATTTGAAGCAAGTAATATTGTTATCAACTTAATATTAACTGATAATATTGTTATCAAAACTGTATTATTTACTATATACGAACTAAGAAAAGCTACAACAAGTATTCAAAATGGAAAAGCCATAATGTTTAGATTAAATTCAATCAGAAGTATGGAAATTGGATGAATTTCAAGAATTTTTACTTGAATACTATAATAGTGTATATTCTCAAAAAGTTATTGAAAAATAGAATGTATAGGTACCTACTAACTTTTCCCAAAAAAGGAAATTTATTCATAACCAAAAAACTATAGGGGAATTACACTAACTTCAATTGCGGCTAAGATATTCAACCTGATGATTTAAACCAAATAAGACCAGAGGTCGATCCTATCCTACGGGAAAATCAAAATGGCTGCAGAAAAAAAGATCGAAATCAGGACACATTTTAAAAATCCGTCGCATACTAGAAGGTGTAAAATAGAAAAAACTACCAATAACACTACAATTCATAAACATCTGAAAAGCATTTAATTCAATAAACTGAAACAAAATGGAGTTTATGCTACATGAATATGTAATACCAACGGAGATAATCAACGTTATAATGATGCTGTACAGGAACACTCGCTCTATGGTTAGATCACCTGATGGAGATACATTATTTTTCGAGATCACCACTGGAGTCCCCCAAGGAGATACCCTCGCACCTTTCCTGTTCATAGTATGTCTCGATTATATTCTTAAGAATGCTATATAAAAAAGTACATAATTAGGCTTCTCATCGGCTCAAAGAATTTCCAGAAGATATCCAGTTTTACATATAACATACATTGATTATAGGTGCCTACCGACGATATAGCTGTTACCTAGAATACAATGAAGGATGTAAATACATTACTACACCACATCGAAGAAACATAAGATGATATAGGACTCGAGATCAGTGTGGATCAGCTATATTGGATCAACAGAAAAGGATATTGAAATGAGAATAACCAAAGCTTGGTCAGCACTGAACAGCATGCATACTATTTGGAAATCAAAAATGTCCGACAATCTAAAAAGAAGCTTCTTTAGAGCCATAATAGAATATGTACTAGTTTATAACGCCATAACATGTATTTTAACATAAACTTTAGAGAAAACGTTAATGGAGCGTATACTGCATAATGTTTCGAACTACACTAAATAAAACATGGAAACAGCATCTAACGAATAAATAATGTTACGGTAAAATACAAAAGATTACAAACTCTATACGCGAACAACGTCTTAGGATGGAGAAGTAAAAACGAACATACGAGCGATTTACTTCTTTGGCAACCTCTACATGGTAACATATCTTGAGGACGACCACCTACAACCTACATCGATCAACTGATGGAATATACCGGATGTACACTCGGTGAGCTACCAACTGCGATGAACGAACGATATGGATGGAAGCAATGTATCAAAAACTGCCGAGCATGCTCGACCTGGTAAGGTAAGATATATATATATATATATATATATGTATATATATATATATTATTATTATATATAGTGTTAATTTTAGTTGGTGGAGTCCTTTCATCCTATCCATGAACTTAGATGAAGTTTTCAATTATAACCATATATGGTTCTAATATATCGTCGAAGTCTCTCTCGTGTTATGGTATCTATATATATATATATATATATATATATATATATATAAGTATCTGATG
>OZ025244.1:59274360-59301860 GCA_964019155.1 Osedax fenrisi
GTATTCATGTGGAAAGCAAAGGGACGATAATCCTACGCATTTAAGTCAAGTAAGTCATATATATATATATATATATATATATATATAAATCTAATGGATATTACTTATATATTAGTTGAATTAGATACATATATGATATTGATACGACAACAATAGAAAACGCAATTGTTGTACGTGTTACGTTTCTTCATTATTAAATCACAAATATTTAATTTATTCAGGTATTGATTGATTGAATGTTTATTTAGACACTTAAATAAATCATAAATGATTTCTCAAAGGTGTATATAATAGAATACAAATAATAAAAGTAGGTAAACAATAAATACCAATAATAATAATAATACAATAAAATAGAATAAACCGTACGGAAATTAATTAATAAAATAATAATGACAAACAATATTAATAATTCAGGTTACCACCTGAGATCAATTGTTGTATATATTTCATAAATGTTTTATGCGATTTTATGGATCTAATATAGGGCGGGAGTGAATTCCATAGCTTAGGACCAATATAACTCAGTGCCCGAGTATTCATTTTTGAGGGACGTAGATTAGGGGTAGATAGAAGGTGAGATGCATGGTTTCTAAGTGATGGAAGGGGAGCTCTTTGTACTAGAGAAGCAGAAATATATGAAGGGCAATTTGAAGAGTATATTGAGGAATGAACAATTGATAATATGCGATAAGCAGAGCGTTTGTTAAATGTGAACCATGGAGATATGTGTTGGTATGAGGAAGTAGAGGAATGATCTCGAATACGTAGGTTATATGTTGTACGGATTGATGAACGAATAACTCGATTTAAGGGAGAGATAGATGATAATGGAATATTTATAAGGATTGAGGAACAGTAATCTATGCGTGAGAGTACAAGGGAATTAACTAGAGTTTTAGTAAGAGATACAGTAATTGATTTTCGTATTTTTCTAATTCTAAATATATGATAATTTGCAGATTTAGTGATGGCAGTAATATGAGGAATGAAGGAAAGTGTAGAATCAAAAAGTACACCTAAGTTAGATGCAGTAGGAGAAGGAGATATTACAATATTATCAATAAGAAAAGGAGGGAAGTAAGTTGGTGATGGAGAAAGATTCAACAATGTAGTTTTGGAAGTATTAAGGAGAAGATTATTAGAAATAAGCCATTCTTTAATGTCATTAGCACAATTAGAGAGTTGATTATTGAGACCTGGTGATGAATTAGTTGGAAGAAACATATATAGTTGTATGTCATCTGCATAAAGATGGTAATATATATTTGGATATTTAGATATTATGGATGGTAATGGGTATAAATAAATTGAGAAAAGTGAAGGACCGAGTACTGATCCCTGGGGAACACCATATTTCATAGGAGAAGGGGAAGAAAAAGAATTATATATTTTTACACTGCTACTACGGTTAAATAGATATGAAGTAAACCATGAGAGGGCAAGGTCTCTAACTCCAAGCAGGTGTAGACGGGACAGTAGAATTTTGTGATCAAGCGTATCGAAAGCACTGGATATGTCCAGCATTACTAGTTGACAGCAGTTTTTAGTATTAAGGGTAGAAGTGATTACATCAATTACGTTTAGTAGTGCTGTTTCTGTGGAGTGTCCTCGGCGAAAGCCACTTTGTTGAGGAATATGGAGATTATTGGCGGTTAAATATGAGATTAGTTGACGAGAGACAACTCTTTCCAAAATTTTACTCACCAAAGGTAGCTGAGAAATTGGGCGATAATTGAGAAGTGAATCAGGATCGAGTGAAGGTTTTTTAAGAATGGGAGTGATTATTGCTTGTTTAAAAATTGAAGGGACAGTACCGGAATTTAGGGAATATGAGATGATGTTACAGATAGTTGGACATAGATAATCGGAGTAAAGTTTAAAAATAGATAGTGGAACAGGATCGGAGGGAGATATCGAAGAGGATGCATTTAGTAGTTTAGATATGAAAGATATATGTGGCGGACGAAAAAAACTTAAGAAAACAGATATAGGTGGGGTAACTATGATTGAAGGATAATTGGCAGTAAGGGTATGGTTATTGATCTTTATTATGATGGAGTCAATCTTATTAGAAAATGTTTTGGAGAAAAGACAGCTTAATTGTAATGGAGAAATGTTAATTATAGATGGTAGTAATGCTGGTTTTGGGGGAGATAACAACTTATTAGCTAGTCTGAAAAGTCGTCGGTTATCAGAAGCAAGATCATTTATAACCTGAGTGTAATAGCTAGATTTGGCATAGGAAATTGCTAACTTGTAGATCTTACGTTGCTCAATGAATGAAGCTCTAGAAGATGAAGATCTCAAGGATATGTATGTTCTTTCAGATTTACGAAGTGATCGTTTCAAGGACATGAGGTGGGAAGTAAACCATGGGGTATCAGGATGTAGAGTTACTGATATAGTTTTTGAAGGCGCATGTTTATCGAGAAGATGGGATAGTATGGAATTTAATACAACTGGAAAATAACAGTAGTCACCTAAAGCAGAATGTAAGTCAGCTAAGAATATCATGGAATTAATTTTCTTAATGGGTCTGTATGTAATACGTATTTTCTGATTAAGAGTGATAGTAAAGTTAGTTTTGAATGAGATAAGGAAGTGATCGGAAAGTAGATCAAGCCTAGCAATATTACTCACCACGAGTTCAGAATGGAGAGAACTGGAGAATACAAGATCAATAATATTGCCATTTATATGAGTTGGGAAATTGACATGTTGTGATAGGGATAATGAATGTGTTAAATTAGTGAACATAATATGTGGATTTGAGGTAGCATTAAAATGATAGTTGAAATCACCAAGTATAATAGGGTGGTATGTGGGTGAACTAATGAGATCAGTAGCAAGATCGTTAAACTCACTTAGAAAGGAAGCGAATTCTGGTTTTGGCGGTCTATAAATGACAGTAATGGATATAGATTTGTGTTTTTGGGTGAATGATATGGTTAAGCAGTCAGAGTAGGAGAAGTTATGGGATATGGATATACATGGTAAAGGTAGAGAAGTTTTTACGAGGAAGCCAACCCCACCACCACGACCTGATAATCGTGGCGATAAGATTAATGTATAACCAAAATTGTGAAATAGGGCAAATATGTCGGAATCATCTTGAGAGATCCATATTTCCGTTAAAGCAATAATACTGAAATTGCACTTTTTAAGGAATGGTAATAAGAGTGAGGCATTGGAACGAAGAGAACGAATATTTATTAGGGCAATGTGTTCAGATAGTCATGCAGATTTAGTTAGAGAGGGTGTAGATATATGATTAGATTTTAGTGAATCAACAACTGGGACATTTGTGATGGTGGAATTATTTAAATCAATAGATGGAGTTGATATTACAGGAATATAAGGGGAGTTGGAATTTTCAGAAGGATTATTAGGTGTGGGGTCTGAATTAGTATTAATGGAGAGATTACTAAATGAGGGAACGGAAGATTTAAATTTAAGGTAGGAAGATTCCCAGTGAATAAGGAGAGTTGGAGGTATGGTAATAGGTGGAAGAGACCAGTCAATATAATTATATATAAGTCGTAATTCAAATGACTTTGTATATGTATTAAATATGGGTTTAGTATGTATAGGGGTTAGTTTTAATATATATGCATGATAAAGGATTTTACCTAATAAACGGGTTTTATAAGGTAGGGAATTTCGTATATATAGGTGTGAGAATCGGGGATTAAATTTAGTAGATCTAAATCTACTGAAAAACATGTCACAAAATGATTTACTAGAGAAGGTATATTAATATTAGTTTAATGAATTGTTAGTACTAAAACTAATACCTATACATTAATTTACCTTTAAAAATAACAAATATGAAAAACAGTATATATATATATATATATATATATATATATATATATATGTATATATATATGTATATTAACCGCGTGTAGAAGATTTAAGATAGTTGCGGGAGTGATCCATTCTCTGGCGTGTATACCCCCGTCTAACCACACGAAATCCTTCTTAGGACCAGGGGTTCCTATCTGGTACGTAATCGTATGACGGGGTTTAGTACGGAGGTTATAACGGTCATAGGGTGATAAAGGAATGGGAAATAGATTACACATATATTTTTTGTATAGAGATTTTATACAATTTAAAAAAATACATTAAAAAATACATTTAATATTATTATAAATTATTATATTCTTATATATAACCAACTTTGTATACTATTCTATACAAATATATTTACATTTAAATTAAATATTTGTTCGAACCTGTATTACATATAACTCTCTTCCTTCGGTAGATTCTCCAATACTGTAAGAAGTACAGTTTTGTTGAGAAATTAAACATTGATGCTTGAGGTACGACATTATCTGTGACAAATTGATTAATCATGTTAATATGTACATATTATTGGATAATAGTATTATTTTAGTATTTTAGATAATATTATTTAAATTGTAAGAAAATATAATTTTAATAATTAAAATATAAAATTATATATATATATATATATTATGAATACATATATACATATATTTAATAAAGTATATAATCTATTATATTAAATATATATATATATATATATATATATATATATATAATTAAACATACATCATAGTTAACAAAACTACTCAAGTATCACTTATAGGCATAAATATATGTACATTTAATGTTATTATATATCTATTTATTTACCTAATTTTCTAAAAAATACATATATCTATAAACTATATACTTAAGTCCATTGTTAAAGGTACGCTCATATATTGATATACACACATCTATATTTAATATAATTATCTATCAATTTACCTAATATTGTAGATGTATGTTATATCTTATATATGTGTGTGTACATAAGTAATATAATGTAAGGAATCAACATAAACTTTAGTATTAATATGCTATATTAAGATGGTATTTCATATACATATTTAAAGTATATATATACTAAAGCAAATTAAAGCAATAGTACTATTCTATAGAATAGGTTTACTATAACTGATAATTATGTTTTATAAAACACCCATACAATATACACATTAGTATAGGGGTCACTAATCGTATCGTGTTACCAGCATCGCGTGTAACCTCTTCCAATGGGTGGTAACGGTTGAAGTCGAACAGCATAGATGTCCTTCTTACTCTTTTATATGGACTCGTATTCTCATTATCTATATAACTGTTGCGATATTAAATATTAGTAATAGTTTGACGTTGAACATATTAATACATAATTATATACTAATTATATATATATATATATATATATATATATATATATATATATTTATATAATTATATATATATACATATTAATTATATAAATATTAACTATTGAAGGTTGCCGATAACTTGTTCATGGTCAATAGAGAGTACTCTCATCTTCTCAAGGAAAGCAGAATGGGATTTTTCTGATATTCTAATTTCATTATTCTCGTCTGCGTTTAATTCTGACATGATTTCCATCTGTAAATAATCATTAATATACGTATATATATTATCCTAACATTATATATATATATATATATATATATATATATATATATATATATTATAATATGATGGAATATAGTATACAAACATCTTCGCTCTCTTGATCGAAGAATGATTGCAATTCACTGATATCATTTTCTGATGGCTTAATTTTATAGATCGAATGTCTGTAAATATGTATTTAATATATATATATATATATATATATATATATATATATATATATATATATATATATGTAAATATATTAAATAAGTATAATATATATAATATTAAACTAATTAATATTATGAATACATAATTCTCCAATATTCGTATACACACTATTTATAAAATCACCTATTTGATTATATGTTGTTTATAAATAATATCATATAAACAGAAATGATGTAATTTAATCAAATATTATTTTTATATATCTTAATATAACAATATACATATTTATAATACACATGTATTTTTGCAAATACACAATAAGTACATATGTATATATTTAAAATTCAACTAAAATTCAACAAATTCAACATATTAATTAATTATACTATAGTATCATAAGATATTATACCATTTTAATGAAAATGTTTAATATGAAATAATGAATACTATATAATAATAGTTATATCCCATTGACAATAAAAATTAACATATTATAGTTTAATAAACGGGTTATTATTATTAATACTAATTACTTATTTCATATATATATATATCTATATATATATATATATATATATATATATATATATATATATATATATATATCAGTGTTCATTCTAGAGCTACCCAGCTACCCAAATTGGGAAGTGTCCTAATTTTATGTGCCCTAAATATATAATTATATGGATTAAGTTTAATTATTAAGTTATTATTAATATACTTGTAATATCATTAATTAAATGTGTTATATCTATAATTAAATGAATATATTATTTATTAAATGTCAGTTTTCCAATGAATATTTATAAAATGACGATTAAATGTGTTATTATTATATTATTATTATTAAGTATTAAAATAATGAAGAATTTATTATTTAATAAATGGCAGATTTTTAATAAATATTTGTAAAATGGCGATTAAATGTATTATTATTTAAGTATTAAAATCAAAGACGTTATATATTAATACATAGATCACCAGCTCCTATATATACGTATAGAAATAAAGCATCGACATAAAAGCTAAGCCACGCCTATTTTTTTTTCATGGACACGCCTACTAGTTCATTTGCGTGAAATATTTTAATATTTTTTTTTGAAATAGTTAACACGCAAATATATTCTTATCAACACGTTAACTTATTAATAAATACATTATAATACTTAATATTATGTTCAATAAATCAAATAATTTTTTTTAAACAGATATGCATATTAAATTTTAAAATATATATAATATAGTAATCAAATTTAATCATTTAATGCTACTATATTAATTTTATATTTAATATTATATTAAATATAATATTATATTATATTAAATATAATATTATATTTAATATAATATTATTATAATAATTATATTATAGATAATATAAAATTAATATTATCATAATTATTTAGATAATTATTATCATAATATCATATTAAATATGAGATTATATGAGTAAATTTAAAAGTTACTTTGATTATAAATTTAAATTTAATTTATATAGTAAATTTTAAAATATAAATTCCTATTACATAATCATGATATTTGAATGCAATTGTAATGATATTTTAATACGATTATACATATAATTATTATTATAATATATGATATATTATTCATTTTTTTAGTAAATTTGTATTTTATCATTATGATAATAATCATACAAATATTGTAACAATGATTCAATCATTGTTACAATATATGTATAATATAATAAAGTTTATATTTATTAATAAAAATAATATTAAATTAATATTGATAATATTAATAATTAATCGTCATTATATATTATATATATATATATATATATATATATATATATTTAATATAATAATATAATTATTAATTATATAATCATTATATTATTATAATTATTATAAATAATAATCTAATAATTATTAATTATAATAATGAAGATTAATATTATTTTATTTATTAAATATAGACTTTATTATAATTATACATACAACAAAAATCTACTACAA
This sequence comes from Osedax fenrisi, assembly GCA_964019155.1. NCBI lineage: Eukaryota > Metazoa > Annelida > Polychaeta > Sabellida > Siboglinidae > Osedax > Osedax fenrisi. The sequence goes on from OZ025244.1 coordinate 59,281,965, forward strand.
CAGTAAATAATATATGTGTAATCGTATTATTACAATCGCATTCAAATATCATGACAATCATTTTTACAATGTAATATAAATTTATATTATTAAATTGACTATATAAATTGAATTTAAATTTATAATCAAAGTCAATTTAAAATGTACACATATAATCTTATATTAGCTATAATAATTATAGATATACTAATAATATTATAACATTAAATTTGATACTATATTATATATATTTTTTATTTTAATATGCAAACTGTTTACAACAAATTATTTTATGTATTGAACAAAATATTGAGTATTATGATATAAATTATTTCACTTGTTGATAAGTATATAATTGCATGTAAACAAATTAAAAACAAATTGCGCATAATTACGCGCAAATGAAAAAGTAGACGTACAAAAAATACAAATATACTAATACCATACTGTCACGTTACATCATATCTCACTGTAACTTTCCAGTATAACGTACAGTCACGTTACATCATATCATACTTTCAGCACAATATACATTCACATTACATCATATCTTACTATCACCTTTCATCACAAAGTACAGTCACGTTACATAATATCATACTTTTAGCTCACTATACATTCACGTTACATCATATCTTAATATCATCTTTCAGCACAACGTACAGTCACGTTACATAATATCATACTTTCAGCTCACTATACATTCACGTTACATAATATCATACTTTTAGCTCACTATACATTCACGTTACATAATATCATAATTTTAGCTCACTATACATTCACGTTACATAATATCATACTTTTAGCTCACTATACATTCACGTTACATCATATCTTACTATCATCTTTCAGCACAAAGTACAGTCACGTTACATAATATCATACTTTCAGCTCACTATACATTCACGTTACATAATATCATACTTTCAGCTCACTATAAATTCACGTTACATCATATCTTACAATCACCTTTCAAAACAACGTACAGTCACGTTACATCATATCTTACTATCGCCTTTCAGCACAAAGTACAGTCACGTTACATAATATCATACTTTCAGCTCACTATACATTCACGTTACATCATATCTTACTATCACCTTTCAGCACAAAGTACAGTCACGTTACATCATATCTTACTATCGCCTTTCAGCACAAAGTACAGTCACGTTACATAATATCATACTTTCAGCTCACTATACATTCACGTTACATAATATCATACTTTTAGCTCACTATACATTCACGTTACATAATATCATAATTTTAGCTCACTATACATTCACGTTACATAATATCATACTTTTAGCTCACTATACATTCACGTTACATCATATCTTACTATCGCCTTTCAGCACAAAGTACAGTCACGTTACATAATATAATACTTTCAGCTCACTAAACATTCACATTACATCATATCTTACTATCACCTTCCAGCACAAAGTACAGTCACGTTACATAATATCATACTTTCAGCTCACTATACATTCACGTTACATCATATCTTACTATCACCTTTCAGCACAAAGTACAGTCACGTTACATAATATCATACTTTCAGCTCACTATACATTCACGTTACATAATATCATACTTTCAGCTCACTATAAATTCACGTTACATCATATCTTACAATCACCTTTCAACACAACGTACAGTCACGTTACATCATATCTTACTATCGCCTTTCAGCACAAAGTACAGTCACGTTACATAATATCATACTTTCATCTCACTATACATTCACGTTACATCATATCTTACTATCACCTTTCAGCACAAAGTACAGTCACGTTACATAATATCATACTTTCAGCTCACTATAAATTCACGTTACATCATATCTTACAATCACCTTTCAACACAACGTACAGTCACGTTACATCATATCTTACTATCGCCTTTCAGCACAAAGTACAGTCACGTTACATAATATCATACTTTCAGCTCACTATACATTCACGTTACATAATATCATACTTTCAGCTCACTATACATTAACGTTACATCATATCTTACAATCACCTTTCAACACAACGTTACATCATATTATACTGTCAGCTCACTATACTAACACGTTACATCATATCATACTTTCAGCACACTACTATCATGTTACACCATAACGTACAGTCACGTTCCATTATACTGTCACCTTCTAGCAAATGATACTATCATATCGCACTTTCACTGAATGTCATATTCTTATCATCGATCATTTACTTTAATCCATATATAAATAATGTACATTATATATCGTTTCTAAAAAGTGATTAATATATTAGAAATTAAAACATATGAGATATTCAAATACTATAAAATAGATATTTGAGATACGATTCTCGTGAAAATAAATATCTGATAAAAAAGTATTACAATATACTCCAGATAATATCGTTTACTAATGTATATATATATATATATATATATATATATATATATATATATATATATATATATATATATATATATATATATATAATTATTATATATAATTTATTATATAATTTTATATATATTATATATTTATATATATATATATATATATATATATATATAGATCTTTATGAATATATTTATACAGATACATATAGTATTAATTTCATTAACAAATATGCATTATTAATTGTGGTAAAATAAGTATTATAAATAAATTAAACTTATTACTTACAAATTATTATTTTAAAATTTAAAAAAATTTGTTTGCGTATTTTTGATCATAACTTTTGTTTTAATAACAATTTGAACAAACTAAAATATGAACTATATTATAGAATTTAATAAGCTTTCTAACAATACTAATTTTATCACAGTAGCATAAATATAAAAAATCTCATTTTCATACCGATATGTTAAAAACCTACGAAAAATCGAATAAAGTTGATTATTTATGGTATTTTAGTTTATTATATTAAAATTATATATAATTATAAGATATTTAAGATATTATATGTAAAATGTATGTATTTATATAATCAAATTATATACTATATAATGTATATTTTGATGTATAAATTATTAAATATATATAATAATTTTCGTAGAGTTTTGAAATAAATTGTTATAAAAGATGCTTTTTTTACTAACATTACGATATTTTTCTTTAATAATAAATCTTTTTATATTAATAAAAACTATTGTTAAGTACATAATACATAGCATTTATATGAAAAGTATGACATTAAATGTAAATAATACTATTTAATCATTTATTTGATCAAAATTACATTGAAAAGTATAGGCATAATATAACGTATGTACGCCTTAAATATGTACCTTCGAAAAATCGAATAAAGTTTACTATTTATGATATTTTTATTAATTATATTTTAATTATATATATATGTATGATATTATATATACAATGTATGTATATATATAATCAAATCATATACTATATAATGTATATTTTGATGTATAAAGTCGTATAATTTTCGTATAATTTTCAAATAAATATTTATAAAAGATGCTTTTTTTACTAATATTACGATATAATCTTTAATAATACATGTTTTTATATTAATAAAAACTATTGTAAAGTACATAATACATAACATTTTTATGAAAAATATGAAATTAAATGTAAATAATGCTATTTACTTAAAGCATTACTTTGACCGAAATTACATTGAATAATGTAAAATCGTACGCCCTGTCAATCAAACTGATTTCTACGTCATGCCAATCAAGTCACGTCAATCAAGTCGATTTCAAATCGATGCATATATCACATGACTGGTGATCTAGGGGCTTCGCCCCTTAGATGTCTATGATTAAAATAATGAAGAATTTGTATTTAATAAATGGCAGATTTTCACTAAATATTTATAAAATGGCGATTAAATGTATTATTATTATTCTATTATTATTTAAGTATTAAAATAATGGAGAATATGAATAACTTCTGTCATAACATTAGGATAAATTCATTATTTTTCAAATAATGGAGAATATATACTATTTGCCCTTTGTTATATCCGTTTGATATTTTATATAAACAAACAATTTAGATTCAAATACAAATTAAATATGAAATATAATAATAAACTGCTTGATCTATATTTAGAATAATCTATTTTTAGATTGGGTAGCAAATTCACTACCCAAAATGAAAATTGGGTAGCAAACTTTAAATATTGGGTAGTGAATTTGCTACCAATTTATATTTATAATAATATATGAAAATTAATTTAATAATTATTTTTATTCCAATTCTTTTTCTCCCAATATATATAAATCACGTGATTGTTTTATTTAAAATTTGTAATTTTTATATATTTATTCAAAATCCTATTTTAAAACGTAATATTAAAGTGATATGACATATTAAAAACCATGAAAATATAAAAATAATGAAACATTTAATCACCAATATTATTAATAAGTTCACTGTTTTTTATATTCATAATAATTATACTGTATACTTTTTAAATGTATTATAATCTAATTATTAAATTTAAAATTATTATTTTTATTATTACATTAATATTTAATAATATCATATTATATATTAATTATCATACTTATCATAATTATTATTCTTATATATAATATATAATGTTTAAAATATAATGTCATAAATATCATGTATTATACTACTTATTAGTTATTATATATATTGAATTTAAAATAAACCGTTGTACAGAGTACGTACTGCATGTTGATACATGAGCATGCCATATTTTATATTGATTTTATTATGATAAAATTGGTATCACTGGAAAGCTTATTAAATTGTATAATACAATTCATATTATGTTTTTTTTAATTTGTATTTAAACAAAAGATATTAACAAAAATGTGCAAACAAATTATTACATTTTAATAATCAATACAATAATAATATACATTCTAATTAATTTTTTATATTATGAAATTAAAATATCTTATATAAATTATATATAATAATGTGTACCAGTATGATATAATAATATTAATATAGATATAGGTATTTTTGTATATTTTTATCTACCTATAAGTATTTTTAAGTATTTATATGTATGATATATTATATATCGTTAATTGTATATATATATAATATATAATTAATGAAAATAATTACTATATATATTATATATTTAGTATCTTATAATTTGTATTATATAGAAACTTATTTATTTATATATTCCTATAAATACATTTCCAAGCAAATAACTAATCCTTATACTTAACATAATAGTATACAGGTGTTTCTCGCGAAATATATCATTATGCTTATAATATTCATTATAATAATATGAAAGTTTAAATTATAAATATACTATTCGATTGATTAGTAATATTACCAATACATTTATATAAAAAAATAAGTGTATATATATATAAGTTTGATAGAGTTACTATTACATTATTATAATAAATATATAATTATATATATGATATTACAATAATCATAATATTATAACTTATCGAGAACCAAATTACTTATATATCAAACTACTCGAACATCTAATTTTAAAAATATAACTTCTCGACTACCTAATTTTCAATATAACATATCAACCATCTAATTTAAAATATTATAAGATCTCGACTACCTAATTTTCAATATTATAACATATCGAAAACATCATTTTCAATATTATAAGATCTCGACTACCTAATTTTCAATATTATAACATATCGACAACATAATTTTCAATATTAAAAGATCTCGACTACCTAATTTTCAATATTATAACATATCGAAAACATAATTTTCAATATTATAAGATCTCGACTACCTAATTTTCAATATTATAACATATCGACAAAATAATTTTCAATATCATAATATCTCAACAACATAATTTTCAATATTATAAGATCTCGACTACCTAATTTTCAATATTATAACATATCGACAACATAATTTTCAATATTATAAGATCTCGACAACATAATTTTCAATATTATAAGATCTCGACAACATAATTTTCAATATTATAAATGCTCGAATTTTAAATTTTTAATATCTGAATATATCATGAATCAAATGTTGAGAGATTGAATATAAAAAGAATTATTTGATACCAATGTATTAGAATTACAATTTGTAAATCATTTAATTGTAAACGAATAATAAGTAATTGAATCGAATACTTATTTGCCATTTATTTACATCTCTAATTCAAAAAGTCTCCTAAGTAGCTTTTGTAAGTAACAATTGTTACAGGTTTGCCTCAGGGTATAAGTGTCCATCTAATATATTATTTATCATAAATTAATTTATAAATAGATGTCGAAATTAGCCATATATGTCATCCTACATTTCACTTAGTAAAATATATTTAAATGCCCTATAATAATTTTTTTTTGGTAGTTGCCCTGAAACCTAGAATGAACACTGATATATATATATATATATATATATATATATATATATAATAACAACATGAGTTTGTATAATATTATATAACATAATATATATGTTGAGATATATAACAACAAATACAGCCTACATAATTAATATTATAAACTGTAATATGCGAGTATAAATAATGAAAACACGAGCTAACCCCGTATAATCGAGTTTCCCATCCGAAGACGAGACGACGGAAGCTGAAACCGCCAACAAGCATAGCGTTAATACTACGGCCGGCTGCATTGTACGAGATGGCGAGGAGGCTGATGTGATGGTGATGACGATAGCACCGAGTTCGCGAGGAGACTGCCCGCTTCAGAAGATCGCGAGTCTATTTATAGCCGGTACTAAGTTGGTCATGGTACAGTGGTGGTGCGTTCGAACGCACGCGTACTAAAACGATAGAATGTATAGCCCGACGAACATAGTGTGTGTGTGTGTGTTGGGCGCACAAGATCGTGCGGTGAAGGGTTGAGAACAATGCAATTATTAATTATTAATAAAGATAACGGTGATTTACGACCGCACTTCAATTTAATCGCATCGAGTAATTTAATAATCATTTATATTTGCTCGTCACTCGTGCTAATGTTTTACGAGACTCGCCGTGATAACGTTCATATTAACACGCAATTAACTTATTATCTCATTTTAGTTTAGTTTAATATTTACATTTACAATATATTATAATATAATAATATAATTATATATAATTAAATATTTATTTATATATAGTTTATTGACTACAAAAACAATGTGTGGTTATAGGCGTCGTTAGATAATAAAAAAAACAAAAACAAAAATAAATAGAAAACGAATAATAAAATAGAACGAATTACAATGACTTAAAATGGACATACAGTTTACGTTTAAAAAATGAAATTGATGTAACACAACGAATATCATAAGGAAGTGAATTCCAGATTTTCGGAGCAATAACCGAGAAAGCTGATTCAGAGAATGCCAACGATGTAAATCGTTGCACCAACTTCATGATGTGGCACTTCTGACTTGATCTGTTCGAACTCTGAATAGTAATGGATTGAGCTGAATATTCAGGAAATCAACAGTATATATCATTATGTGTAATATACAATAGCCTATGTATACAAATATATCTAAACTTAAGCCACCCTAATGATCTAATTAAATAAGATATAGACACTATTGTGGCAAAGTTTAGTTTATATAATACACGTATAGCACGTTGAATACGTTCAAGTTTGTACATAAGGTTAATAGGTAAATTATATAATAATATACAGCAATATATAAGTCTGCTGAATACTAGCGAGTGAATTAAACATTTCGTCATGGCGAAGGTAAGCTTATAACGAGATTTTCTAATATTATATAGATATTATATCATTTATTTAAAACTATTTACATTATTTAGATTTCCATATAACTTCAGGTAGTATACTAATATATTAAATATATATCAATGCATACTATCTATGTGTATCTATGTCTAGATTACACAATGGTAAATGTATTTATATAACTACACTACAATATTTATGATTCTTATTTTATTTATTGCTTTATACCTTATTACAATAGGAACATATTCTTATACCTTCTACAGCATCTATTTATACGAATTCGTTATTAATATATTATAATATAGAAATAGTTAATATAGATAATATAATGAATAATTAATATATACTACAGTATTGTAAATATCTAAATATATATATGGGTTACCTAATAGTAAGATGTTATCAATGTTTATATATTAATTTATGAGATTTATATAATATGTGTGTATAATATATTGTATAAGTGATAATAAAAAATGACTAATAAAAAGAAGAGAAGCGGATTGTATATTAGGTAATCAATTATGACTCATAATAGATTTAAGAAAGAGAATAACGAATACGTATAGTTTAGGATGCATATATTGAAGACAATATAGCTAACAATACGAGGATGGGATTTCAGAGACAGGGAGTGGACATTTCAATATCACGAATTACATAAGGGAAGATCAGATGCTTAAAGAATATTAAATAATGTATATCGTTTTGATAAGATTATGAAATGTTACTTTCGTATGTTCTTAATTGAAAATTAGATGAAAATCAAAAGATTTCATAATGTAGAATATGTGGTTTGTAAATAACAGTTTTTAATAAAAGAAAACACTATTTTTTTTGGAATATTTGTAGAGAGGTATAATATTGTTCGAAATGAACAAGTATAAGAAGATATATTATATAGTATCATTATGGCATTTAGTAATACATTATTTGAGATAATGTTATTTAGTTTACATACTCGGATAATTCGGAATTAATGAAAGTAAGGGATGTAATATGTATATATATGTGTGTATATAGAAATACCGATATATGTTTCTAAGTAATCATTACACAAATTGTTTGGGAAATAATCAATCAATTATGTTTATTGATATGGGAGAAAAGTTGTTTATTGATTATTTATTTTTATTATCTTGCAAAATAATGGTGATGAGGCATAGTTAATTTAGAATATTATATAACTTTTTAGTTTTTTTGGAAATTAAAGAGATCTCGGTAATCTTGAGGTTGTAAAAGTTTTTCGATTTTTCGAGCATAACAAATATATCGAATTTGAGATAATGTCTAAGAATAAAAAGAGAAAAGTATCCATGTTTGTATATAAAGAGAGATGTAGGGATCAGTTTAGAATATATTATGTGACTCTATGCTTAGATAATGAATATATAACACCGATATAATAACGAGGGGTAAGGCTATACGAATAAATAATAATGGGGTAGAAAAAGTAATAGAATAATAAATACTTTAAACAATTTTTCAAATAATTTTTGGAAAGTGTTGGACATGATATGGTAAAATGGAGAAATCAATTTTTACGGAAGATAACTATATTTTTATTTTTCAGTTTAAATAAGTCGTTTAGATTACGGGCAAATTGTGAATTCAATATATTCACAATATATACGAATACAATATATTTATTAGTTACGTTTAGGTTTAATTTTAAAGTAGTTTAGATACGTAGAGAATGACATCGGGAAGTTATCAGTTAGTAGCTTAGTTTGATGGAAATAAAATGGTAAATAAATACAAGCATATTGTAATTTGGATATATACATTATATCAATTATATTATAAATGGGTTAATTATTAAATGATAGGGTTTACTACATGCTACATGCTATACAAAAATTATAAAAAATTAACAAAATAATGAAAATATTATCAGTGCTATAGATTCTATGATATTAAATTAATTAACTTATGAATATATCTCAAAGAATTAACATTTTAAAAGGCTTGGTGGGCAATATTTGTAATAATATAAGAATAAGTATCATATAGTTATGTTATTGTGGTAGTGTTATTTATGAGTGATTATATTATAAATTATATTTTGTGGGTAGTAAAACTGGAATATAAGACAGAGTGAAGAAAGTAGTTAGAAATAAATATTTCGAAAATAAAAAGATAAATTAATAATGGAAAGGTCATAGGTAACAAGAAGATTATTAAGATGGATCTCAGCAATAATTTATACAATGTATAGAAAATAAATGATAAGTAAGGTACCTATAAGAAATAAAGTTACCATAGGTCCTATATTTTAGCTTATATAAGCTTACAGATAATCTTATTAATATGATACTTTTAATTCATATTAATAATTATTAATACAAGATCAACATTTTCTTCTAGAAATTCCTTTTCTATTTAAGTTACCCCTGTATTTCTATGAGTATGTCATGCATTGGTTGTTTTTGGTCTTATCTCATTTTGATGATAACATTAATAATATTGTTTCCATTTAACGTTATCTACTTAATTACAAATTGATTCGTTTATTATCTTTCAGGATTCATCGCTTCTATTTCATTTTAGTATTTTGTCATACTACATCTTAATATATCCTAGATAATGTTAGTTATCTATATATTATTATTCTATTATTGATCAATTGCCTCTAGTTTGTAATTACATAATTTATCTTATAGTTGAAAAACTTAATTGTTAATTATAAAGAAGGTCACTATTTCAGGTTATATTGATAACACATATTGATTAACAATTCAATGATTACAACGATTCTAAAAAAACCCGGATTCGATAAATAATATGTATTTAAGTATATACATATTAATTATATACAATGATATTATTATTTTTAATATGTTAAATATTCATGCCTTTTAAAATTATTAGATTTATTTCAGTTATTTTCCTGTAACTATAGGTTAATCACAATTCTGTTATTATTATTATTATAACTAATGATGCAAAGGATATATATATAGATACTATATTTATATACTATATTTATCTTAAATGTTACTTTTAATCTAATATTATGAGAATATTTCATCTAGAATAATAGCTGCAGCGGAATGGCATATGCCAAAGTATATACCTACTCCTCCCAACTTGATTATATGAATGTATCGCACTCCTTTTTAAAATGTCAACTTCGTAATTTAGTTTGTAACGATTATTTTTAATCAATTATTTGTGATACTTATAAAATTATAATCAATTAATTGATTATACAATTGTATAATATATGATTATTATATAATACGTTTATATAAAAATCGAATTCATGTCATTAGCGATTTAAAAACAATACATCTATTATTAGTTAGAAATTGGCCATCTTTATTTATGAATTATGACTTTTATTTTAAATAATTATTCATAAAAAGCAATATATATTTCTAAAAATACACCAATTCATTATAATTCGAAAATGATATATTGTAGATAATAATATTATAGATTATAATAACTTAATAACTTGGTTAAAAGGTTAACTTTATTGTTGTTGATGATAATGATGATGATAATTATTATACTTCATCACGTACATCTATAATATACATATTTTAATAAATTCAATAACAATATCTAGTATACATTTAATAATATAATTAATAATCTTAGTTATATTTATGATATAAAGAGAAATAGTATTAGTAATTATAATTCAATAATGTTAACAAGAATACAGATATTAACCTTGAGTAAATATACTAGAAATATAGGAAAGAAATAATATATAAAACTATTAATAACAATATTGCACTATACCTTATTTTATAGATGATTTCCTAATTTTATACACACTTAAAGTATACTTTAACAATATATGTAATCTTATTCAGCATTATAGACACATCTCTCGATATATCTGTTGGCCTATAGAGCCTATTTTGTTATATACACGATGGATTTAGATGATTATAATGTTGGTATACAGTTGGTGCAAGGTCTCGATGATTGAAATGATCTCGACGGAATATGAATTATATATTTATAATTAATCATTATAATATATGGAATTTACGTAATATTCATTGATTGATCATCTTTTGTATAGACGATATAATCGACGGAATTGTTTAAAATTTAACTATTTTTACTATTTCTATTGTATTAATTAACATTACATACGATTGAAATAGATGAATATATTTATAATATTCAAAACAGCGTTTACATTATTATTATAAAATATCGAATATTGTTGACTTTTACATCCACATTATAAATTATATAGTCAACATCACGGGGTAACGCGTATTGGATGGTTATGGGCGCGATGCATCATGGCCCCGGGGAGTTCACCAAGGTTAGAGTGTATATTAGTTGTAAGTTAACATGTTATTATAGTAGTGGTTTACTTGAGGGGGTATCCCACTTCAAGATTTCCCGTCAACATGCCGGAAATACTGTATCTTTAAAACCATATTTGATCAACTTGTAATGGGATACCCCCTATAAAGTTATTATATTTCAGGCAAGTTGCCGGAAAGTAAGGAGGTTTCCCACTAAAATTGTAGTTAACTTGATAGAAAATCGTTTTAAAGTTAAATTATTATCGGCATGTTGCTGGAAATACTTGTAGTGGGATACCCCTTTATAGATAACATATATGTTCATCTATTACAATTAGTATTAATATTATTATAATCATTTTCATCATTATCATTATAATCATTATCATTATCATCATTATCATTATCATCATTATCATCATTTTCATACAGTTTATTATCATTGAAACTAAAAATATCACACTCGTATTATCATTATATATTATTATCTTGTGTATTATGATTTATTTTAAATATATATAAATCATAAATAATTAAGTAAAATATAGATTATTAATTAATAATATACGAAACTTATTCACAGATAATTAGGCCGATTTCGATAATGAATTAACACATTGGCATAATATGCTCAGCAAAGTAGTGTAACCGAAATAATGGAACTATATTGTACTGTTCGACGTATTAGTTATTATCGTAGTCTTACATAGTATACTATTTCATTATATTAATATATTTGAAAATTAAATTATTTATACCTATATATATTAATAAATAAAGTAATTATGAAAATTATAAAATGATATTAATAGATAAAATAGATTATTAAGCACATTCACTTCACTCTTATAGCAGATGGCCGATTGCTCCATTAGCAAAGTTTTCAGTCATAAAACCGAAATATTTAAACGAATATTGTGTGGCATAGAAGTGGCGTAGATATATGACGCCAAATCTAGTCATTTCTAGTCATATATAGATGTATCTAGTTATATCTAGTCATATCTAGATATACCTATACGCAATACTCTTAGCGTATGCCATTCGTTAGGTTAGAACGTAGTTGATATGAGTTAATAAGAGGAAAGTACACAAATACTGACATACACGTAATATCGATACACTAGAAATCTTCTAAATTATAACTCTGATCAAAAAATAATAATTTACGAAATGTTAATTAATATAATTATAATACATATACGTATATATTTTAAATAGTAATCATAATATATGTTATACCGTGAATACTCTAAAAAAGATCGAACATATATTGTATTCACAACTCATATGTTTATATATGGGTAGTTTGTAGAGCCTAGGCTGATGGGGTATGGCCCCCTGATAATAACCAGGCCCACCCTGATGATTATCGTGCTCCCTTAAAAGAATATGAGATAAAACCAAATATAAATCATACATTGCATTCATATATATATATTATAATTAGGTATTTAGTTGAATATAAGAAATACGTATTGTTAGGATTCTCAGAAACACCAGCACTAGATGAAACATATATAACAGAACAATTTATGTATAATTTTCTCCATTGCATTTGAACAGATGGCAGGGTATATAGTGGAATTTATTGCTGAATACATAATAATCTACATATAAAAATAAACAATATCCATATATATATATATATATATATATATTACAAATTATAATGAGATAAAGTCTGCAAAGATTTTGCCCATAAAGAAATAACACTCACACGAAAACGTGTAATTCGATTTGTATACAACAGCGCAACCTATAAGGTCAATTTTTGGAACTATGTGTTGCTTATAATGTAAATTTGTATCAAAGTATACACTTTAAAATTAAAAATAATATGCTTATATTAATATTTATATGATGCAAACTAAGAGTTTATTATAAATATATAACAAATAAAAAGAATATATTTGTTTTTAATTATATATATATATATATACATATCTATATCTATGTGTCGTGTAAAAGCTAATTTATATTGCATGTAATTTAACTAAGCATATATTTTTAAGACTGTTTAGCGTTAAATAAGTATATATAATAGCTAATAGTTATGTTTTGTATATCTTAAATCAAAATAGTGTTGGTGATAATGAAGGATTGGTATCATTAACAATATAGGTACCTATATGCAACCAGGTACCATGTACTCTTTAGATATTTAATATATTAATCCTTCGATATATCTCTCTAAAAAAATTATTATTGACTGTTTAATAAAATAAATGTCATTAGTTAAATTACTATTCGAAGGTAACTCTTATTCTTAAATTTATGATAAATTAAAATATCTTTTGGTATCTAAGAACATATTTTTAAATAAATATAATATTTACGATTTTTGGCGATTACATTGGTAGTTTCTACATCAAGTTATTGAGTGAGGTTTACTACCATCGAAGAAATAATGCACTATTCTTTCGATGATAGTACAATTTCACTAACATCGAAAGTTGCGTTAAATCATTATGAATCATTATGAGTCATGACCCAGTTGAAATAGGAGCTCTTCCAACAATTCCACGTATGGCTGTAGTCGAAATAGTGACTGAGAAAACAGATTTGTCTAAATTATATAAGAACGTATATAACTTTGTAATCAATTTGATTATCTGAATAACTCTAAAATGAATAATGATATATATATTTAAAATAGAAAATATATATATATATATATATATATTATCTATTTTAAATTTATAATTTGTAAAATTAGAAATATACGTAAAAGTTAAAATAATTTGATATTAAGAGAAACGCTGCACGGTTAGTGATCACAATGCTTAGAATAACTAATAACTATAGTACCTATAGGTACTCTTCATAATGCATACACGGCATTAATTCCCAGTACACTTTTCGCGTGTTACGGTTACGGTTTTCTCTTGTGGTAAAACATGACATCCGAAAATAAGTTTTTCTCTATATAGAGTTTACGTATACGTATTATCTAGTGATGAGTCATTCTTAACCCCACTATGATGAGTAGCCATGCAACGTATCTTCGATAATTGTATGATCTACACTATTATGTAGTATACAACCATATATGGTTGATATAATAATTGTGATTATTCAATATATTAACAAAATAAACAATAACAATAACAAATAAATAATTTAAAATATTTTATGTTTATATTATTTATATATTTTTACGCGTATTATTAAATACTGATATCTTTGAAATATATTAATTTATATATTAATCATTTTTACCACTTAAAAGAGTTGTTTTAAAAACGGAATCAGGTAAATTAGCATATACTAAATTATATATATATATATATATATATATATATATATATATATATGCTTATATAATACATATAATCTATAAAATCCATTTATAAATTATTTATGAAATACTTATTAAATTATCTCATAAATATATGTATATACATACAATTTTCATGCTGTTTAGTAAGTGTGTTTACCACTCTAACTTCACGATTATACGTACCGTGAAGTAACCTTATGTCGTACAATGATGTTATCATTCCGATATCGTATATCTTCATTGGTATAACTAAATACATAATCGTATATCAATATACCTATATAAATAACACACTTCTTCGATGAACTATATGTAAGGCTTGTTGGTGTTAACGATTGGAAAGTAATCTCACGTGACTGGCTAATTCAATTCGTTTAATTTTTTCTTACAAAAAACCGAATTAAATATCTGCTCAGATATTGTATTGATAGGACGGGCATGCATCGTAATAGATGAACCATTAACACTACACTATATAATATATATATATATATATATTTTTTATAATAAATATATCCATTTATAAATATATGTTTAGAATATATAACAAGCATTATTTGTATAGTTTAATTTGTAAGTTATTTACCTATAATTGCTCTTTATATACTTTTAGGTTAAATAGAACATTCTTAATACCAAAAATAAGATTTGATCATGATAAATTTAGTATTCGTTATAAAGGCGCATATTTATGGAATTCTTTAAATACAACCATATCATATTTGACGAATTTGAATACTTTTACAATACATATTAAAAACATGCTTTTAAATAGTTATATTTAATCACTTACACCTTATCTGTATTGTTTGTTATTTTATTTACATGATCATCTTTTCTTCTTTTTAGCTCTTTTAAATTGTTCGTATTTTATACATATTTTTTATCTCTGTAGCCTTTGGTCTTTAGTTTTCCTTGATTTTTATAGTTTAACTTATTTATTATTTTAGTATCTTTTTACATTTTAAATATTTTATTATATATGTTTATTATATTTTATTATTATTTTATTAAATTTGAAAAATAAACATCGTAACGATCTCATTAACGCTAAAGCTATGTTTACTCATGACAAGTTTATTTCTATACAACATGATAGCAAGTCACTTTTTAAATTAGCAAATAGCATACTTGGTAGAAGACAAAAATCGCCATATCCTGACTTTACTAATGATGAATTACCCAATTTATTTGATTCATTTTTCAATGATAAAATCACTAATATTATTTCGTCATTACCCAAACCTATATCTATAGCTCTATCGTTCTCTACAACTAATACACTGACTTCCTTTTTTCTACCTTCTAATGATCAACTAATTTGTTTACCAACAATTCTCGCAGCTCTTCTTCTCTTGATCCAATTCCTTTAAAATTACTAAATGATATAGCTCCTTATATAATATCAAATATAGCTCATATCATCCATGAATCACTTATTTCTGATACTGTCCCCCTCATTTTCAAACATTCTCTTATCACTCCTATCATTAAAAAACCTTCTCTTGACCCCCCATCCTTTAATAATTATAGACCTATTTCCAATCTTTCAATACTTTCTAAAACCTTAGAAAGAGTCGTTTCAAAACAACTATCTTCTTTCCTGACTACTAATAATATACTTTGTACTTTCCAAAGTGCTTATGTACCGAACAAATCTACTGAAACAGCAATAACCAGAGTAACAACAAATATCTTATGTGACCTTAATAATACATATGGAACAATTTTTGTTCTACTTGATCTTAGCGCAGCATTTGATACAATTGACCATAGTCTTCTCATATCACGTTTGGCTAATATTGGTATCACCGGTATTGCACTTAAATGGTTTACGTCATACATTTCTGATCGTATTTCTTCTATTCTTATCAATGGGCATATATCATCTCCTAGAAATATTTCTTACGGAGTCCCCCAAGGCTCTGTATTAGGACCGATTCTTTTTAATATTTATCTACTTCCAATTTTTGATATAATTTCTAAATTTCCCCTTATATCAGTCCACTCCTACGTTGATGATATATAACTTAACGTAAAATGCACTTCTGATATCAATTTTGCTCCCAATCTTATGTCTAACTGTATTAAATCTATACATACTTGGCTTTCAAATAACTCTCTATCACTGAATCACAATAAAACAGAAACTATATTTCTTCACCTCCCTTCTCCCAGACGCCCATTAACAGTCCCACCATTTATCATGGTTAACAATCATACTATCTTATATTATGATAATGTTAAATATCTTGGTGTTTATTTCGATAGTTCTTTATCTTTTCATCGCCATATCTCAAATCTTCTTCGCTCTATAAACTTTCATCTTCACTCTTTCCGTCTTATCCGTAACTCCATCTCCCTAAGTGTTTCTATAACTCTCGCCTCATATTTCATATTACCGCTTTTCGATTACTGCAATATTCTCCTTTTCTCCTTACCTGGCTATCAAATTAAAAAATTACAAATACTACAGAATACGTTAGTATGATCAATTTTTATAATTGATCGCTTTTCCCAAATACATATTTCCCCATATTTACATAGATTGCATTGGCTACCAATACAATTTATTATAATATTTAAAGTTCTTCTATTAACTCATAACTCTCTTCACCACAACCGACCTGAATATCTATATTCCTTAATCTCTATTCCTACTCACACTATCTCTCTCCATTCAACTACTTCTTACCTTCTACATCTACCCTATAAGCTTAATCTTCATACCACTAATATTCGTGCATGGAACATATCGGCCCCTTATCTATGGAATAAACTACCACATAATCTACGCTCCACTCAATCCACCACCTCTTTTAAATCTCTATTAAAAACATATCTATTTACTATTGCATTTCCCTAATCATTTTTTGTATCACTATTTATCAATATCTACAATTTTATTTACAACTTATATTAATGTTGAGTACTTTCTGTATTCCTATTTATATTATTATTAGTTTACTATTTTCGTTTATGTTCCGTTATATTGTTTTTTGTTTTTACTTTAGACGCTTGATTGATATGGCACAAAGAGTCTTTAAAATAAATTGAATTGAATTGAATTGAATATTGTTATATACATGATGATTTCTTGGTATTGAGAGATATATTTTATTTTATTGTATTGCTTTTTTATGAGACAGAACACGAATGAACAATATAGAATTGTAAAATATTTATTTATATTTATTCATTTTGTATTAATTCTCTCATTACCAAGAGCAGGTTGGTATCTCGATAAGTTCAATAGAACTTCTATACCATACCTGGGATTTTGATCTCGGTCATCAACTGAATCTGATATTATTATTATTATTATTATTATTATTATATATATATATATATATATATATATATATATAATCATATAACAAACTTCCACAGTCTACGAGGAATAGAATACCATCTAACGTATTTAAATTACTTATTATAACTCTCATACCTTATAAGTTTAATAGTATTGTATTATTAATGGTTTACTATTATCTACGTATAGGTTACATAGTATACATGTATATACGCATTATTAAATGTATATATCGTGTATGTATGTATTATTTATTTTATATATTATTGTTTTATTCATTTCGATATGTTCATATATTCATATTCATTTATGTGGATAATAGTAGGATAATAGTAAATATAGTATATTTGGATATACTATAAAATACTGTAGGGTGCACGGAATTTATATGTTATATAGTCCATGACGATCTTTAAAAAATAAATAAACTTAATCTTAATGATAACATAATTAAGTTGATTTACTGTATATTCATCTGCAATAATTACTTTTACATTTATATTTCTATTATTAATAGTATATTACCAATAGTACCAATAGTATATTAAAACAATCGAATTCGTATATTTGTAAACATATAATATTTGTCAATTGTTAATATTTTTAAATCAAGTAAAAAGAAATAAAATAAAATATATCAAGTGATCTATTTAAAATATATGTACTATGAACTGTAGTCTATATACAGACATTCACACACAAGTATATGCGATACATATATATATATATATATAAATATATATGTGTGTATGTATAATTTTGTATGGTTTGAGTAAGTTGTGGTATAAATAGTTAATATTATTATGTATAGTCAGCGAATGCGTATACGTGCATTATAATGAATAAGCTGTATGCTTATAGGTATGAATCTAATTTATATTATTATTATATTGTGTATGGTGCGGATTAGTGATGTAAATGATGCTCAAATATAAAGCGATAACAAATCTTAAATGATGCTCATTTTGTTAGAGTCTCGGCTAAGGTTCGTTTTTTATGCGAAAATTAAAGTCTCGGCATCAAAAACCGAAAGTTTCGGATCGGCATCAAAAGGCTCGGTATCATTTACAACACTAAATGAAATGTACATTACTATTCACTGAATACAGAAGTTGGCGACAATAATATTTTTTTAAATTGATTTAAATGTGAAATAAATAAAATTAGTATTAAAATGTAACTTAAAAAAAGTATCATTTCGTCTCGGTTATATTCGGTAAGAATCGGGCTCTTTTGGATAGAGTATCGGTTCTGCTAAGACTCAATTTTTCCTAAACAGTTTGGGCTCGGAATCTAAAAACTCGGTCTCATTTACATCACTGGTGCGGAGTATTCGTCAAGTTATAGATGTGTGTTATATACAGAGA
>OZ025244.1:59311860-59456860 GCA_964019155.1 Osedax fenrisi
CCTGATAAATCTAATATTATACAAATGGAAGTTTGATTTCTTACAAATAGAATAAATATGCTCATTTAGAGTGAGTTTGTTGTCAATTGTGACGCTAAGGTAGATACTTTTAGATGAAGCCGCGATGATATGATTATCTATATTAATAGATGACTATTTGACTTATTAATACTACAACTACTACTACTAATACTATTACAAAGGCAAATCCATGTGATGATTTTTATGAGTTTACATGCGGAGGCTGGAAGGACATGGCCACTATACCAGCTGGATACTCAACGTGGAATATATTTCATACCCTTGATTCCCAAAATGATCTTCTATTAAAAACTATTTTAGGTTAATATACAATTAATTTATTAAATAAGAATGACATTAACGATACAATATATATATATATATAAATAACAATATGTTTTGAACTTCGAACTAATTAGTAGTATATGAATGTACCAAAACTATAGTTTTATATAATATATTTAAAATATATATTGAAATTTTATTATATATAATACAAATATAATTGTTTGTTACCAGAAACATGTATTATATACGATATGATTCTATTTTAAAAACTCGTATAATATCTATTTAGAATTGTGGCAGTCGCAATTACGTATATATTTCAATTATTATAATTACTATAATTTGTAAATTAAATATTATATTTATTTATAATTATTTACGATTTATATGGGACTAGTTAGTAGACATGAAATATATCTACACATGTTTACAACTATACTATTTAAATTATAATAGAATATATAACACTTATTTTCTAAACAATTTATTTTATCTTTGAGTGAATTTATATAATTAAATTAGTTGCAGGAGTACAATATTGATACATAAATAAATACATAACTTCGTTTTTAAAATAATTATTTCAATATGATTATATTTAGTAAAAATATAATTCATACACATTATAGTATTTGAAATACTATTTACGAATGCGAATAATTTTGATTTGAAAAATAAATAAATAATCACGATATCTTTTAAATAATTATTTATATAATATATAATATAATTTATATAATATATTTAAATAATTGAAATATGATTAAATATACCGCTAACAAGTATCTAGTCCGGAGTACAAAAGTAATACATATATAGCCAGCTAACACCAGACTATCCTCGATAATAGTTAGATATATTATAAATAAGTTATATAAATAGTATAATAGGATTACAAATACAATGACGATACCTCGACGTGTGCTAACAGCGTAATAAACTTCTTATAACGTTGTTATTTCATATTTCTTATATGATATATAATGGGTTTATTTATTTATTTACTGAATATATAATTATTATAAAGAAGGATATTCAGAAGCTATACGTAGCTTATATTAAGTATATCCTTATAACAACAATATTAAATATTTAATATATAATAATAATTATGAAATAAGAAATTATAATAATAATAATAATATAATAATAATAATAATAATAATAATAATATAATAATAATAATAATAATAATAATAATAATAATAATAATAATAATAATAATAATAATAATAATAATAATAATAATAATAATAATATAAATAATAGTAGTGTGCATAATAATAATACTTATGTACATATATTACAAAATATTATAAAAGATATAAATTTTTAATATAGATTAGAGATTACATGATATTAAATATTTAATTTTTGAACAAAATTGGTTAAGTGTGGTTTGACTATTGTATGATTTTATATGTATCGGTAGATTATTCCAGCAAATGGGTCCATAATAAGTTATATTAAACTTTTTTGCATTGGTATTAACTAAAGGTATTTTAAATTTGTTATTATCGCGCATATTATAAGTAGAGTCTTGTAATTTAAATAAATTTATAATTGTTGTTGAAATTTGATAATTTTTAATCCTACACATAATTTTACATGCGTTATAGAATATTATTTCTTTAAAAGTTAAAATGTGTTGTTCTTTGTAAATATTATCCACATTAGTTCTATTTTGTTGACGATATAATATTCTTATAGCTTTATTTTGAGCTATACTTATTTGTTTTGATGTTGCATCATAATTATTACCCCATATATGTATACAATAAATAAGATGGCAATGAAATACAGAATAATATATTAGCTTTAAAATATTGATGGGTAAAATATTATTTAGTTTTCTTAGAATTGATAATCCATAATAAAGTTTAGAATTAACCATATTAGTAGGTTACCATTTAACCCTATGTAGTTTCCAATTCATGTTCGAATCAATAATTACATCAAGGAGTTTTATTGAGTTTTTTTGAATAATGACAATATTATTTAATATAATAGATAATTTTGCTTTATTATTATTAAATATTAAATAGTTAGTTTTGCTTAAATTAATTGTCTATTTATTTAATGATAGCCATATATCAAGATTTTTTAAAGTATTATTCATGTAATTTTCCATAGAATCAATATTATTTTCACGGAATATAATAGAAGAGTTATCAGCAAATAAAACAAAATGGCCTTTTAATATTGACTATGTCATTTATAAATATTAAAAATAATAGGGGACCGAGGACAGATCCTTGAGGGACACCAAACTTAATATTCTTTATTTGTGATTTAGAATTATTGAATATTACAAATTGATTTCTATTATTAAGAAAAGATATTAATAATTTTAAAGCAACTCCTCTGAAACCATACTTCTCTAACTTAATTATTAATAGATCATGACTGATGGAGTCGAATGCTTTCTTTAGATCTATAGATATAGCTGCACAATATTTCATTTTATTTGAAGCTATGGTTCCGGTTAAGTCAGTCAATGCATCGGAAGTTGAAACTCCTTTTTAAAAACCAAATTGTGATTTATTAATTATTTTATTTTTTTCCATAAAATCTATATATCTAGATTTTAAGAATTTTTCTAAAATTTTTGAGAAATATGATAATAGAGAAATTGGCCTATAATTAGAAGGATCATCAATATTATCAGATTTATATTTAGTTACGACTTTAGCAGTTTTTAGACAATTAGGAAATATACCCTGTTGTATGCATAGATTAATTAAATATTATAATATATTACTTATTGAAGAAATGATTTGAATAATTAGTTTAAATGAAAAGTTATGAGAATCAGTACTATTTGTTGGTTTACTTTTTTCAACAATATTAGTTATTTCAATTGGATTAGTGGGAGTAATAAATAATGAATTTGTATAATTATTATGTATATAATTAGATGTATTATCGGTATTACAATTTTTTTCTGATTTAGTAGCTAACTTCTCACCTATGTTACAAAAATAATCATTAAATTGTTCACACCGTTTATTGTCTTCTATTACATTAGGAACTATATTATAATTTTTGTTGTTATGTATAATAGTATTTATTTTATTCAATATCTGCTTAGGGTTGTTTCTGTTAGTAATAACATATTGACTATAGTAATAGCGTTCATAATAATAATAATAATAATAATAATAATAGTAATAATACATATTTATTAGAAGTTTTAAATTGTACATTTTTTTTCGTATGAAATATATAATTATTTATGTTATTATTTCCTCTAAAGGGCTTCAGATTAAGATCAATATATTTTCTATGCTGTCGCCCGATTCCATATATATATAACAATAGAATACATCTTACAACATTAATGTACACTCGTAGAGGTAGCGGGAGACGTGGGGATTGTATATCGCTTAACGTATACGCGGCTACTAAAAACGTATAGCATATACGTTACATATTAATGTCAGGTCTATTTCCATATCTAATCTAATCTAAAATGAAAATTAGTACTCTTATGATGATGATGATGATGATATTGAGTTTATCAGCACTAAAATAGGGTCATGTAGACCCCTTCGCTCGTGCGGGAAGAAAATAATAATAAAATAATAGTAATACAATGATAATTGAATAATAATATACATTCAATATACCACGGACAACAATACTAAATAATATAAAGGACTATTATATACTAATGTCTGCATTGATATGGTGTAGTTTTATATACTACAGACTGCATTGATATAGTATAGTGTTATATAATAATAAGATAATAATAATACAATAACAATTTAGTAATGATATACATTTAATATAACATGGATATGGTGTAGTTTTATATACTACAGACTGCATTGATATAGTATAGTTTTATATATTATAATAAGATAATAATACTACAATAACAATTTAATAATGATATACATTTAATATAACACGGACACAAATAATAAGTTAGATGATTTAATGATTATGGGTAGAGAGAAAAGAAGAAGTAAGATTTATAAATCGTTTGTGGGATCTAATAGAATGAAAGGTAGGAGGGAGGGAATTCCATTGGGTTGGACCGGAATTTTTAAAATCTCTAGAATTTAGGGAAGTTTTACTAGAGTTCTGGGAGATAAGTAGAAGAGCATTTTTGTAACGAAGAGAAGATAATATAGTACGTTTTTTAATTAGATCAGATATATAGCTAGGGGTGAAAGAATATATTTATTTATGGATTATAGATATTACACGTAATTTACACCTGAGGGAGAAGGGTAGCCATATACGAGATGATTGATGAGATGTTGTAGTAGAGTGATTCAGTCGAGTTAAACAGTAAGAAGTACGTATTGAGGAACGGATAATCCGATTAAGTGGAGCAGTAGATTTAGCAGGAAGTAAATTCAGTAGGGAAGAACAGTAGTCAATTCGGGAAAGTACAAGAACATAAATTAGAGTTTTAGTAAGGTTTCTGTAAAGTTATGTCCATATTTTTTTAATTCTGAAGAGATGAAAGTTGGAGGATTTTGTAATGGATTATTGATATGTGATTCTTAAATGATAATTTGTCATCAAATACTAATCCTAGGTTTTTGGGGGAATGAGAATGAGTTATAATCTAAATAATCATGTTATTTAGAGTACAGTTTGGAAAAGAAGTTTCAGAAGTAGATATGTTAAGTACAGTAGTCTTAGAGGAATTAATTAGTAGTTTATTGGAGAGGAGCCATAATATTATGGAGTTAACACACTCGATTAATTCAGAGTTAATGGTATTATGAGAATTTATAGGGAAAAAGGTAAACAGTTGAATATCATCAGCAAAAATATGGTAGTGAATATTTGGAAATTTCTTAATTAGATCAGCAATATGGCGGATATAAATAGAAAAGAGGGATGGACCTAGAACAGATCCTTGGGGTATACCGTGGTTAAGAGGAGAAAGAGGCGAGTAAGATTTGTCAATCATAATAGAGATATTTCTGTTAGTGAGATATGAAGTAAACCATTTTAATGCTAAGCCAGATATACCCATTAAAGTAAGTCGCGAGATTAATATGTTATGGTCCAGGGTATCAAAAGCAGATGAGAGATCAAGTAGGATTAGCTGGCAACACGTGTTGCTATTTAAGGTAGATAATATTCTGTCAGTAATACGTAGGAGAGCTGTTTCGGTTGAATGACCCTTTCGTAAGGAAAAGCGCTTTGAAACGGGTCGAAAAGATTATTTTTATTTACATGGGCTATGAGTTGTTTGGAAACAATTCTTTCTAATATTTTACTTAATAAGGGTAGGTGGGAGATCGGGGAATAATTGCTAAATGAGTTCGGGTCTAAGTTTTGTTTTTTTTTAGAATAGGGGATATTATGGCAGTCTTGAGACAGGGTGAAACTTGGCCAGAGTTTAGTGAGTTCGCAATAATATCCAAGAAAATAGGAGAAAATAACGGTGAAAGTTTGTGATATAATGATAAAGGTAGGGGATCAGTGGGGGAGGTACAGTGAGATTTCATGAATATGTCATTTACTTCATACAGTGAAGGGATAGTGAATGTACTTAATTAGTAAATATGATGGGTAATATATATGGTAGGATTGAGTATGGGTTGAGTAGATGCGCAAATAATATTATTAATGCTTGCAATTTTATTTTTAAAGAATTTTTCAAAAAGAGAACACAGTTGAAAATTTGACGTGTTTGGTAAAATGAAGAAAAATGAGAATTTTATTTGCTATTTTAAATAATTTGCGAGGATTGGAGGAGATCAATGCTATCTTTTTGTTATAATATATAGATTTTGAACGAGATATAGTAGATTTGTAATTTGTTCTAGCTAGTGATAGAGCTAATTTAGTTTCAGTAGAAGGATTTTTAAGAAATTTCTTCTCAAATTTGCGAACACTCTTCTTGGAGATGAAAAGTTCGTGGGAGAACCAGGGAGAACAAGGGCGGTCGGTCATTAATGTAGTTTTTGTAGGTGCATGTATATTGATAATATTTAGAAGAGTAGAGTTTAGGAGTACCGGACAGAGGGAAGTTGAAGAAGAGATCTCAGTTTTGATATTGTTTACAAATCTTGGTAGGTCGATAGACTTAAAATCTCTATATGTAATACGTTTTCGTTTAATATTTGTGAATTTTAGATTTATAGAGAATTCAATAATAAAATGATCAGTTAGTAGTTCAATTTTTTGAAAGGAGTTAGGGTTTATACATTTAACAAAGGAATGGATAGGGGTGTAAATATCATATCAAGTGTATTACCACTAGAATGGGTAGGAAATGATATATGTTGGCACAAAGAAAGAGACTCAGTTAGGAGTTTAAAGTCACCATGATAGATGGGTGAATTATAGTGATAGTTTAAGTCACAAAGAACTATTGGTAGATAGGATGAAGATGAAGGAAGTTTATGGATAAAATCATGAAATTCATCAAAGAATAAAATGGTTTCAATGACGATAGATAACGGTGAGATGTAGAGTTAAGTTAGGAAGCTTGAGGGTTAGCGAAAGACAATCACTATATGAAAAGGGGGGGAATGAAATGGATGGAGATATGTAAAAATCATTACGTATCATAAATCCTACCCAACCACAACGGCCCGTTTGTCGTGGAGCGAGATAGAGTGTATATCCAAAGTCCAAGATGGAGGCAAATATATCAGAATCATCATTAGAAATCCATGTCTCAGTCAATGCGATTATAATAAATTTTTGTAATTTAAGGTAAGGGAACAGAAGGGATATATTTGATCTCAAGGAGCGAATATTGATCAAGGCTATATTAGAGGATAGTCAGGCTTGAGAGGAAGAATTATTTATAAATGATTTCTTATAGTGATCAAAAGAATCAAACCATTTTATTAGATCAGATTCGGGGATGAGAAAAGGGTGATATGAAAGATGATTTTTTTATCCCTTAGTTCAAATGTTTGAGAACGATTATTGAAAAATACTTTATACAAAATGAGTGTGAGTTTTTGTTTAAGGGCATGATATAGTACCTTACCAAGAAGTCTAGTAGAGTCAGGTAAATAATAACGAATAAATATATGCTTAAAATTACTATGTGGTGAGATTTTTAGAAGGGAGGAAAAACATATATCACGAGCAGAAATATTAGTGAAACGTAAGATAGTAGTACTGCTAAGAAATGAGGCAGAAGTAATATAAGAATGGGGAAGTTTTATATAGTCAATTAATGATACTATGAAATTATAGTTAACTTCAGAAGGAAGAAGGTGTTCAAGTACTAGTATGAAGGAATTATCTATGGAGCGTATGGATGAAGACTTGAGGAAGTTGAACTAGATAATATAGGAGTTGGTGTGTGATTTGAGGAAAATTTTAAATCCATTAGCTTTGGAATGTTTCTAGGAGTATTAGCATTGGGCTGATGCTTGGGCTGGATATTAATAGTCGTAGTAGAAGTATATATATCAGATGGTAGATTTGGCGTTACCTTGGAACAAGTATTATGTATAGATTTGGCAGTTAAAGTAGAAGGTGAATATGACATAGTAATGGGTAGAGTAGTTGTATGATTAGTCGAAGGAAACTTATTTAAGGCTAGGCATGAGGAACATGAGAAGGAGAAGTTAGGTGAATTAAATATAGTAATATCAGAAGCGGGAGGGGGTTTTTAGAATGAAACCAGGATTTAGAAATAATAGCTGCAGGGTATAAACAATTATAATGTAATATAGATGGACATGTTTTACATTTGAGATAATATTCGCATGTGGGAATGTTACAATGTGCAAAATTTGAGGACATGGTATAATTGAGATTGTGGGATTAAATTGAATGAAATAAATAATAATAAATATAATAATAAATGTATAAAAACTGGTCGTTACAGGGATATTTTGGAAGAAGTTTGGTATTCAGTCCGTTTTGCTATATGACGAGATGACTTGACAAGCACCGATTGCCTTTAGTAGGCTCCTGGTATGCTTGGTGGAAGCCGGGCAATGATGGTCCGATTGTCTGATATTTAAGGCAGTGTATTGTCCGAGATAAAATTGATTGATCTGTATGTAATTAAATATAGCAGTAGACTATCTAGGTGTAAGTTGGTAGATAACCACAAACGAAGGTTGGTAGATCCGACTACCAAAAGCAAATTCCCAAGGGAGATCAACGGGAGAATATCAGTTATAGTATTATTATAAACTAATAATTAATCAATTTTATAAATAGTAAATAATGTAGCTAAGTATAAATATACATAAACAGTATGTAATATATATTTGAAATTGGTAATATGTATACATTTTATAACATAATATTTTACATTTACATATTTTTACATTAATAAATATAATATTTATATACCGCTCGTTTCTACTCACATATATATATATATATATATAATAATAAATTTAATTGTAAATCAGTAATGTATATGTTCAGTTTATATAATAATCTATGGTTTATATATGTAGAGTACCGCAACTAAATATGTATTTGTAGAAAATTTGTTAACATCGAATGCCACTTTAACCGGCGTGAATAGGAAGTTAAAACATCTATACCAGTCGTGCATGGACACCGAAATACGTGAAAAGCTAGATTCGAAACCTCTACTGGGTTTGTATTTCATAATAGTAGTAATTATTTAAAAAAATAGGATGCCTTATTTAGTTTATTTATATTAATATAGAATTTCATATATATATATATAGTTAA
Organism: Osedax fenrisi; assembly: GCA_964019155.1. Classification (NCBI taxonomy): domain Eukaryota; kingdom Metazoa; phylum Annelida; class Polychaeta; order Sabellida; family Siboglinidae; genus Osedax; species Osedax fenrisi. The sequence continues at coordinate 59,320,831 of OZ025244.1, forward strand.
ATTCCATTATTTTATACTACTTATCAACTAATAATACTACGTGTTATAATATTATTGTACACCAACAATGTCCATTTGTTTATTAACTTTATATTATTTAGCTATACTAAATGGTGTTGAGTAATTTAGTTCTAGTCATTAGAATAGTACTTATTTATGATTTATAATATCATGATAATAGCTCGTATAGCTGGTTAACTCTATACAACTTTAGACTATAGTATATACAGATACAATTGTCTAAAACACCATAACAATATTAATATGCAGTTTAAATTACTATTCCCTTAAACTTTTCTTCATTGTTATTCCTTTAAAAATCCTTTTCTATTATTCAGTACATTAATTTAAATCGAACTAATTTAAGCCTATTCTTATAAATTATAATCAATCTCTATTATTATTTGAAAAAGATGTTCCTTTAATTGTTCCTTTCATTATGATAATATTCTCTGTTTTTCCCATCTCAATTACCCCTGTATTTGTTCTAATCTATTTATCATAAGAAGCTTATTACTCAAATGCAAACGGGCATACATACAATTAAAATTAATAATTGTTCATGTAATCCATATTTTAATGTTAATTAAACTCTACAACTGATATAATTACAATATATATTCATCATCAACATCTAGTTAATTCTCATTAATAAATATGTATTAAGTCTCCTACTTAATATATTATACAAGCTGTATTAATTGCACAACCAGTATTATTCTTCAATTTAATCCTTACATATCATATACAACTATCCACCATATTATCTTTACCATCTTTATACCATATATGTCATATATATATATATATATATATATGATATTAATATTAAATCAATTTATTTCTCCCACACTGACTTTAGTATACTTTTTACAATTTGTATCAATATTTTACTTTACCTATACATCATACTTGTTATCAGCATCTGATGAATCTAGTTAATTCAACTTAAAAATGCATAGTAAGTTATTTTACGAAATCATATTTTAATCCTAATAGTATATGTAAATACAATTCTATATTTAATAACATGAATATTTTATTTTATATAAAAGAAATAGTTCATATCCCTCAACTTTAGTATTAAGAGTGGTTGAACATAAAAGTTTACTAAAATGTAGCTATTAACATAATAATGCCTAGTAACCTACAGTATACCGTTATATACTGTATATCCGTATATGTATTGTCTTATTTAGATTTAAGTTCTATTTACTTTCGTCGTTATTATATTATAACATACAAATACCGACAGCTTAATAGCATACGCATGTCATTAATAGTTATACTGTTTGAATCGTTATATTTTGAACCAAAAGCGGGTACCCCGTCTTCAATTCTACGGTATCCTTCATAATTATATACTATTTACAGTTTTGTTTTCTATAGAAATCCAACATATCTGTGATATTATCTCTTAATTTCAAAATAATCACTACTTTATTTTAATGGACGATATTAAATATTTTTATTTTTTCACCTATACCTTCTCCTGATAACCAACAACGTATTTTATATTCATATCGCATTCATATATTATTGTTATAAAGTAATCTTCTAATAAATATCTATAATAATTCCCTTTTTGTTTATTTATATATATATTTCTAATTTTAATTTTAATTATTTTCGTATGTGATTAACCTTTTATTTAATCATTTCATTATTTGTTTATATTACTATGATTTATTATTAATATGTTTATCATTATTTTTATTTTGTTATTTTATCAGAATGAAAATGATGATGTGATATTGCACAAATTGTTAGTAGGTTTCGAATCAATAAAGCTACTTACCTTTACCGATCCTCTGTAGACTTTGTCTATAAACTGAATTCATTCATTATTATAAACTCTGAAATAGCCTACATTTTATTTTAAACAATAATCCTTAGTAAAAACATTGATAATGATATATTGATAGCCACTAATTATGATAACTATGAACATCGACTAATTTATAACATTTTAATTTTAATTTATTTTTTTCTAAAAGTTCGCAGCTAAATTTACTGTATATCATTATTATATTTTTAATGTAATGTATTTCCTCTTTATGAGCATATATTACGAAGTAGTTGAGCGGAAATTATATTTTGTACTTAATAAACTAATTTATTAATATATATATATATATATATATATATATATATATAAAAATCACATTCTTCTTTTTTATATTTGTGTATTATTTATTGTTTATTTTAATATCCATTTTTATGTAATTTTATTGTATTTTATCCGAATGAAGATGATGAAATATGACATTACACTACTATTAGGAGATATCAAATTAAAAAAGCTCATCGCTTTAACTGAGTCTCCTTAGACATTGTCTATAAACTGAATTCATTCATTAATTCATATCATTGATTACAAAATTACCACCATATGGAATTCCCTCCCTCATCCGTTGATTTTATTTAACCCCAAAAAATATTTATAAATATTACTTATTCTTTTATCTCTACCTCTAATCAATAAATCATCCAACTTATTAATTTTGTATCGTGTTATATCAACGTATTATTATTAAATTGTTATCATATTATTATTATATTAATATTATTTTTTCCTGCACGAACATATGGATCTAAATGACCCTATTTTTAGTGACTAATAACCCGTATATCATCATCATCATCATATATATATATATATATGTATATTATTAAAAATATAATATAATATTTAAATTTGATATAATATATTAATTTAGATTAAATACAAAATGTTCGATTTAGATATGTCGAGATCACTCGGTAACTGGAGTTTATTATCATCATCGTGGAAAGAAAGTGATTTTAATTTTGAAGTTATTATAAATAAATATTAATATATAATATGTTATAACATTAATAATTACGTCTCTATAACGAAATACATAATTAATTATTTAATATAATTACAAGTAGTAATATATATTACTATTTCACTATTTCAATAATCTGAGATTATATAGTTAGTTATGTTATAGGTGTACTAAAGAATCGAAGAAATTATGTACGTAAGATATACATTTTAACCTAGAGAATTAATATATTATATTAATATTAATATTAATATATAATTAATTAATTATAATATTACTAAATAATTACGTAATTTTACTTCTCATTACAAATACATTACATTTACTTTTTTTACGGTTTTCGGACTTAAACCTGTGCTTATAAATCAATCGGTCATCCATATATATATATATATATATATATATATATATATATATATGTTATATGGTCGCCGTATAGACGTAGTACTGTTATCCACAGAAGAAAGAACAACTGTGTTTCTATTTTAATCAACTTTATTCAGTATCAACCGTGTATGCGGGTTCGTCGATTCTATATTAGTTAGTAAATAACTGACACTATACGTTTGGTGTCCAAAATCAGAATCAAACAATAATAACATAAACGCGAATCAATATTTACTGAACGCGTTCCACTCCAGTGCATCGGATAGTGGCAGTGTATTTATGGAATACCGATTGCGATAGCTACAATATACGTTCGCAGTCGAGGCGCTCTTATACAATCTAAACCTATCATGACTCACTCTATAACATCCACCCCTACTACAAAAAAAAATGTTGCCCCAACATTTTCATACTACACTACTTAAATGTCACCTTTCTCAAATTCCTTCTATTCTCAACCCTTTTTAACCCCCTCTCATTATCATATATGCAGACGTATCTCTTACTTTACCTTCTACCGTCCAACTTACATCGCCCCAAATATTCGCTAATTTCCGCCTGCCTAATACTCTATTTTTTACTAATACCTCACACCATAATAGGGACTTTTCCTACTCTGTCTTATACCAAATAATTTGCAAATCTCTCGAACTACTTCTGATTGGAAATTCCTCCCCTGGTCCGTATGTATCCTTAATGGGATCCCATAGCAGAAAATCCACTCGTTCATCAATATCTTTGCTACTGTTACGGCCAATTGGTTCCTAGTGGGTACTGCCTTTGCTAATTTTGTATATGCGTCGGTAATAACCAAGACGCTATCTCTTCCATCTGAAGCCTTATCTAATCCCACAAAATCTAGAAATACTAATTCTAGAGGTCTAGATGCCACTAGTGATCCCATCTCTACTCTAGGTATTCTACCTTGCTTCGATATCTGGCATACTTCACACTTTAGTATATATTCCTTTACATCTTTATATCTACCTTTCCATGTATATCTACTATTTATCAGAGATACAGTACGGTCTATCCCCTGATGCCCATTCTTATCATGTAATCCTACTAATATTTCTTTAATCATTACCCTTGGCACTACTAGAACATCATTACCATTCTCTCTACCCATGTATAATATACCATCTATTATTCTATAGTGTCCTTTCGGATGTCCCGACTCTAATTCCCCTATAATCTTACTTAAGTCTCTCTCTTCTAACTGATATTTCCTTAACTCTTCTTTACTAATATCCTGTACTACCTTAACCTCAGTAACCTCTAGGTCATCTTCATATAATATCATAATATCCTCCCCTTCTACTTCACTACTTCGTTTCCTAGACAATGCGTCGGCCACCTGATTTAAGCTTCCTGCTCTATACTTTATATCTAAGTCAAACGGTGCCAATCGAGCTACCCATCTTTGCTCTAATGCTGTCAATTCCCCTTTCCTTGATATATACGCCACATCACTATTATCCGTATATACAGTGCACTTGGATCCCATTAAATAATGTCTGAATTTATCAAATACTGCCCAAACTATCGCTATAAACTCTAGTTTTTTTGAAGAGTAATTAGCTTTATTTTTCTCCCCTGTACTAAGAGTTCTACTCGCGAATGCTATTGTTCGTAATTTACCATCTATTCTCTGACTTAACACGGCCCCCAGATCAACGTCTGATGCATCGGTCTCTAAAATAAAGGGAAACCCATATTTTGGTAAACTTAGTACCGGTGCCTCTATAATCTTTGATTTTAAAGATTTCATGGCCACCTCACACTCCTCATTCCATTCTAAATTAATTCTCCTACTTCTCCTCTTTGAAATCCTACCCTTCCAGACTTAGTTAATAACGTTAATGGTGACACTAATGTTGAATATCCCTTAATAAATTTCCTATAATAAGACCCTACTCCTAGAAAAGATCTTAATTCTTTTAAATTCCTTGGCCTAGGCCACTCACTAATAGCCCGTGTTTTCTCCTGATTAGTCCTAATCCCATTTTCCGAAATATTCATACCCAGGAATATAATCTCCTTCATAAACAGTTTACACTTACTACTATTAAGCCGTAGTCCCACCTTTTCTAATCATTTCAATATTATCTCTACATGTTCTACATGCTCTTCGTGTGTTTTAGAATATACCACAACATCATCTAGGTAGCACACCATAAACTTAAATATCTCCTCCCTAAATAAATTAGACATGATTCTTTGGAAAGTCGCGGGTGCGTTAACCAAACCGAATGGCATCCTAGTGAATTCATATAGGCCCCATGGCGAACTAAATGCCGTTTTATGTTGGTGTTTCACATCTAATCTTACTTGCGTATAAGCTGATTTAAGGTCAAAGCATGAAAATATTTTAGCACCTTCTAAAGATTCCAATGAATCATCTACCCTTGGGATGGGATATGCATCCCTGACAGTTTTAGCATTTAATTTACGATAGTCTACGCAAAGTCTCAGATCCCCATTACTTTTTTTACGACTACTAAAGGACTGGCATATGCGCTCTTTGACTTAACTATAACTCCATCTCTACACCATTCCTCTATTTGCATTTTTACCGGTCCAACCTCCGTCGGTACTACCCTTCTATATGGTTGAGCTACTGGAACTTCGTCAACTGTCCATATTTTATGGGTCTCTACATTAGCACACCCTAACTGACTACCTTTCCTCACAAATAAGTCCCGATAGCGATCAATCAGGCATTTGATCCCCTTCCTTCTACTTCTTATATCGCACCCAATATGTATATCTATACTCTTATCACATTCAACTACTACTTGATTACTACCTAATTCCCAGTTACTATACTTGATCATTGCAAGAATATTCATCCCTAATATACATACACGGTCTGTTTTCGTAACTACCAATCCTACTCCTTTTAATACCTTTCCCCATAGCTCTATATCTACCATGACATTGCCATAAGTATGTACTCGCATGCCATTAGCTGCCTTTAACCTTAGCTGTGTGGATTCTATTACCTCTAGCCCTAACTCCTTAACTATTCTATATGGAATTATTTATACATGACTTCCCGTGTCAACTAAAAACTGTACTACCCTTATTCTCGTCCCTACACTAATATTAACCCCTGCTCGCGGACAACCGCCTATTAACCAGAAATTCGACCTATTCTCCATCCCCGTAACCTGACCTACTGAGATGGGTTGCCATTTAAATGGGTTGCCGTTTTACACCATCTCGAAATATGTCCTATCTCACCACACCGATAACATCTAACCATCGGTCTACCTACTTGCCCATGTCTCTCTACCTGTCTACCACCACTCTCCCTTAACCTATACTCCAGTTTTCTAACATGATTCCCCAGCCTTTTAATTTCATCTCTATCTGTACTATCTACTCTATCTACCTTTACCGCCCGAGTCTCATATACACCACTTCCCTCCTCCCTAAGTGACTCGAACAGTCGTGCGCTCTCCCGTACCTGGCTGAATGTCTTAAGCTCCCCAGTCACTAGTAACTCCCTCCTTAGACTCCTATCCCATACATTACTTTTGAATGTGTCTACCATCAACGATTCCCAACCATCCACATCCTCCTTTAACTCTACTCCCAATCTTAAAATATCATCCGCAAAAGAAGTAATGCTCTCCTCTTCCCCTTGTCTCCTTTCTACCATTACTCTTAACCTCTCCCCTCGTGCCCTCTTCTGCTTACACCTATTCCTCAAACCCTTACATATCGCTTGCTTACTTAATAGAGCCTCGCCTAGCATTGATAATTCTAACTTAGCGCCCCCCCGTATGTGGTAAAGTATAAATCCAGCTGCCTCCTCCCCTTTAAATCCTAATAAGCTTACGCATTCATTCGCCATATTTATCCACTCATTCACATCTATGCCATCACTAAAATTTGACAATTTTACATAACTCGAATCCCTCTTAGGTGGCCTCCCTACAGGTTTGGTTTCCTTATCTACCTCGGTCATGATAGTTTTAGTTAGAAAAGCAAAAAAAATTTTTAAATAGGTCACTGAAACAGTCCACGTATATTGCACTTAGCTACCACAATCACGCACTCAATAAATACACTAACGTATGATACCGGGTACCGATTGGTACTTCCGGGTTTCTCGTTGCGTCTGCTTTACCGGGTACCAGTTGTCCTTCCGGGTTTCTCGTGGCATCGATACACCGTTGTGTATGATACCGGGTACCGATTGGTACTTCCGGTTTCTCGTGGCGTCTGCTTTACCGGGTATCAGTTGTCCTTCCGGGTTTCTCGTGGCGTCTTCTTTTACCGGGTACCAGTTGTCCTTCCGGGTTTCTTGTGGCGTCGATACACCGTTGTGTATGATACCGGGTACCGATTGGTACTTCCGGGTTTCTCGTGGCGTCTGCTTTACCGGGTATCAGTTGTCCTTCCGGGTTTCTCGTGGCGTCGATACACGGTTGTCTACAGTTGAGATAAATCCCGCCGCTGTCACCAATGTTGTACGGTCGCCGTATAGACGTAGTACTGTTATCCACAGAAGAAAGAACAACTGTATTTCTATTTTAATCAACTTTATTCAGTATCAACCGTGTATGCGGGTTCGTCGATTCTATATTAGTTAGTAAATAACTGACACTATACGTTTGGTGTCCAAAATCAGAATCAAACAATAATAACATAAACGCAAATCAATATTTACTGAACGCGTTCCACTCCAGTGCATCGGATAGTGGCAGTGTATTTATGGAATACCGATTGCGATAGCTACAATATACGTTCGCAGTCGAGGCGCTCTTATACAATCTAAACCTATCATGACTCACTCTATAACATATATATATATATATATATATATATATATATGTATATATATATATTTGAAGGTAATGTTTCAGATTAAATAAATGAGTTTAATGACTATTAAATCACTATTAAATGTGTAAAACTATTATGTCATCGGTATTGTTTAATATTTTGAAACGTTGTATTACCTTATCATTATTTCAATACACTTTCAAATATTTAAACAAATTATTCATATATAATATACCAACCATAACTAACTTACATGTTGTTGTGCAATACTAATTGTATTCGTAGTTGATATTAATGAATATGTTGCTTTTTATAAACTAGTAAATATTAAATGTTGTTATTTTATAATATGTAACACAATTTTAAATAAAAATATTGAATATAAATTATACTTTTAATATATTTAATACATATTAACAAATCATACAAACTACACGCTAGTTAATGCACTAAATATACTTATATTTTAGGAGGAATTAATAAAAATGCATATGTTTTTATCACCTTTATTTATGATTGTGATTGGCATAGATGAAAAAAATAGTTCAGAAAATATTTTAAAGGTGAGTATTATAATAAATACAATTTGTTATCATATATATATAAATATATATATATATATATATATATATATATATATATATATATTGTTATTGTTATTGTTATTATTATTTTTATTTGGTTGAATCCTTTCATCTCATCCAGGAACGTAGATGAAGTTTTCACTTATATCCATATGACTCTAATGTCCCTTCGAATCCGCTCTCATTTTAATGCATCCATGGTGCAACGAGAGCCGATAATTTATTTGTACACATTTATATAAAATCACTTCTAAATATTATGTTAAGACCTATTTTATATAATTAATTAATGGTCCGGACGAGGCTCGAACCCGCATCCTACTTCTTGTGTGTATGACGCCTTATCCAACTAAGCCACACAGGCAGTTATACACACACACATATATATATATATATATATATATATATATATATATATATATATATATTTAATGTTGTATTAATGGTTATATTAATATAATGGTATATTTTCATTTTATATTATTTTATTTGTTACCGTTATCTATCTAACAACCTTATGTTGTTCTATAGGTATACTTATATATTATGTTATCGCTTATTTATTTATGTATTATTATTTTTGATAAAACACAAATGATAACTATATTTGTTTATGTGTCTAAATAAATCATCTATATATCTATCTATAATTTGTATATTAATTTGTAACAATTGTTATATTAATATATATGTATATATATATATATATATATATATATATATATATATATATATATTTCCGCACACGATTTTTCAATTCATTTTTTTATATATGTATATATATATATATATATATATATATATATAAGAAAATGTATTACTTCCTTAAATAACTCTTATGTTATTATAATGTATACATTATTCTAATATATATAATTATATAAAATAATACTATCTTAATTACAGAAAACGTCTACATATATTAATAACTCCCTATCATTACTTCAACAGTTTCCTTATTAACCCCTTATCATAAATTAGTGTTATATATATATATATATATATATATATATATATTAATTGCCTATGTGTCTTAGTTAGCTAAGGCGTCAGACACATACGAAGTATGATACGGGTTAATGCCCAGTCCGGATCATTAAAATAGGTCTTGAGATCATAATTAGAAGTTATCTGATATACATGTGTATAAATAAATGTTCGGCTCTTGTTAAAAACCTGAATGCATTAACATGAGAGCAGCATCGAAGGGACGTTAGAGACATAGTGTTATAAGTGAAAACGTTATCTTAGTTCCAGGATGGGATGAAATGATTCTACTAAAATAACAATAAAAACAACAATATATATATATATATATATATATATATATATATACTATACGTCTATTTATACTGTAAACAATATATATTAAATCATATTAATATACTTAATTTTACAATTGTATTATAAATATTAAAGTTATATCCAGGAGGACTGCAGTATACAAAAGAAATTTACTCTAATGAAACAGAAGAAGATAATATTAAGCTTAAGGTTTTTATAATTTAGTAGCGTAATGGGTTAGTCTATTAAATATATTAAAACTTTTATATTTCTTTTGAATTAATTTCAGTAATATTCATATAATAACCATAACCATTAAATTTGTTTAGCTGAATCACACATACACACACACACACATATATATATATATATATATATATATATATATATATATATATATATATATATATATATATATGATTACATACTTTTGTATTGCATCCATACTACAATATATATATATATATATATATATATATTGTAGTATGGATGCTTTTGCTGGCTCCAAATGTTACCAGTGTATATACTATTGGCGAAAGTATATTCCCTAAGGTTTTGGACTTGATGAACCTACATTCGGAAAGTTGATATGTTATGGTGGTTTATGCTTTATGAGTTGATGATTTATTTTAATAATTTCATTTTTCACTCTTTTTTGTTCTACTATTTCTTGATTTTAATTATATTCCTATATAATTTTTTCTCCTCGTAATCATAAAAGGGTGAAAGACTTGATAAGCTCTGCTTCTTCCTTCACCCAGGAAATTGCCAAATCTGATTTTATTATTATTATTATTATTATTATATATAAATAAATATGAATGAATGAAATCAGTTTATAGACAAAGTCTAAGGAGTATCAGTGAAAGCGATAAGCTTTATTGATACGAAACCTCCTGACAATATGGACAGTGCCATATATCATCATATTCATTCGGATAAAACATAATAAAATAATTATTCAATTATATTTTTTAAATAAAAATAAAATAAATAACACTGAAATAAAAAGTAGGTGATAAGAATATATATATATATAATTAAGAACAAATACATTTTTTATAAAAGATTGAAATTAATTTGAAAAAAAAACAATTTACATTTACTAAACATAATTAGCGATACCGACGTATCGAATATAAGTGGTGACAAATTATATGTATATAATGTACGTACACGTATATAAGAGGACTATGCATACCCGTAGGCGTACACCTTATGTACGCCGTACAGTTGATAGGACATCAGTTACGATACATTAGTCAATCTATACAAACCTACATGCAATGGCATCTCATACATAAACAGACAATCAATTAAGGAAGCCAAAATCCAGTGCCACACAACTACATTATAATTGTCACTATATATATATATATAATATATACCCGTAAGTAAATTAATCAAAGTTAGTAGTCGGATTATAATACCTACAGCAAGTAATCAGATAACTACCATGGGGCTATGTATTTATTACGATCACAGATTGTCATTCGATTACAATCATTGATATGCATTTGATTACCAACATTGTTTTAATTGTTGATCAGTTAACTATCATTGATTATAATCGTATTAATATCAGTGATGTAAATTTGTTAGGTTAAATTGATGATCAATGATTACCAAATGATAGTAAATCAATGATAATGATCAGTTAACTATCATCGATTACAATCGTATTAATATCAATTATTTAGAAGTTTAGTTCGTAATCAAAGCATACTCGTTTATCAATGATTGTGATATGATTTTAATCGTATTATGTTCAGTTAAGCACACATCATGCCGATGATCTAACACATCTCACTGATTACTTTACTTACTGGGTATACCTAGTACTAGTACCATATACTATAGTTATCATACACGTGATTATGTGATAATCGACTCCACTCATATATGGACATGTATAGTGTAACAATAATATTGCTACAATACATTACATTACATTACATTAACATAATAATGCTTACTATATATTATATAATTAAATCATATTTTTGCTTGTATCACTGTATTTTAAATTAATTATCATATTATTTGTATAAACGATATTGAAATATATCTAGGCATACGTCAGATACATGGCGGATGTGGCGTTAATGCTGAACCCTGAACTCGATGAAAACTCGACTATAAAGGATGCAGAAAATGTTTTAAAATTTGAACAGAAACTATCGAATGTTATAATTAGATATAATATGATAATACTTATAATACTTATAATATGGTATATAATATAATATATAATATATATAATAAATATATATATGATAAATATATATATACCCAGTAAACAACAACATACAAATATGAATATATTTATATGATTCTGCATATTTATTTGACAACATATTATTATGATCATATTATGTGCATAATATTATGCTCATATTAATATGTTATCACACAAATATAATGTTCATAAAAATATGTATTTATTAATATTAACAATTATTTAAATAGTTATTATTTTAATATGTTTTGGTAAATCTATTGAATCCTAATTAATAAAATAAAATAAAATATTGAATATTTGTCAATACATTTTTAATAAAGTTTAAAAAAAAAAACAATTTATAAAACCTATATATAGCAATATATAACTATAAAATGTATAAAATACATATACATATATGTATACATACTTATAAAATAATTAAGATCATATATGATATGTATATATATATAAATTAGGTATCATACTTATTAAGGAACATTTTTAGAAATGATAGCATGGTGGAACATACTAGGTACATAAATCTATAATTTCGCCAATATAAAACTGATACAATATCAATATACATAAAAAATTACTTAGATATTCTTAATATAGATACCACATAATATAAATATAATGGTTATACACGGACTTTAGCAGGTATAATAATATATTAATAAGTATAAATAATATATAGATATATAGATATAATATAAATATATTAATGTGCGTATTATGTTCATAATTAGAATTATTTTTAACATTCTATGATCATATTATATTCATATTTGTATGTTGTTATTTACTGGGTATATATATATAATGTAATATAACCTATATACGTGACAATTTATCGTAATATTTAAAAACTACAATATATTTCACGAAATATCACCATACCATACCCGTACCGTACAGATTACTCTGAGTAATGTTGATAAACGGAATATTCAAGAGAATTACCAAAAAATCACCGTCGGAGACTTGGACGCCGTCCTGCCCATAGTTAGTAGATATGTTAGAGCGTAGTAATACGCGATGAATATGTGTTTATTCGTAATTAGTAAGCCTATTAGTAAGCCTATTAGCAAGTCTATTCGGAATATCAGTTAATTTTTCTATAGCACTTTGTCGGTGATTATGAGAAAATAAATTATCCTAGGATTATAATCGACAATATATAACATGACGGTGATAGATAATGATAATTCTACGCTAATCTCAGACACATTTTGTTATCATAATAACTGACCCTATATATTTAATATCTAATATGTATATTATTATATATATATATATATATATCGTATTACCATAAAATATCAACTGAATAATTATCCACTTACTCACGACATATAAATGCAATCATATTCGATTTCGCCATTTTGTAAATTCGTTTATACTAGTTATCATTATCATTGTTTATTTACTTTATTATCGCTCGTACGTTATACGAATTATACAATCAAATAACGTTTAAAAGCGTTTATCTATCCATCTATCAACTGTATAGTATAATTAAAATCTCTGTTATTTTCGAATGACTAAGGGTGCATCATAAATAATACTACAAACGCACACGATTATGAATCTGGCTATGAACGTAGGTTACGATTCTTACTTTTTTTTTGAACCTGATAAGATAGATAGATATATATAGATATATATATATATATATATATATATATATATATATATATATATATATATATCGATATATTCGAGTCTTCAAGCCCAAGTAGATCATGTTGTATATCGACTTAAAGAATGCGGGCTAGATATTAATCCAGTAAAAAGTGCAACACTTAATATTATTATAAACCCTAAAAAAAGCAGAGGATATGTAATTCTTATAGCTTTATACTAATTAATAATACCTACCTTAAACCATTAACCATAGATGATACATATAAATATTTAAGTATATAAATTTTCCCTATAGATAATAAAAATAATAAAATAACCACAGAATTAACAACCAAATTATTACTAATATCCAAAGCATTGTTGAAACCCCAACACAAACTTGAACTACTTAAATCATGTATGTTACCAAGTATGTTACATCAGCTAACCTTTTCTAATATTTATCTAAAATCACTAAAAACTATGGATAGATTAATTAGGTCATTTGTTAGGCGTTGGTTGCGACTTCCTAAATACACGTCGCTATGTGTATTGTATGCATTTATAGCGTCAATAAATGGGATAATTATAATTGGTTGTCAAGCCAACCAATTTCCGAAAATAGATAGATAGATAGATACTAGTTTATTGAATAGATTCAAAACGATGGGTAACAATAAATAATAATGACAGAAATATATAAATAATAGTTAGCAAATAGCAAATAGTTGTGATTTACACACATCGAAAGTAAATAAAATAATAATAAAGGCAATAGTTAGGATGTTGATCAAACGTTCTGAACACATCATCAAATAACTAAGGAAGAGGTTTCGGGTTGGTCAAGCCCATATAGGATTATATGCCCATAAATTCTGAGGGAAGGACGAACCCTGCATATTGGTTTTTTAACATCTCTCCACACCTAGAATATCAAATGATTATACAGCTGGTAAGATCAAATACCCAAATTAAGTACAAAACGAAAACGAAAACTAGAAAAACAATACTAAGAATGTCTTCCATCCCCGGTAATGTATGGCATATACGCATGTGGGACGTATTGATCATTCAGCGATATCGGTGTTTTTATAAGTACACTTATCATTTAAATAATATCATATTTAAATTAATAGATAAATTGGGGACACTATTTTGAACAAATAATGCCTACGAAAATTAATGCGAGTGAACCAATAGTCATGTATGATGCATATTATATAGAACAACTATCGATTATCGTTAATAATACTTTATTTGAAGAAGGCGGAAAAAGGTCAGTAATTATTATAAAGTAATTCAATTAATTACATACACTTATAATTATATACAAATCAATATACGCTAAATTTCTTCACCTATAGAATATATATATATATATATATATATATATATATATATTAATAGTATAATTTAATTAAACCATATTTGTTAGACATTTTTTTGCATAATATTAACCATCTGGTAGACATCATTATTTGTTACACAATGTCGTATCTAAAAAATAGTTATGGTAATAATTGGCACTTTTGGTATACATTTAACTTATAATAATATTATATAATTAATATATATGAACTATATGTGTATATTATTTGATAATACTATTCAAATCTAGAGAATAAGTTAGTTTAAATAATTATTGAATTAACAATATATATATATATATATATATATATATATATATATATATATATTTGGATCCATATATATATAACTATTAATTAGATCTACCATTATACATTAAATTATATAAAGTATATAGTATTATTGGATATATGTGTATAGGGTATTGATACATTTCGAAGTTATATTACTCATTGATCATATATATTACATAACAAATTAAACTTTTATATTCATAATCAATATTTATTTGTAATCAATTTATTAAATTATTTATTTATGTATATGTTTAAAAATATTTTCACATGCAAGTAATCTTTGTTTATCATTAAATATAGAACATATATCAGAAAATAGTACATTTAGAATGAAAGCTCTATACATTATTATTTATAAGTTAATGCATTTTTATACAATATTAAGATTTATTTTTTTATTGGTATTTTATATATATTATAATATATACCAAATAATCATGTTTACTAAATGGTTACAATTATTCAAGAAAGGTCTACCAAATATGGTATAATTATATATATATATATATATATATATATATATATATATAAAATGTAATAGTATATATTACATTCTCGATGACATAAATATGAAAATATGATAATGATATGCAAATAATTAAAATAAATTAATATATATATAATTTGTGTCCAATAGAATACTAAATAATTTCATGCATTGGTTTTATTCGGGTAATAAAATAGCTATTTTATCCAAGAGATTCAAAGACCTTCACAATAAATTTGCAAGCTCTATAACAGGTTTTAATGATTAAAAATATATATATTAACTATATTTAATATATATATATATATATATATATATATATATATATATATATATATATATATATATATATGTAAATTCATTTTCTCTAATTTCATTTTCTCATTTCTTTAACTGATATAAATTAAATAATAGAATACTCTATGTTAGTTCAATGATATTCAACGTTCGACATACTAATACGTACGTCGTACGTATCAGTTCCGGCTATACTTCAGAAGATGTAATTAAGTCAACTATAATCGCTATTCTAGAATAAATATTCTATACAATAATATTATTAATACTAGTTTATTTAAACGCTTACATAAACAATTATCTAATGTGTATTAAAATAATAATATTAAATATAATAATTACAATAAAAGATGTTTCTTCAATCTGTTGTGGAATATAGAAATGGAAGTAACACTTTTTATTACCAGAGGTAGCTTGTTCCACATCGAGAAAGCGGACACCCTGGAAGAATTCTTCATAATTTGTAGTCTACATCGATCTTATTCTAGTTTCATCGGATACCGCCTAGAATAATCAGTTATTTTCTCTTATATAAATGTTGATGAATAGGTTGGTTCTCCAGAAATAATTACTTTTTTAATTAAAAACAAAAATCAGTAACTAATTCTGGAAGACACTCCTAACCATTTTATTTTTTTTAGATAATAACAAGTCGGACATCTATTAGAATATGGAATATTAAATATAATTTGTATACATCTACGAATAACTATGTTAATGTTTTTGGGGTAAATTAACTACATTCGTTTTGTTTACATGTAAAAATACGGAAAAATACTATTTTTTTGAAATCCATTTACTTAAGGAATATTCACTTTTTTTGCTTGTTTTGTGATCTATTAATAATACTCCATATTTTTATATTATATTTTGTAATGTATAGATGTTTACACATCTTTAAGTTATACATTTCTAAACAAATACTTGAATTATCTGATAAAAACACGTTACTTTTCCATCTAACTAATTAAAATAATTTACAAAATTTTAAACTTTTTTTATATTTTTTGAAAATAAAAACCAAGCATGTAAAATATTTGAAAATAATATACGAAATAATTTTAAAAAATTTTATGAAAAATATTATGCACTATTTTTAATTTTTTTGAAAATAAAACACTGAGTTTGCAAAATATTTGAAAATAATTTACGCAAATATTCGAAAATTATTTTCGAAAATGTTACGAAAATAATTTACAAATATAATTTTGTAATTTATAAAAAAATAAAAAACGAAGTTTGCAAATCCTATATTAATATAATTTAATTAATATATTATGATTATTAAAAGATTTAATTAAACTTTAAAGTAATTTGTCCATGTATTTTTTCATTTTTCCAGTTAAATGATATATAGTTAAAAATATACTATGTGTAGTCATTTGAATAATTATTATAAATTAGAGTAAATAATTTAATTTCTAATAATGTCTAATTTATGCTAAATTGGATTTTAAATATTTTTTTTTATTATTTGAATCTGTATGTTTTCTAACTAATATTTTTAGCTAACATTACATGAAAATAGTAATAGTCCGATTATTACTAATACTTTTAGGTGTGTCAGTATCAGTTCGAATTTAAAAAAAAACGTATATCAATTCGAGTCCGAAAACGAATTGTATCAGTCCGAAATCCGGTTGTAACACTAATATTTCCTATGAATACATTCATATATCCTAATATTAAATGAAACCCCAAGTATGATAATATCTATGATAAAGAACTTTTAAATTGTATTTGTTACTTTGAAGGTATACCAGTTTCGAGGTTTCATTTGGTGTGTGTTGTTGTGTGATATATTCAAGTGTGACGGTGATAGAATGGCTGATAGAAATGTTGTATTATATGTTAACGTTATTATATGTTATTAATATAAAAGTGTATGCATGTAGATAATGCTTGATTTTACTTTATACTTTTTTTTACTTTGGTCGTCTTTTCAGACGCTTCACATCAAATACTCGTTTTTTCCAGTCATCTCTGTCGTTCATCATTTTCGCTAATTCGTTCGTGTTGCAAGTACCGGTATGCAAGTAAATTGTCAATGTATGATATTCAATGTCTACCTCTTCTTGTATGACCATCTTGGGGTTCCCATAAAATTAGTTTACTTGTAATTTCTTCGGTGGACGATAACAGTGTCCAGACAGACACATTCTTCTCTCTTTTATTTTTAATGATATTGCAGGTAGTTTTCCATATAAAATATCATTTCTCATATGATCTTTCAAGGAAATATTATAAACCATTCGTAACATTCTTGTGTAGCACCCATCCAATTTCTTAGTGAGTGCTTTTGTTAGAGTCCATGTTTCTGCGCTATATAATAAAACTGCTTCAACAGTTGCTACAACAAATCTTGTTTATAATTTTTTTCTTATTTTTGATGTCCATATTTTTCTTAGATTATGACAAGCCTTCCATGCAAGCGCTTTTCTTACATTAATGTCTTTTTCTGAACTTTCCATCCATGCTCCTAGATATTTGAAATTCTTGACTACTTTTATCGTTGTACTATCTCTAGATTTCACATCAATAGGTACTTCGTGGTTGAATGCTTGAATTTCGGTTTTCTTAACATTACAGTGTAGAACCACTTTTCCTGCTTCGTATCTAGAATGTTTAGAATGTCTTGAGCTTGTTCTTTTTCTTCAGTGATTAATGCAAGATCGTCAGCAAAATTGAGATCAGTAATAGTTATTGGTGTCATACGTCTGCTCTGTCTTTTTCGTAATTGAAATCCAAGCTGTACTTCTCCATTCTGATATGTTTGCCTAATAACGTAGTCGAGAACAATTACGAAGAGATATTATATCCATTTTGATTATGACGAAAATGTATATCGATTTTCGATATTATTCTATTTAGAATCATTTTATTAATAGTTTTGGCAACTTGAGAAGATAGACTTATTCCTCTGTAGTTTGAAATTTGACTTAAATCTCCTGTTTTTGGAAGAGGAAGCATGTTATTTCTGACCATTGTTCTGGTATTATATTATCGTTCAATAGTCTATTGCTAAATTCTAGGAGAATATCATTAAAATCACATTTTTTAATAACTTCTGATGTAATATTATCTGGACCAGGTGTTTTTCCATCACATAAATTGTTTTTTGCTTTTTGTAATTCTTCGAGATCAAAGTCGCTATCTTTTATCTCTAGTTCATACATTATTTTGTTAAGATCTTCTTCAGGAGGTTCTTCTGTTAGTAAGGGATCTTTACCAAGTAGATTGTTGAAATGTTCAAACCATCTAATTACCCGTTCCTCTTTTGAATTTCCTTTTATTAATACTTTTTTTTAGCTGTTTTTCTTCCTGTAATTTTGTTGATAAGTTCCCAGCTTTCTATATGTTTCTGTATGTTACCGCTGTTTCAACTTGTTTAATCATTTCATCTAGTTCTTCTTCTTGTATGGTATTGTACATTTCTTTCATTTTTCTTTTTTCGCCTTGTAGTTCTTGTTGCAACCTATCATTGGATTCAAAGTTAAATGCTGCGAATTTCGAAGACTTAATTTGATCTTAGCAGTTAGAAGACGATGATCACTGCCGATACTACTAAATTAATGATATGCTTCACAGTTGTGAAAAGAGTTTTTCCATTTCCTGCTAATGAGAATGTAGTCGATTTGAGATATTCTTTGATGTATATATATACAACTAAAACATTACATATTATATATACTACCTTTTGATATCTGTATAATTTCAGTATTGAATCATATAATTAAGGCCCGAGATTGATCTTTTAATTAAATAAAGTATACAATTATATATTTCTTATTGCAATTCCGGACCCTAAGGGCGAGGCTACATATGTTAAATCAAAATTATAAAATGTATTAAACATTAATATTAAAGAAATTGTATCATACATTTGTTATATATATATAGTTTTATATATATATATATATATATATATATACTAACTCCACATATGCATATAAACCATGGTGTATCGTTATATTTTATATAACTATGTATACCTATATTACATTATAATAATATACCAACATATTATTAATATAATCATGAAGTGAACACATAATGTTTTATATTAATTATTATTGATGTTATGATAGGTAAAGTAGGATCTATCCCTAAATGGAAAAAATGTATTAAAGGTTCTCTTGGAATGGCCCTAAGTTCATTGTTTGTAGATGACATTTTTAAAGGTGATAGTAAAGTTAAGGTTAATATGTATATATATATATATATATATATATATATATATATATATATATATATATATATATATATTATAAAGTATTGGTAGTTTACTTATCTATTATATAATATAATTTAATTTAATTATGTATATATATATATTCCATGAACACTTGCAAATTATTACCCGATTAGTAGATTTACACATTGTTAAAATATTATAAAATTTATAATATTTTTAATAAATTTTAATCCCATTATGTAAAATAGAATTATTCATTATTTATTAAAATGTACTGTTAAGTTAAACTGATATAATATAAAATAGAGAAGTAATTTAAATTTTTTTGAAAATATATCCAAATATAATTAAATTACTATAATATAATATGGAAACGTGCTTAGGTGTATGTGTTAGCTTCTTGGGCCATAGATTACATAATTTTAATTTGATATTATAATTCAGTATCATAAATAAATAAAGTAGACATCGATTTATTATGTTAATTTAAAAATGTACACTATGAAATTGCTTTATATATATCTTAAATAGGTAACACAGATGATCAAAGATATTCAGAAAACTTTAATGGAAGACATTAAAAATGTATCATGGATAGACGAAACAACAAAATTATCAGCCATAGAAAAGGTATACTATTTTATAACTTCATATTTAAAATTTAAAATATACGATATAATGATATATATATATATATATATATATATATATATATATATATATATATAATGATATATATATGTATATATATATGTATATATATAATTTCAATAACAAATAACACGTTATATTTATAATATATAATATCTATTGTTAGTTTAATGCGACGATGTACACGTTATGATATTTCACTAATAGCATTGATATATTTAATAATATAGGCAAAGTATCTGAGATATGACAAAATTGGATATCCATCTTTTATTAAAAACGACACACAGCTAGAAGATTTTTATAGTGATGTATGTACATTTAAAATACAGTCTAGTATATAATCTAGGTGTATTTATTTGTAATATTATTTATTAACTATATAACGATTACATGTAATATGATTATGTTGTGTTAAACTATTTAAATATATATTTATATATTTATATATATATATATATATATATATATATATATATATATGTATATTCTATAGAATTAATTATACGTAATAGTACAGATTTATAATTAAAATTCTAAATATAGATCGAGTTAACTCCTAATAAATATTTTCAAAACGTATTGAACCTTTACACGTTTAGTGCTCGTAAAAACCGTAAAGATTTGAGATTAAAACCTGATAAAGAGCGGTTAGTAAAAACATCATTTACTAGTATAGTATACATATGCATTGATAGTTATCTATCTATTTTACCACTACCTCAATATTTGACCTCATTTATGACCTCATTTTAAAATTCACTTTCTCTTCTCCATATGACTCTATTAAGATATATATATATATATATATATATACTTTCAAAATACTCGCTGGTATACTAGAGTATGCCCTATCCTCCTGTGCATACTATATTCTCGTCTACTCTCTCCAAGTGAGTTTAACCCCTCTATTTTAAATATGATATCATCACTCCCATTTTTAAAAAAAACTTCTCCAACTAAAAATTCTTGAAAGAATTGTTTTCATAAATAAATATGTTTATGTCATTAAACTCCTCTAATGATGTCCTGTGCATTTCATAAAGATTACTCAACTTAGAAAGTCCTCCTTCAAATCTTGAACAATATCTTGTTAACATATATTAACTATTCCAATGAAGAGGTAAATAAACAAAACCGTTAATTTCAATTTTCGCGACATACACAATTACCTGCGCAGTGGATGATGCAATGGGCGACGCCCATTGGGCGTGTCTGGTCGTAACGCTTCATTTCACACAGTATTCACGACATGTATAATACATTCGTGGAATGCTATGAACCTATATTTATAGATATCTAGAAGAATACCTAGAAAATAACTAATATATATTGCACAATAATATTATATTAAAGACTAAACTATCTAATATAGTGTAACTATTTTATAAATATATGTTGATTAAAATATATTAATAACTAGTATATATGTATATATACTTGACTATATATATATATAATCATATTATTAATAATTGTTTTACCTAATTATATCTTATATATATATTTCATTATAATAATGTATATTTCCAAACTATTGAACTAATTTGTTTATTAGTGCATTATTACTTTAATGTGGGATGTGAAATAAATCACATAAATATTAAACAGAAAAAGTGTATACATTAACACTATTAGATAGTATATATATATATATATATATATATATATATATATATATATATATATATATATTTATATGTGTGTATGAGTGTGTATGTGTTATTGTGTGTGCGTATGTATATATTATACAATTATATTGATATATAATTATATTAATAATAATTCTTATTGATAAGAGATACATTTTATCAAATATAATATTTCACAATAGATATCGCTGTTGTAATTTCCAATGTATTTATTTGACCCATAAAATATACAAAATTGGAACATATATTGCATAAATAAAATAATTATATCCAAAGTGTTTATTTGACCTATAATTTATACAATATTGGAACGTTGTTATATATTTTACGTTAACGGGCAACGTGTTTGGTTGCTTGGTTATATATACTAAGGTTTTCCCTCATTATATTGTTAAATGGCTCTACTTGACCTCTCTTTTAGATTCCACTCTCTTCGTCTTGATATTCTTATCTCAAGAATTGAGATGATTAGCATTAATACCATTCCCTAAAATGGCTTAACTCATAAATACTAAATAGTTCATCCTCTGTTAAATTCTGTGATATCTCTTTTGATCCACGCCCTATACTATATATGTCCCAAAGGATCTATACTAGGTCCACCTCTATTATTCATATATATAGCACCTGTAAAGTCTATCATTTCCCACTTTCTTGTCGTTTCTATCATATATATATATATATATATATATATATATATATATATATATATATATATATATATATATATATGCTGACAATATCCAACTATACTCCTACCTCGAGGTGATCACTTTATCTATGTCTATTAAATAATGGCTTATCTACAACAATCATCTACTACATATCTTAACAACTATACTCCTCAATATACCTATGAACTGATCAGTATTCCCTTACTTTTACATTGACAAGATTCTTATTTTACCTATACATTAAATTTGTATGTCGTTTTCCACTATTTTACACTTTTTCTAGCCATGTTACTTACATTTTTAAAGATGCTAATTATCATTTATTTATAATAAGATGTACCCGTAAAAATATTAATCCTACCATGAGTGCTGTCCTTATTAACTTGTAATTTCTCCTATTGATTATTATTCTTCTTTCTTATATACATTCCTGCTTCCTCCATTGCCCCACTAAACATTAGAATCAGATCATCCATACGATCCATTTTCAATATTAAACTATCTGACCATTCGTCTACTGATTACATTTTTTGATTTCAACTTCCACCAAACTGCTTCCCCTATATAAAACTATCGCTATATTCGATTCCTTTCTATTAAACATAAATCTATATATTCCTCCACTCCTTTATATATATTTTGTTGTCACTCTTACTTCACCTCAATACACACGATACACGTTTAACTTTTAGTATACATCTTGTTATCTCACAGCTTTCATCACTATGTATCGGTACGTAAACAATCTTATTTCATCATCATCATCATATATAACACGTATTTATCATTATTTTAATGAATACTAATGTTATCATTATTTATCGATATTAATACAATACAGATGGCACATGCTTCCTATCACTGTGAATGCTTATTATAATCCTACGAGTAATGAAATTGTGCTCTCGGCTGCAGTATTACAGCCTCCATTTTTCTCAATACAAAGACAAAAGTTTAAAATTATATATTATATTAATATGTATATAATAAACTATATATATATATATCATGTGATAACTTTGTAATTAAACATTTAGAATAATATGTGAATATTATATTCAAACGTATATAACAATATATATTTATTATATACAATATTATGTATTATATAAAACCATCAAATTTAAGATAATGTAAAGTTATATATATACATTAGACACTATTTAAATATTTAAATCAACGATTCCGAGGTTCAGATTATAGATAAATTGGTTGTAATTAGGTATAAGAAAACTATTTATATATATTTTATACAACCGAGGAAAACAAGAGCGAAATGTATAATTTTCAACATTATAATTCGCGTGTAAAAATCATAATGAGCGAATTTTTATACTTATTTAAATTGTGTAATTTTAATATTCACTTTTTTTACTTTATTATAGATATTATTATTAAGTTTAGATTTTCAAAACCAAATAGTAGTTTTATAATTAGATAGATACATAGATAGATGGATATATAGTTTATTGATTGTAGTAAAACAAAATTACATGAAACAATAATGTAATGATAAATAATAAATAGCAATAATAATGATGGTTTACACATGCCATGAGTAAAATAATATAACAATATACATATTATTAACATACTATTATAGGTTAGTTATGAATTAGTATGTATATTAGGTGATGTAACTCAGCTGATTTTTGACCTGCGATGACTCAACTTTCTGGTAAGGGGCAACCTTTCCTATGTCATGGGAATATTCTAGAGCCAGTAGTATGTATACTGAGACCCATACTCTCCGAGTCATATCGCAAATCGCAAAAAGCTAAATACTTATCACAAGTATAAATCGTATACCATAAATATAAAGCTAAAATAATAATTATAATATGGGATTTTCACCCTATTTATGAGAAAACAAGAAATACAAATAAAGACATATGATTAATAATAAAAATAATATGGGTTTATTTTAAAAACGATATGACATTAACGACGTAGGGGACGGAACGGGAGTAGTACCGCCATGGCTGTCTTAATTAACGCCTAAATGGTGTTAAATAGAATAAAAGTTCTATATACAATATTTAGATAATCAAAATTTCTATAATATAAAGTGATTTTTTTTAAAATAATTAATTAATTTCTCTAATTTATTACATAATCATTTTTTGACAAATTTTAACAAAAAAAATGATTATATAAATGTATACTTATTTATGTGTATTAGTGTGTGTATATAATTAAATCATTGAATCAAATAAGGTGCGTATGCATCATAAATATAATTATTTAATATTACATAATTAAACAAATATAAATGTAATACATTACGAGACACCTGTTGCATATTCCGATACTAGCGGCCACTATCCAGGACTTGCCTTATTTTAATGATTTTTATGACTTTTTGAATACCTAATAAATCGTTAATATTATTAAATGATATATAAAAGTGAAATCACATTATTCTAGACCTATATGATTTATAGCTAATTCAAAAATTAAGATATTAAAATTCAGTATTTATCGCTATATTAGAAGTATGCGGAGGCATATAAATTATCGCCACTACGCCGTTTTCTCCCCTACGTTTTAATGCCTCGCTGAAACCAACCATTGATTTACGGGCAACACTGTAACATTGATGGAGAGCGAATTCCAATCAATTGATACTCTATTGCCGAAGTAATTAAGGTGTGAATTAGTTCTACATAGGATGTTTCTAATCTTGTGTGCAGGCCCTCTACATATTTTTCTGTATACGTTGAATATATTGTCAGGATCATCATCCACAAATCCATTCATTATATTGTACATTAATACGAGATCGTTTACTAACCTGCGAAATGATAATTATTTAATAATTAGAAAAATTAGTCTATCGGTGTAAGCACATTTAGGTATATTAAATCTAACAAATAATCGTTTTGTGAAATATTTTTGAATATTTTCAATGTGGTCAGAATTAGTGATATACAATGGATCTGGATTCTAAACAGAATAATCAGATTCAACCAAAGGACGTATACGCCATTTGTATACAATAAGCCGGAATATATAATAAGATGATAGTATATCGATATTTTGTAAACATGGTAGGAGGAGTATGATTATTACATATTAATTTATTACATGATACTTTCTCTATAAATATGGATAACATATCAAACTATAATTTTCTGACTATAATAGGTAGTCCCAATTAAGTATAATTAAATATATTTGTATGAATACATACAGTCTAATTTAAAATGCCGATCAATATAGATCACCATATTAGTATGTGTGTAATAACAAAATAAGGGTTATACTTATTTAAGCTTATATTTAAGCTACATAAGTATGAATATTTTAAAAATAAATTTTTAAAAAACTATAAAATATTTACATTTTTTTTACTACATTTTAAACATATTTATGTAAATATAATTATATATAATCTATTTAAATATGTTAGTGATACAATATAAAATAAAAAATTATTTATAAAATTGTTTTAAATACATATACATATATATATATATATATATATATATATATATAAATACGGATACCTATAAATATATTTTTAATTTGTAAATTTAAATAAATATAATATTAACAATTATTTGAATACTTATCAGTTATTTAAACTACGGAGCCATTGGTACAATAATAGGACATGAACTCACGCACGCATTCGACGATGTAGGACGCAAATTCGATAAAGATGGAAATATGAAGAAATGGTGGAGTAATTATACTTCTGAAGCGTTTCAGAATAAAACTAAATGTTTTGTTGATAAATTCTCAAAATATTCCGTATATGGTAAACATGTTAGTAAATTCATTAAATATTCATTATTAATTATATGTATAAAGTATATATATATATATATATAAAACTGCCTGTGTGGCTCAGTGGCTAAGGCGTCAGACACACAAGCAGTAGGACACAGGTTCGACCCTCGTCCGGACCATTAATTAATTTTATAAAATGGGTCTTAAAATATTATTTAGAAGTGATCTTATATAATTGTGTATAAATAAATGATCGGCTGTCGTTAAAACCATGGATGCCTTAACATGAGAGCGGCTTCGAAGGGATATTAGAGCTATATATGGTTATAAGTGAAAACTTCATCTAAGTTCCTGGATGGGATGAAAGGACTCCACCAAATAAACATAACAATATATATATATATATATATATATATATATTTATAAAGTCAAATATATCCTCTATCTAATTTCATTATATTATTATAATCTTTTATATTTCGTTCTTATTACGTCCACTTTGTTCAAATAGTTTTTACGTTTTTTGTGGTTGTTGTGATTTATTTAATTATTTATTTTACGTGCACTAACGAGGAGTGTCATTAATTTGTAACGGTCATAATATACCGTATTTAATCATCATCAACATAATCATATATATATATATATATATATATATATATATATATATAAATAGGTAAACACAATAGTTTAAATGATTCTTAGTCACATTTTTAAATAAAACTAAAATGTTACTATAATTAAAAATAAATTATATTAACATAACATTTTAATCAATGATCATAATAATGTATTAAAATAGAATTATCCTATATCTGAGTACTAATTTATTATGTAATACATTAATTACAAATAATTATATCAATATTTATATATTTATATTATATAATGAAATATATATATATATATATATATATTTATGGAATATTAATATAAAATTATATATATAGATATATATGATATAAATATTACATATATATATATATATATATATATATATATGATGATTATGATGATGATATTAGGTTTATTATTCACTAAAATAGGTTCATGTAGTCCCCTTAGCTCGTGCGGGAAGAAAATAATAATAAAATAATAGTAATACGATAACAATTTAATAATAATATACATTGAATATACTATGAACAAAAATATTAAGTGATATTTATATTATATACTAAAGTCTGCATTTATATAGTGGAGTGTTATATACTACAGACTGTATGTATATAACAATTTTTATTAATATATATATATATATATATATATTTATATATATATATATATATATGATATAACGGATGCAATTTATTATTATTTAAATATTATTATTTTATTATTATATATAAAGTAATACATTCATATTTATTAATTGTGAATTTATCAGGTAAATGGTAAACTAACTCTTGGAGAAAATATTGCTGATGATGGAGCTGTAAAATTGGCGTTTAAAGTTAGTTTAAATTTTAATTTAAATTTAATAAGTAATATATATATATATATATAAATATATATATATATAAGTATTCTTGTAGTCGTGTTAAACATGGTTAATATTTAAAAGTACTATTATAAAATAAATATATGTAAAAAAATAAATAAAAATTACAAAAATATCTATTATTTGTTATTTATTTTACATTTACTACACTTATATACATATATATATATACTAGGTGGCTGGGGCCCGGCTTCGCCCGTGATCGATCATAACGTTCATTTTGTGATATACTTGGGAATTTGTATTAATATGTTTATATAGGTTCAATAGGGAAGTAATTCATCTAAAAAAACCTACACAAATTAAAACTTAACCCAACCTAACCACAACAGTAAAAATATACTTTTATAGGCTCACTCGGGAAGTAATGCAGCTAAAAAAACCTCCACAAATTAAAACTTAGCCCAACATAACCACAACAGTGAAAATATACTTTTATAAGCTTACTCGAGAAGTAATTCAGCTAAAAAAACCTCCACAAATTAAAACTTAACCCAACCTAACCACAACCGTGACAATATACTTTTATAGGTTCACTCGAGAAGTAATGCAGCTAAAAAAAACCTCCACAAATTAAAACTTAACCCAACCTAACATCAACAGTGAAAATATACTTTTATAGGATCATTCGGGAAGTAATGCAGCTAAAAAAAACCTACACAAATTAAAACTTAACCTAACCTAACCACAACAGTGAAAATATACTTTTATAGGCTAACTCGGGAATTAATGCAGCTAAAAAAACCTACACAAATTAAAATGTAACCCAACCTAACCACAACAGAGAAAATATACTTTTATAGGATCACTCAGGAAGTAATGCAGCTAAAAAAAACCTACACAAATTAAAACTTAACCCAACCTAACCACAACTGTGAAAATAACTATAACTAAAAATATCAATGACCACATACACACATATATAATGATATGCGAATGATAAGAATTATATGTAAAAAACATTTTTTACATCATACTAATGGACTATTTATTGATAATTCTTTATTAAAAATAAATGAAATTACATATATAAGTACATGTGAATTTATGTTTAAATTTTTCAATGATCTTCATCCTGTTATAACAAATGCATTTTTTTCTGTAACTTCATCATCTCACAACACTAGGAGCATAAATAATTTCTCAATTATTAATTTCAAAAAAGAACTATGCAGAAGAACATTAATATACATTGGACCAATTACCTGGAATAAGCTTGATAATATTTTAAAAAATATTTCAAATTATAAATTATTCAGGAAACGTATGTATACACATTTGTTATCTTCTTACTCAGTATACTTATAATCTAAATCTCATTTTTCTAATTTTATATCTTTTATCATGTCTTTTATCTAATATTGTATTATATACTAAGATCCACATTTTATTCTTATTTTAATTTATTGACGTTTATGTAAAAATTAAAAAAAAATTAATACTTTTGAGTGTTTTACTTTACAATATTTTATTTCCCCGACATTAATAATATTATTTTACTGAATTTTTGCATTTTATATTTGAATTTACTTTCATGTTTTCTTTCTTTTTAATTGACGTTTATATAAAAATAATAAAATTAAAAAAAACTGTTAGGTATTTCTTTTTTCTTTAGTATTTTCTTTAGTATTTTTTATTTCCCTCTGACTAATAATATTATTTGACTTTATTTTTAATTACATAAACATTTTGTATTGAATCTTTTTTCTTGTATACTTGATTATACTTCTTTGTTTTATTTCTCTTTATTGACACTTATATAAAAATTAGTAATTAAACTAACATTTCAGTTTGAACAAATATTTTACATTCTTTACATTATTATAAAGTATTACAAAAAAATTCCTAAAACTTATTTACTGAAAAAAAAAAAAAAAAAAAAAAAAAAAAAATGTTACATACAGTTCTTACCATCTTTCTAGATATTCTTTTTGTTATGTTTTATTCAGTTTTATTCAGTTTTACTTCATTTTACTTCATTTTTTTCTTCTTTTATACTAATACATCTATATTTTTGTTTAGTGTATTATTTTATAGTACTTATTATTTATTTTAGTTATTTATTTATAAATAATTAAATGATGATTACATAATTTTATGGCAAGTTCAAACAATTTATATTATTTTTCTATTTTATTCATTGTATTGTATCTATGTAAACAGGAAGTCATCTAATATTTTATAATATTTTATTTATTTAGTTTTTTTTTGAACTTGCTTTAAAATTAAGGGTAATTGTCTCGATAAGCTTTAGCTTCTACAAAAACCCTGGTGCAAACCTAAATCTGATAATAATAATAATATATATATATGATTGTATATGCTCACTCGGTATGTATTGCATATATAATTATATAATAGATTTTATAAAAAATATTTTTTTATAAATCTATATTTTTTTTCTTGACTATATGATGACATTTGGCGAAATATTAAAACCGAGATGGAAACCATATTATTGATATTTTCATGATTTTTCTAATTTTATTACATGTATGTTCGTACTCCTAATCTGATGAATCCATAATTTATACGAAAATATTACCGGAAGTCGCTCAAATAGACTACTCTCAAATCATGTATTTTTCACTATTTCAGCTGTAGCTCGAAGAATATTAAACATAAGAAGTCCCAATTTATATAATTATATTCTATTTTAATTATCTATTTAATAAAGTTAAAATTATTAAAATGGAATAATTATTGTAGATTTTGATTTGTTAAATCACCGTATCACCTATGTTTAATAATTTATTTTACATGGCGTAGATAGGAAATAATTTATATTAACTCGATTTTACATATTATTGAACTTTTTCTCAATAATACGGGTAAATAAATTCCGATTTAAAAATTTTTATTCAGATATTAAAACCGGAAGTACCATTTCGTAAACCTACGTAATGTATTCGAAATTAAAGAAACTTATTTTTATGAAATTATTTACCATCAAATTCTCCACGATAAAGTTTGTTATTAAAAATTTGCGTCGAATTTAAATTTTTCGATTACGTAAATCGACTAAAATATGACACTATTTAACGATTATTGGTATCGCGTGAATATATATTCAAAAAAGTAAATCATCTATTAAAACCCCGTTGCCCCACTTTATCACCCGATGTTTTCCTTACGGAAAACGGATCTCGCGTTCGCGAGATCCTAATACTTACACACACACAGACAGACACACACACACACAGACAACTTCGCTAATATAGTATAGAAGATATATATATATTTTGTTAAAATTAGAATATATTTTATTACGATTTAATGTATTACGTATTAATCCAGGCATATCAAACATGGGTTGCTGATAAAGGAATAGAAGAAATACTTCCTGGACTTCAATTTACACCTGAACAATTATTTTATATTTCATTTTCTCAGGTTTGATTTATCATATATAATTGTTAATTGACTTTATAATGAATATATAATATTTAATATATTTATTTATAAATATATACAAATGAAATTGGAACTATTTGACTCACTATGTAATTTAATTTCATTATAATTTAATTTATTATTATAGTTATGTTATTATCATATTTATTCTATCTTCAAACATATATGTTTGTTATTTTATTCTTATATATTTTGTGTGGAATCCTTTCTCGAAAGCATATTTCTATTAAAGGGTTAATTTTTTTACTTAGTTCATTCATAACATATATTGTATTGTATACATATTCCATATGTATTAATTATTTATTTATATTATATAAATAAAATATAAATTATTCATTCATTCATTCAATCATATATATATATATATATATGTATTCATAATATAATTGACAACTTAATGATAAATAACAATAGATATGGTGTTCCGAAATGAAGAAGGAACTCAGCATGATATATCTACAGAGGGACGTTCATTCCCCGGCCGAGTTCAGAGTAAGAGGGTCGTTAGTGCACAATGAAGACTTTAAACGCGTGTTTTCTTGTAAAGAGGACCCAGTAGTGTCGAAGGAGGAGAAGGTGGCTGAAAAATGTGATTTGTGGTAGAAAATTAATTGAACTAAACTTCTATATAAATTTATATTGAATACTTGTATGTTTATTTTTAAATATTTATATATATATATATATATATATATATATATATATATGTATACATCCAGTGGGATATATCATCAGTCACATAGGTATGCCATAATCCCCTTCATGGCCAATATAATTTGAACTACAATAATGTTTAGAAGTAATCTTTTATAATGTGTTAACACATTTACAAGCTTTTGGGACATATAGAGTATAGGGCGTGGATCAAAAGAGATATCACAGAATTTAACAGAGGATGAACTATTTAGTATTTATGAGTTAAGCCATTTTAGGGAATAGCATTAATGCCAATCATCTCAATTATTGAGATAAGAATATCAAGACGAAGAGAGTGGAATGTATATTGATGCAAAAATTAACTGGAAATCTCACATTAATTATATTTATAAAAGAGTATATAAATTCATAGAAATATACACAAAGTTTCATTAAAATTAAAATTTTCATTAAGTATAAAATCACTTACATTATTATATAATGATTTTATCCTATATGTATACCGAATATTAGCTATAGTATTACTATACGGGGAATACGTATACATTATTATTAATACTTACTTTTACTTTTAATCCCGTGACGCATGCATCGTAGGGTGAATCATCTTGAGTACAATAACAACAAATCTTCTCCAGCCGTTTCTATCCTTAACATTCTCCAAAAGTTCGCACACCGCCTTATCAGTCCATTGTATTATATTAGCCATCCAGTCTTTCTTTGGTCTGCCTCTAACCCTTGTACCTTCAACCCTATCTTGCACAATAGTTTTACTAAAACTATCATGTCGGCATAAGTGTCCATAGTATGACAGTTTCCTTCTTTTTATAGAAGTTAGCAGTGGTTCATATTTACCTACCAATATTGTAATGGTTTCTTTGACATATGCATTAGTTTTCATCCGACGGTAGTTTATTTCTAGTAATCTTCTATGAGCTTAATTTCAAATGCTGATATCTTCTTTTCCTCATTCAACATTAGCGTCCAAGTTTCACACCCGGTTGAATTTGATCTTGAAACTTATATTTTTGCTAGTCCATATGACATTCAGTCTTATAATTGCTTAAGTAGCAGTTGCTAATCTAATTCGCAATTAGTCATCTTATGATCCACCTGATTATAAGGTCGCTCCTAGATATTTAAAGGTTTTTACATCTTCTAGTAACATCCCGTCCATGTAAATGTTTGCATTCTTATCATAATTTTGTGAATTTACCATTGTTTTGCTCTTTTCTTGGCTTATTTCCATTCCGTGATATTTTGAAGATTCTACTAATCCGTTGGTTAGCTCTTGTAGTTCTCTATTGCTTCCTGCTATTAAATCGATATCATCAGCAAAGCTAAGGTTGCTAATATTTCTATATTATCTCCCTATCTAATTGATATAATTACTGGTATAATTCGTGTATCATTATCTTCATCCATTGTACCACAATCGATGAAGTATGCTTACATCACTCCGATATTAAAGAAACATAATCTCGATTCTTCCATACTATCCAACTATCGTCCTATTTCGCAATTATCATCAATTTCTAAGACTATGGAACGCATAGTTGCGCGTCAGCTTATTGATTATATCATATCGAATTCTATTGTGGATTGCTTTCAGAGTGCATACCTTCCCAATCATAGTACAGAAACTGCCCTAAACATTGTGTTTAACGATATTATACTATCTATGGATAATAAGGCTTCTTGTTATTTTGTTCTTCTTGATCTGCCTAGTGCCTTTGATACGTTAAATCATATGATTCTTTCTTACCGTCTACGTGAAATAGGTATTCATGGACAGGTTCACAACTGGTTGATGTCATTTGTATCTAATAGAATATCTTCGGTAAAGATCAAGTCATCTTTGTCGGCTCCATTTGATCACACTCATGGCGTTCCTCGAGGATCAGTACTGGGTCCGATTCTTTTTATTTTGTATATTCTTCCCATTAATTTGATTTTTAAAAAATACACAAATATTCGTTATCACCTCTTTGCTGATGACTTACAAATTTATACTTTTTTTCCACCTGGTTCTGATATTGACATAATTCAACTTTCAATTGCTAACTGTATTAAAGATTTAATCTCTTGGTTTTCCTGTAATTCACTTTCATTAAATATTACTAAAACTGATAGCATTATACTTTCTAGATCTCTTTCTTCAATTACTCTCACTCATCCATTCCTTATCTCACTTCCTATCTCAAACACCATCACTACTCTAGGTTTTACTATAAATAATGTATTAGATTACTCAGTACATATATCAAACACTGTCCGCACTGCTAATTATTTCCTGTATAATATAGGCAAGGCTCGCTCTAAGCTAACATTTAATTTAACTAAATCATTATTACATTCATTAGTTTGTAGTCGACTTAGATATTGTAATTCGCTTTTAATTAATATTCCGCAAAAATTTATGAAAAAATTCGATTCAATACAACGTAGAGCTGTTCACATATTATTTAAGCTAAAGCGTAGTGATTTAACCATATCTATACATTCCATAATGGCGACTCTCGGGTGGTTGCAGTTTCGAGATTTATGCAAGTTTCGACTTCTATGCATTACTCACAAGGCTATATATATGGGAGTTCCGTCTTACCTATCGAAGGGACTCATAATTCGAACAACTACTTGTCCGAGTCGCAAATGTGAGCTGATGAAACTCTCTCTACCGCTTGTCTCATCTATGTATGCAGATGCTGCTTTCACGTTTGCTGCTCCGAAATACTGGAATAGTCTTCCCGATGAATTACGCACCATGTCATCATTTATGAGTTTTAAATGTCGACTACATACATATATGGTATCATTATAATGTCTTCTTTTTAAATTTATTATTATTTGCGTAACTATTTATTTGTTTTATTATTTCAACTTGACGCACATAAACGTCCATCGTTTTCTGAGTCAATAAACCTTTCTATTATTATTATTATTATTATTATTTGTATTAATTTATATATATATATGTTTCTTATATTTTATTTTTTCATTTACTAATTATATTACATCGAATGATAACACATGAATCATAATTATTATATTATTACTTTTACTAATATTTTAATCTGTACATGAACATATTTGAGGTATAGACCACATAAATCCTAATCTTTCACTGACGTATGAGATACATAGTATGTCGTATATCTATAAACTAATTTTATTCATTCGTATATATACATGTATATATAGGTATTTTTTAATTATTAGTATAAGATTAATTTATAATAAAAACAATTTTTAATATTCGTATTAATAATCTATTTATATATAACGGCGCCTCCATTGACACATTCAATTAATATTTATAACTATACCAAAGAAAATTTCCAGGTATTATATAAAATATATATTATAATATATATATATAATCATTTATATTTATAAATATTATATATATATAATTCATATTATAATTACAGGATATAGCTTAACGTATAGCTGTTATAATTCGTATTAGTTATATATTGTACATCAATATTTATAACTGGAATATAATAATAATAATATCAAATGTGTCATTAATATCCATGTTAATATACATGGGTTATAATATTAATCGATTAATAAAACTGCATACAAATAAAGATATATGTATAATTAAGATAAACGTATAATTATACACATTTTAATAATAATAAAAATAACATATAATTTATATGAAAAAATTAATAAAATATTTAAAATAAGCATGTATAGTTACTACCTTTATTGTAAGGATAGTAAATACATGTTATAAGTAAGACATTTTCAATAATATATGTTGCTTTTCGTCTATTTGAGGAAGGGTGAGTGTTCGTTTAATTTTTTTTCAAACATTATTTTACTTTAAAATATTAAAAAATAATTCATTATTTTTAAAATAATGTATAATTTGCCATTCAAGATAAATATAAGTATCTTATATAACTATTAAAAATATACTCATGTACAAAATATAATAAACCATATTGTGTAATATTTAAACAAAACTTTAGAAGGTTATATCTCAGTATTGTTGTTACACAATTTATGATATTTGGAAGGTTTCACCGTTTGAACCGTTTGGAAGATAACTGGAGAATGCGAAATAAGGTGGATAGGGGAACTATGTAAATGTTTAATAGTATTGATCCAAATAGTCCGACCATTGGGGAATAAGGTGTATTATAAAATTGGTAGAGTAATGGGCTGATCAGGCCATTAATTGAGTATACTAAAACTGAGGAAGTTTGATTGTCTATGAATGATAATTGTCATTTATCTGTAGTACCTATGATGCTTATAGATGAATAATGTTTGATTATAAAGTAGTTAATAATATGAAATTAATATTGCCAGTAAGTGATGATGAATGATTAAATAATATAATTGATTAGGAAATAATGAAACAACTATTTGAAATAGCCTTTCTTTAATGTCATTATCATAATTTAAGATGAGTATATTATTGATATCTGATGGTGGATAAGTGTGAATAAACGTATATAGCTTAGGAAAATAAATTATATATGTTAACACTGCTGCAAAAATGAAATAGGTATTAATATAATCAGGAAATGACAAGTTGTCTAATTCAATACAGATGTAGACAGGATAATATTATATTGTGTTATTGGTTATAGTAATTAGTGAATATTTCAAGCTGGACTAGTTGACAGCAAGTATTATTATTAATCGTAGAAGTGATGACATCAATTACGATTAGTAGTGCTGTTTCTGTGTAGTGTCATCGGTATAAACTACTTAGCAAAGGAATATGGAGATTTTTAGCTTTTAAATAGGAGATTAATTGACTAGAGATAATATTTCCAAAATTATACTCACTAAAGGTAGCTAAGATATTAGACAATACTTAAGAATACTTAAAAATACAAAATGTTATGAATTTATGAACTTAAGTTCATTATATAATACAAATAATTCCAGGTTCAGGTGAAGGTTTTATTTAAAATCAAAGTAATTATTGTTTGTTTGAAAATAGAAGGGATAGTACTGGGACTTCAGGAAGATACCTCAATTCGTAGATGTATTTACGTAGCTGATCGGATTAAGTGTACTAAAATATAGTTGAACAGATGGGGGTTTATATCGAACTGAATGAAAGTAGGAGTTTACATACTAGATATATATCTGATGGACTAACACATATTAAGAACACATATATTGATAGGGTAATTATGCTTGAAGTGTAGTTGATAGTATACCCTATATGGTTATATTTATTATATGGGGTCACATTTAATAGAAATTATTGAGTAGACGATGTAGTAATATTGAATACGCCTACTATACATATATAGCGTGACTAAGCCACGCCCATTACAAATGACTTACGAGACTCACTTACTACTTAATGCACAACTAATAAACACCTATACCTAATTATATATATATTATCTATCATAATACAAGATACGAGATACGGCACTTCCAGATAAGGTTAGTCACGTATATATGTATAGTAGGCTATATTAACTCATATTCAATATCATAAATACTACATGGTGACAGCGGTCAAGTTATACTAATTAATATATTATTGTTGTATATAATATTTTATTATTTAGTTAACCGTACCTAAAATCGTTATACATATAAAAAGTACATATTATACTTTATTACACGTTGAAAATATATATATTAGTTATATAAATATATATAGTGCATGTAAAAATATTATTTATTATATATCGCGTACATATTATAATCATATGGAAAATTACCAAATTAGAGAAAATTAAAAAAAAAAAAAAAAAAAAAATCCAATTAAAAAAAAAAAAAAAAAAATAAAATTTCGATAAATTTAATTCGTTAATTTTCAAACAAAAGAATTATAAATTCTATAGAAAACGAATGATTTATTTTAATTGCTGATTTTAATTGCTGATTTATATATATTCTAGAAACATTGAAGTTATATTAGATTTATATTGGATTTATTTATATCAATATTTATATAAAATTATATAAATCTTTAAAATTATATAAAATTATATAAATCTATAAAATTATATAAAATTATATATATAGATTTAATACAATGTTAGATAGAATACCTAATGCTTTAGACGTAAGCAAAGGACCCACAGAATGGAAAAGGTGGAAACAAAATTATGAGATTTATGCATGTGCAAATGAATTAGAGAAAAAGTCAAGTAAAGTCCAAATAGCTAACTTCCTATATGCGATAGGAGAAGATGCAGTAGACATCTATAATTCATTTGATATTGAACAAAAATATGAAAAAGACAATAAAGAAAGTGAACTAAAAATAGAAACTATAATGGAAAAATTCGATAGCCATTTCATACCTAAAGTGAATACTACTTATGAAAGGTATTGCTTTTTTAAAAGACAACAACTAATAGATGAAAATATTGAAAGTTATTACAGTTGTATAAAGATATTAGCAAAATCATGTGCCTTTAAAGACATGAAGGAGTCCCTTATTAGAGACAAAATAATAATCGGTATGAATGACGAAACACTCAGAAAGAGGTTTTTACAAGAATCTTGCAGCAAAGAATTAACGGCAGAACAAATAGTCGAATCATGCAAGATGAAACAGATATCACGACAGCAGAATGAAGAAATTACTAGAAAACCGACTATAGAATACGTGAAGACTGATTACAAGAAGAAAGAATACAAGAAAGAATTCAAGAATAAAGATTACGAATACAAGAAACCAGCAGAGCGAAAGACTTGTGGTAAATGCGGAAGGACGCATGAATTTAGAAAATGTCCAGCATATAAGTCGAAATGCCATAAATGCAACAAAGAGGGACATTGGGCAAAGCTATGCAGAAAACCAAGTGAACGAGCACATACAAAAACTTATGAGAATTACGAAGTTAAAACAAGTATAGATACTAAGAAGCCGACAGGAAATTATAAGTTCCTAGGAGAAATAAAGGTTCCAGATATTAAATCGTGGACAAAATTAATAAAAGTCAAAGCGACAGGATTTAACCAAACATGTGAGTTTAAAATAGACACAGGAGCAAGCGCAACTATTCTCCCTTATAATAGAAAGTTACCCGAACTTATAAAAAGTAACATAGAACTGAGAGGACCAGGAATGGTGTCATTAGAGATAGTTGGAATGTTTACGGCCGAAATGACGTACAAAGAAAGTACAATAAGAGAAAATATCTACGTATTAAAAAACCAACACATTGGTTTATTATCGAGAAACATGTCTATTAAATTAGGACTGGTAAAACTAATAGGAGAAATTCACCCACATAAAGAATTATTTGAAGGACTAGGGGAATTAAAGAGAAAATATAAAATCCAAATCAAGAAGGAAGCGAAACCATATTCCATTTACGTACCAAGACCCGTACCAATACATTTACAAACGCGAGTTAAAGAAGAACTTGATAAAATGATAAAGTTAGGAGTGATAGAAGAAGCTATGTACCCAACTGAATGGTGTTGCCCTATGGTAGTGGCTATGAAGTCACATGGAAAGATCAGAATATGCAGTGATATGACAAAGTTAAATGAGGCAGTAAAGCGTGAGTTGTACCCAATGGCCACCGTAGAAGTAAGCCTGGCAAAGATACAGGGACAAATATTCAGCAAACTCGATGCTAATGCAGGATTTTGGCAAATTCCACTAGAGGAAGAATCCAAACCATTAACTGCGTTCCTAACACCGTGGGGACGATATGTATACAATAAGTTACCATTCGGGCTAACATCTGCACCAGAAATATTCTGTAGAGAAATGGACAAGATATTGCACAATTGTAAAGGAGTCGTGATACATATGGACGACGTACTAATAATGGGTAAAGACCTAGAAGAACATGACGAGAACTTAAATGAAGTACTCAACCGCATAGAAGAGGCAGGAATGACACTAAATAAAGATAAATGTAAATTTAGAAAAGATGAAGTAGAATTCTTAGGATATAAGATAGGAAAACATGGTATCAAAGCAGGAGAGAAAATACAAGGTTTAAGAGATTTTCCGAGGCCAACTAATGTAAAAGGCGTGCGAAGCTTTCTAGGCCTGATAAATCAATATACTAGATTCAGCGCAGAAATAGCAGAAACAAGCCATCCTATTAGAGAACTACTGAAGAAGAATATAGTATGGATATGGGAAGAAGCACAAGAAAACAGTTTTAGAAAAATGAAAGAACTTTTTGAGAAACCAACGATATTAGCATTCTTCGATATAAATAAAAAGAGTATAATCACAACGGACGCATCAAACCAAGGTATAGGAGCTATTCTCTCACAGATAGATGAGAAAGGAAATAGACGAATGATAGCAGCGGCGAGCCGATCTCTTACGGAAACCGAGAAAAACTATGCAGTAATAGAAAAGGAAGCATTAGGAGTCGTTTGGGGACTAGAAAAATTTAACTATTACGTAAACGGAGCAAATATAACCATAGAAACAGATCATAAACCATTGATAACTTTATTTGGAAAGAAGGAAGTCGAGAAAATACCAATAAGAATACAGAGGTATAGATTAAGACTCATGAGATATGTCATAGATATGAAATACATACAAGGGAAATTAAACATCGGAGCGGATGCACTTTCAAGATATCCAGGACAACGAGAAATTTCAAATATACTAGAAATAGAAGTTAATGAATTAATAAAGAACACATTCAAACCAGGGAGTTCAATTAAATTACAAGAATTGAAACGCTTACAAGAAGCAGACCCAGTATTACAGTCAGTAAAAAAGAAGACAGAAGATGGATGGGAAAAGAGAGATTCTAAAGACGACAAACTAAAAAGATATTATGAACATGAAGAAAGTATATCAATAATGAAAGATTGTTTAACGTACGAAAATAGACTTATTATACCTAAGAATCATATACAAGAGGTTATGAAGGAGATACACAGAGGACACCAAGGTATTAACAAATGCCAGGCAAGAGCTAGAAATAGCGTATGGTGGATAGGAATTAATAAGGACATCGAAAAAATGGTTAGAAATTGCTCGACATGTCAAATATATGGGCCAATAATTCGAGAACCTTTAGAGATTATACATACACCTAAACATGCATGGGAAATAGTGGGAACAGACTTATATACCTACGAACGTAGAAAATATATAATCGTAGTCGACTACTATTCCAGATATTTTGAAACGATGCTTCTAAGAAGCGAAAAATCAATAGACACAATAAATGCTTTAAAATCTATTTTCGCTAGACATGGTATCCCTGAGACCTTAGTATCAGATAATGGTAGTCAATATATTAGTCAAGAATTTAAAGAATTCCAAGAGAAATATGGATTCCAAGCGATTAAATCATCTCCTAAACATCCACAAGGTAATTCAGTAGCAGAAAGAGCTATAAAAACGATAAAGGGTATTCTAGAAAAAGAAGAAGATCCCTACCTAGGACTACTCTCATACAGAAGTACACCACTCAGCTTTGGAAGATCACCAGCAGAACTTCTGATGAACAGAAAATTACGAACTACAGTAGTTGATCTTAAATTAGATAATTACATGAACAAAGAAGACCACTGTATATTTAGGGACAAGAACGAAAATAAGAAATTAGAAATCAAAAGAAACAGAGACAATAAGTATACTAAAAACTTACGAAAGATAGAAGACGGGGAAGATGTATACATTAGGGACCTAGATAGAATGGCAACCGTTATCAACACAACACCCGAGAGTACAAGATCATATAATCTCAGAACGGAGAAACAAGATGTGAGAAGGAATAGATGCCAGCTCATACCCACGAATGGATCTACATACACCACTAGATCAGGAAGGCATGTAAAACCTCCAGATCGCCTTATAGAGGCTTAGTTTAAAACTAAGCACACAAATGGGTGGTAGAAATATTATTTTATACGTAATGTTATTTATTATATTGTTATACTTATATTGTCAATTTATTATTATTATTATATATTATAATGCTTATATTATATACTTA
The DNA here is from genome assembly GCA_964019155.1 of Osedax fenrisi. NCBI lineage: Eukaryota > Metazoa > Annelida > Polychaeta > Sabellida > Siboglinidae > Osedax > Osedax fenrisi. The sequence goes on from OZ025244.1 coordinate 59,363,414, forward strand.
GTAGAGGGATGTAGTAATATTGAATACGCCTACTATACATATATAGCGTGACTAAGCCACGCCCATTACAAATGACTTACGAGACTCACTTACTACTTAATGCACAACTAATAAACACCTATACCTAATTATATATATATTATCTATCATAATACAAGATACGAGATACGGCACTTCCAGATAAGGTTAGTCACGTATATATGTATAGTAGGCTATATTAACTCATATTCAATATCATAAATACTACAGACGATACATCCTAATTATAAAGAATAACTGTTACATATGGTTACTGTAGGTTTTGGGAGAGAAAACAACATATTTACTAGTTTGAAAATGTTTCGTTTGTTAGAAGCAATATCGGTTATATAGGTTATCGATTATAATATCTAGATTTGTCATAAGTAATTGCTAATTTGTGAATATTATATTGTTCAATAAATTAAGCTCTAGACTCAAGAGACTAGCTAGAGGATTAATATGGCAATGATAGGTATGTATTTTATAATTTACTAAGTTGTCTTTTCAAGGACATGTGGGAAGTAAATCTCGTGCTGTCAGGAGTGATACTTACTGATTTACTGATTTATGCTTATCAGTTATATTGATAGTATAAAATGCAATAGAATTGGAGAATAAAAGTAGTCACCTAAGTATATTGTAAGTTAGACAAAATATCATAGAATTGTTATTCTAATACAATACTAAAATCAGATTTCTTAGTGTTGAAATCAACAGGTGGGGTTGATATAACTTTAATATTGGTGTTAGTATGGGATTCATAACATTGAATGAGATCACTTTCTAATTTATTGAAGGTTAAGATCTGATTAGGTATTATAAAGTTTAAAAGTATTAGGTATTACCTATTGTATTTATTGAAAAATGGGTTAGTATCGCTAGGGTAAGATTTTATTTAAATGCATTATATAGCACACTAGCAAGTTACCTCGTAGATTGATAAGGTAAACCACGGATAAAATGTGATATTATTATTTACTACAATTAGTGGATTTAAATATTTATTAAAATATATACAGAGCTATAAATATAATAAATATTAGGAAGTTCGTGTAATCGTTAAAGTGTACAATTCAGATAGCAGTGTAGAATCTTAAGGTAGATATATGTGAAACTTAAAGTTTAAGTCTGTGTTTTTATGTTAAATTACGAAGGACTTATTTTATCAATGTATTCATAAAATGTAGTAAGATTGTTTTAGAAAATATAGAGATTTTTGTTTTGTATATTCGGGAATTATGTTGGGATATATTAATGTAAGTTATATTGTTGAAGTTAGATAATTAGTTAGAGAGGATTGTGATAATTTGTATATTACAGGTCGTAAGGGTTAGTGCGTTTTTAGTATATTGAGGAATTAATAATACAAAATAGTTTAGGAATAGGTTGATAATCTAATAGTAAATGGAATATCGATATATTATAAGTTAAATATGCGGTATCTGGATAAAATATTTAGTCGAGGGTAGAGTATTATGAGTCGTGGTAGAAGGTTTAGGTAACAGGAAAGTTGACAAGATAATGGGAAGTAGGATGAATTGAATATTTCTATAGGATAGTAAGGAGATTAAAATGATTATTAAAATGGTTCAATTATTTAGAAATATTGCAGATGTTGAAGAAATGAAAAGTGGTAATTAACCGGCTGAAATCATATAGTAAATATATATTGATACTAGGTAGTTTAGAATAGGTACACTTTAAGTATAATATAGTACTAATACCAATATTAAAATAGTAACAGCGATAATAGTAATATGAATTGTTAATATAGTTTAAGATATTTCAATCGTAGTCGATGACAAACAAGTAACAAACACCGAAAATGTTTTTTTCATAAAGCATACAATGACAGATTACTTTACAGACAAGTATACTGAATAACATCGTAGATTGTTAACGAAGAAGTAGACGAATTAAATTTGTGTTCTGTTGTGTATAGTATTTAGTAGTATAGTTACAGATAGATAACCCACAAATCAGGATGAATTCTAAATTATAGAATAATATTACAATATAAATATTATAATATAGTTCATATACTGAGTTATCGTAGTAATTCAAAATCTAACGAATGTATTAAAATCCTAATGAACTACGATATATATATATATATATAATATTTAAATATAAATGAATAATAAAAAATAATTAATAATATAAATATATGTTCCTGTAATCAAAATAAAAAGTATACAATAATCAATATCCAAAGTAGTATATTGATTATCTATATCAAATATGCAATTAAAATTACAATTATTTAAATTAAATAAATATATGTATTTCAATATATAAAATAATGTGTAATAGATTTAATAAAAATAATTAATTTATTAACATATTTATTAGTATTTGAAGCATATATTAAAATATATTGTATATTATTATTATATATATATATATGTGTGTGTAGCATAGTTTAGAGAATACATTATTTATATTATTAATAACAAATTATTTTTAGGTGTATGCAATAAATATGCTATCAAGGCTAGCGGATGTAAATCCATCATTTAATCATAGCGAGTTTATTACTATAGTACATATTTTATATCAAATTGAAATGATGCAAAATAAGGTAAATACTGCATTATAATAATATATTTGTATATTATAATATTGAATTATAAATTAAATATTACATTTCACTACACATTTATATAATTATATCAAATGTAACAATAATTAAATTTTAGGTGACACTAAACAAAACTGAAAAACAAAATCGCATGAAGAACTATAAGAAAATGACTTTAGGTGAATTGTATCAAATAGCACCTCTAGTTAGTATATAATTTTATATAATAATAAATATTATTATACTATTTAATAAAATGGTTTACACATTAATAATTGTATTATATAAATAATTATAGTATCATTACATATATGTAATAGTGTAACAAATACATATGATGTCCTTATTAAATATTGATAAATACAAAATAATATAAATAAATATTATTTGCACTAATTTAAAATGTATAATAAATATAATGTTTATAAATTGTTTATAAATTGTTTATAGATTGTTTATAAATCATAATATAATATATTATAATACTAAATTATATATATATATATATATATATATATATAATAATAGTTGGATTGGGTGGAGTATTATAATAGAATATTACCTTCGGATTTTAAAACTATTGATGAAAATGAAACAATTATTGTGTTAGATGAAGTATACATTACAAATATATCCATAGAAATAAATAATCGAAATAATAATGAAAATAGAACTAGGTAAGTCATTATTAAATAATTAGTATGTATTAACATATGAATGTATACTTAATATTGAAAGTAGTAGTAGTAGTAGTAGTAGTAGTAGTAGTAGTAGTAGTAGTAGTAGTAGTAGTAGTAGTAGTAGTAGTAGTAGTAGTAGTAGTAGTAGTAGTAGTAGTAGTAGTAGTAGTAGTAGTAGTAGTAGTAGTAGTAGTAGTAGTAGTAGTAGTAGTAGTAGTAGTAGTAGTAGTAGTAGTAGTAGTAGTAGTAGTAGTAGTAGTAGTAGTAGTAGTAGTAGTAGTAGTAGTAGTAGTAGTAGTAGTAGTAGTAGTAGTAGTAGTAGTAGTAGTAGTAGTAGTAGTAGTAGTAGTAGTAGTAGTAGTAGTAGTAGTAGTAGTAGTAGTAGTAGTAGTAGTAGTAGTAGTAGTAGTAGTAGTAGTAGTAGTAGTAGTAGTAGTAGTAGTAGTAGTAGTAGTAGTAGTAGTAGTAGTAGTAGTAGTAGTAGTAGTAGTAGTAGTAGTAGTAGTAGTAGTATATATATATATACATATATACAATTATTATAATATACATTTTATTTTATATTCTATATATATATATATATATATATATAGGGTATGTATTAGGATCAATTTTATTTTTATTATAAATATATGATCTACCTAATATATCCTCTATTTTCAAACATATTTTATTTGCGGATGATACCACTTTAATTTTTTCGAATAAATATATTTCAAAGCTTGAGATACAAATGTAATGTGGAATTTATCAATTATATGTATGTTTATATATTAATAAATTGTAATTAAATAGTGATACCAATATGATATTATTCAATGTAAGAAATACAAATGATAATATTAAATTAAAACTTAAATTTTATAATAAAGAAATACGTAATGAAGAAAAGATAACATTTTATTTTTTTTAATTATTTATTGATAATAAATTATACTGGAATAACCAAATACATTATGTAAGTTCAACGTTATCATGGTATATTACTATTTTAAATAAAGTAACATTAAACAAATTTAACTTAATCATTTTTTTTTAATACCACTTATATTACTGTGCCAATATTTGGGGAAATATTTTTAGTTAAAACCTTCTAAAAATTAATATGTTAAAAAATAGATTGTTAATATATATATATATATATATATATATATATATAAATGATATATATAAATGTAAAACAATCTTAATTATGTATGATGTTTTAAATAGTAAATCAACATCTCCATATAAATCATTATTTTCTAAAAAAATATAACTATAGTCAAAGTAGTCAATATAAATTTATAATACCATCATATAGGTTACAAATAAAATATTTTAGTATATTTCATAACGGACCTATATTATGGAATAATTTAAAAAATTCTTTTAAAACTTATCTATCAAAATCAGTATTAAAACGGAATTTGAAAAAACGATATATCAATCACTATCTATATTAATATTGTATGTATACATTTATAGATTAATTGAAAGTTTGAATAGACATATATACTAATGAATGAATGAATGAATGAATGAATGAATATTTATTTACTGAATATTTAATTAATATACAGAAGGATATTCAGAAGCTATACGTAGCTTATATTAAGAATATCCTTATAACAACAATATTAAATATTTAATATATAATAATAATTATGAAATAAGAAAATGTAATAACAAAAATGGTGTAATACAAGATATTTATATCGAATATATATATTAATAATAATAATAATAATAAATAATAATAATAATAATAATAATAATAATAATAATAATAATAATAATAATAATAATAATAATAATAATAATAATAATAATAATAATAATAATATAATAATAATAATAATAATAATAATATAATAATAATAATAATAATAATAATAATAATAATAATAATAATAATAATAATAATAATAATAATAATAATAATAATAATAATAATAATAATAATAATAATAATAATAATAATAATAATAATAATAATAATAATAATAATAATAATAATAATAATAATAATAATAATAAATGATAATTATAATAATAATAATATAAATAATAATAGTGCGCATATTAATAATACTTATGTACATATATTACAAAATATTATAAAAGATATGAATTTTTAATATAGATTAGAGATTAATGATAATTAATGATAACTCTTTGACTAAGGATACATATTTAACTAATGATAACAAAAAACACAAATAAAATATTATTTTTTTAACCTTTTAACTGTTTTTAAAACCTTTAAATTATGTGTATTTTTAGTATTTTATTTTTTAATTTAAATTTTCTTGAGGTCTATATAATTAATCTGAAACTTAGTTAAAAAAAAAATTATTACAAAAATAAAAATTACTTTTTAGTTATGCTTCTTATTTTTTGTTTGAATTTTGATTTTTTTTATACAAATTATATAGTTAACAAACATATTCTTTGATTTCAAATCTTAGTATAAATTGGTGATAATAACAATACTTTTTTTGATAAAGTGTAAAGTCATGAAAAGTTAGTAGGTACTATTTGAATTTACTTATACATTTTATTTTATTGTAGTGTTGAATTGTAAGTGATTATTTTTGTGTATTGTATTGTTATTATATATTAAGTGTATTTGTAATTGTATAATTTTGTAATTTGTAACTTTTTTGTTTTTTACGTTTTTTTTAATTACCTAATTATTTTATTTTAATTATTTGATTATATTTTAATTATTTTATTTATTTATCTAATCTTATCTCAAATTTTATTTACATGATGAATGGCATTATGAGGAGTTTTTTAAAAAATATTCTTATTTGTTTAATTTTTTTTTTTAATATTTAAATTTGACAATTTAAAAGTAATCTATATGAATATACATTTATAGTAACATTTGAACTATTTTATATTGTGTTTTTTTTTTGGTGACGGAGTGGCTGATGTTTTTGTAATTGTGTAGTATGGTACGTGTTGGGGGAAGGGATATACTTTTACTGAGAGGAAAGTATTGCAGGTGTTCTTATTATTGGCACAAATAGGATCCCTAAGTCATTGGAACTGACGATCCCATACCTCTGAAGTTGATACACCATATATCCTCATTAATTTCAATTACTGTTGGCTACTCTGGTTATAATTTTAATAATTAAATATATCGTAATTTTATAAGTGTATTATTCTAATAGATTACTAAATAATTAAATTTTATTTATATTTTTGTTTTTTAACATTTATTTTTGTATATATTTTGGGTATATATTTCTTTTACTAACTTTAACTATTAACATTTTATTTTTATTTTACTTTTACTATAATTTTCTCCTCATAATTGTCCTATAGGAAAGTGAAATAGGTAAACGACTAGATAAGCATAGCGCTTCTTCGTTTACCATGGTCATACCTAAATTCTGATTATTATTAGTATTATATATATATATATATATATATATATAATGAATTGATGTACAATATATTTTATAATTGATAATTTAAAGTTTAATGATATTGTTAAATTGAATACTGTTAAATTCATGTTCAGGGATATACATTATTCTCTACCCTTAAATTTACAGAATTTATTTTAAATTAATTCTTATAACAATATCTTATTTCATAAAATAAAAAAGGACGTAAAGTAAATATTTGTGTATACCCAATATGGGACAATAGTTATGGAAATATTTAAAAAAAAGTTTTAAGAATACAAAATAATTTAAAATCATTTAGTACATATATAAAAAAGCTTATATAATAGTACTTAATTTTGTGTTATCACTTTATACTATTTCATAAATTATATATATTGTTTTATATATTTAATTCTTTTAATTAATTAAACAATTTTTTTAAACTTTATTTATAAAAAATAAATTGGCTTATGATATTAATTTGACTATAACGTCCATCGTTTTCTGAGTCAATAAACCTTTCTATTATTATTATTATTATCATATATCTGAATTATGATAATAAAGTATTGATATTATACTAATGATATTTGACTAAAGATAATATATTAATGGTAATAATTGAGCAGTAATAATTGATTAATGTTATATATTGAGTAATGGTATTAATGATTATATTTATTACTATTGATTTTTCACTTACTATTTTATTTATATTATATTATATTATTTTATATTATAGTTTTTTTTTATATCTTTTATTTATGTTATTATTATTATTTTATTTCATTTTGTATTACCTTTATTTACTTATAATTTAATTTTCATTTATTTTATTAAATGATGATTTAGATTATGAGGAGATTTTACTATTATTATTGTATTGTTGTTTATTTTGTAATACATTTATTTATATTATATTATTTTATTACATTGGGTATTATTAGCGATAGTAGTTGGGAGTAAAGGTACATTTATTGGCGGTGAATGTGTCCAGTGTTCATTCTCTTGGCGCAAGTATACTATCATATATAATCCTTAAGATAGATTATTTGACGAACCGACACCTTGAAAGTTGAGATGCCATTATCAATATATACTAATATAAATTGAGTATATTTAATAAAATGTATACTTAAAAAAAAAAAATTTCATTATTTATATTATAATTGTTATTTTATTTCTAATTTATAATGTTATCTTATCGCTTTATATTATTTTAGTATGTTTTCTATTTTTATTTTTATAATATAGTGGTTGAAATAATCGAAAAGCCAAGCTTTTTTTTCATCAAGGTTATTTGCCAATCTGAAATTAATATTATTATTGTTATTATATATATAACATATCCGGGTTTTTTATAAATTGAATTAGCTATACAAAAATATGTGTACTGAAAGTTAATCAAAAAATCTACATTTTAATATCAACCGACCGATATATAGATAAATACCACTGTATTATATAATATAATGCATACTATTGTACATTAGATGATTAAAGATATTGATTTAAATGTATGCATTCGTAATTCATTGTTAGGGTATTTCGTTTATAATATTTCAAACTTTTTATTTTAATTTGAATATATTATTTACAATTTTTAATAATGAATATATTTTTTAAATATAAACAAACAATTGATGACACATTTTATATTTCTAGATACATAAATATAAGTCAAACATTTTAAATCCCTATATATATATTTTATTAAAAATATGAAAAATAAAACTAATTAAAACAATAAAATAAACTAACTATAAATTCATCGATCAGGCTTCTCGAAATAATAATATTGATATTTCTTCTGTGCATGGTTTTTGATAAATATATATATTTGATAAGTGCATGTATATATATAGATTAGCCTGTCGAATAGACTTAATTTGTTGCGATTCCAAAATAATAATAAATTATATATTTATCATATTAGACCAAATAGCTAGTACTTCTTTGATCGAACAGTACCGACAATATATATTTGCATCGTAGATATCGATATTATATACGCCAATAAAACTCAATGATTGTAGCATGCTGTGGCATACTGTAGCATATATTAAACACACTAATATATAATCATGCAATAATAAACATACTGAACTAATACTTTACTCAATAATCATTCTAAGGAAATACACTTATGCGAAATCGTGTAATTTTTGATTTTCGATTATGTACACGGAACATGCATAGGTTATAATTTAGGAAAAAGTGTTATTTATCATATAAATTCCTTTCTTATTCTACACTTTAAAATGTAAAACAAAATTGTCTTCGATTATTTATATAATTAAAACTACGTGTTCATTACTAATATAATACATCAATGGGTTATTTTTGTTTTTAATTATATATATATATATATATAATTATGAGGTATGTAAAATATAACTTATATTGTATTTAATTTGTTAAAATAATACAAATATTATTTTATAAAAACTTCGTCAAACCTATACATATATATATATATATACATTAAAATTGTTTCATATATAGTAGATTTTAATTAGTGTTATATATTTACTATGCAACCTTTTTCTACTACTTAAATATATATATATATATTAAATCGAAATGTGAGATGTAAGTTAAGTATTATGTTATACAATAACTATTTTATTATTTAATTTAACACATATTATAAATATTAATTTATAATCTTAGAACAAATCTTAATAATTTATGGTACATTTTGTAACCATATTAAAATAAGATATCGTGTGCTATATTAAATATAATATAGTATATAGTATAATATAATACATTAATATTATTTGTATATATTTAAATAATAATTGCAAATTACCTAATAATATATATATATATATATATATATATATAATAATAATAATAATTATTATGTATTGAATCTAATATATATATATATATATATATATATATATATATATATATATATATATATATATATATATATATATATATATATTGAATACAATACAAATAGCGGATATAAATGGACCCCTCATTACAATATATATATCTTCCAGTAATTAGTGATAATAAATAATTAATAGTTTATGCATTTAATATAAAGTTATAATATTTAAAAAATTTTAATTTTATATTTCTATAAATAAAAATTACATAAAGATGCATAACATATCATACATTAATATACACATGTATGCATAAAGATTACAATTACATCTTTTTAATTATAACTTATTATTTAACATATAGAAAATAATCCAGCGTCGAACAGATGTATTAAACATGTAAAAAAAACACTTTTCAAACGTAATAGGTTCGATGTATATTGATAAATATTATAATGACGATACTAATGAAAAGGTTATTTTATATATTATATATGTATCATGAAATACAATATTGATAAATATAAATATATAGAATATTCACATAAATACATCAAATAAATAAATAAAAAGAAATTTGTGTTTGATTTACCTTTTAAATTTAAAAATTATCTATATATATGATTGTAATTATTCTAATATATACATATTTAAATATTATACTATTATACATTTTCTTAGGTTTATAAGATGAACTTATTACCTCCACATATATATATATATATTATTTAATGTATCCTATAAATATTTAATGTTATAAATATACTAACTTTTATAGTATATATTTTTGATAATAAACTCGGATATATTACGATAAAAATTAAAAATTACGATAGTTATTTACTTTTTGTTCATAAATTGTATTATTATATTTTTATTTATATGTAGAATGGTATACATATACATAGGAAGATACTTAAGTATACCGTTAGTTAGAATAAGTTTGATTATATTTCGTTGATATCTAATGTTATGTAGGTATCCTAGATATTTATATGGTATAATTTAAATTGTACGGAATATGAAGAAAATTCCAAATAAAATATTACAAAAAAGAACGTTTATATAATTTAAGATATGATATCCTATTAAAGAATAATGTATAATATTTCGTAAACCAAAGTACATAATATATTACATATATTCAAATATGGTGTATTATTAGAGTATTATCATAGTTAGTATTTACAGTACATGTACTGCAGTGAGGGGTATGTTATATTTAATGTAGAATTAAGGGTACACTTTTTTTTTAAATAAACAGATTGTTATAATAAAATTACGAAAAAAAATATGGAAACACGAACAAATTAGATATGAGAATGAAGAAACTGTAGTTAATTCGAGATATAAAAGTGAATTTATTAAGTAAAATACAGCTAAGGTATTAACTGAAAAGTTATTAAAAAAATGTAAGTTAGTATTCTTTTCATATTTGAAATATATACAAGTTATGAAATATGTCATCATAGTAAGTTACTCCAATATTTACGATAGACTTGTAAATGGTGATGTTAAGTATAAGTTACTAAGTATATATAATCAACGGCTCGTATAATCCAATGGTTTTTATTTTACTTCTCCGTTTATTTCTTATTTTTTTGTATCGTGTCGTTTTGTCTAACTGTTATCACATTTATATATTTTGTTTATATATGTTATATAATTATATTGTTATATATAATTATAACTTTCTTTATATATAACCAGTAATTCAATACACTTTTGATCTATCTATCTATCTATCTATATTAGTACATAAACTGATAACGTAGACAATATATTAAATAGAAGTAATTTTCGAATATTTAATAGTTTTATTTGAAAGAAGCAAACTTTCAATAAATTATAAACATTAATATAGTTACCGTGATGTATGTTTATAGTTATAAAAGAAATGAAATTATATGTCATCAGCATTCGTTTACCATCAGAAACATTTAAATTAGGAATGTATATTATTTAAAGAGGATAATAGAAATGTATATATATAATCATATGTAATAAAATAATATAAAATAGTAAATATTCGTGAATTTCAGTATATAATTAAGAGTAAGAGATGAGTATTATAAAAAATGTTGAAATCAATCAATATAAACATGAAACATAAATGAACATGACAAATTTCAAAAAAAAATATTTTGAAATTAAATTTTATTTTATTTTTTAAATGAAACATATACTAATTTTATTATTTAATTATCTGATATATTATTATGCTAATTGTAGTTTTAATTGTATTATCTTAATAATTTAAATTAATTTATCATATGTATAGTTATAAAATTATCTATAGTTCAATCATTATTCCAAATATTGAGGTTACAGATAATAATTTATTTTTAAAATTAATTTTAATTTAAAAAAATGGAGGTTATATATTTTTAATCTAATAAGTCCGTGTGATTATAATTTAAATTAATCCAACCTCTCTTTATATGATTTATAATTAATATATGATGACTTTTTTATATCTTACACATTTGTAATTACACTATCGGTAAATAATATTTTTATTATTTACATACGTAAACTACGAAATTGAGTACATTTTTAAAATATTTTTAAAAACAAATAATAATATTATTAAAAATAAACAAATAATAATCAAACAAAGAAAAGTTATATATTGTAAAAAAAAATATAAAACTAATCAAAACAATAATAAAAATACATTGTTTCGTAATAATCGTTTCGTAGAGGTTTTCGAAATATCGTTTCTACTTTATATATATCGAATTATTCTTATATTTATAACCTGTGATAGTAATACATTATTAATTGTATATTATAATACATACATGTTATATTTTAAATATATATTAAAAACAGAACATGTTCAAATTAAAATAAATAAATATTATAATTGTCACTTTAAAAATACGAAATAATATATTAATATATTACAATTAATAATTTACAATAGTCATTATTAATTTTATATTTTAATAATAAATATATATGAAACATATAAATATATATATAATATATATATATATATATTATATATATATATATATATATATATTTATTCATTAAATATTCATCTATTTTGTATAATGTACAATTTATCTTAAGTTTTTATTTGAGGTTATTATTTTATTCATAATAATAATATTAATAAATTATATGTATTCGATTCAAGTTTGTGCAATGATAATATCTTAAATTGTACTTTAAAAAAATATTTGAAAATCTATAATTTTAATTATTTACAAATTAGATTAATAATTATCTGTTATAATTTTCACTTAGATTGTGTTGTTCGGTATATGTTTATTGATATTAAATTAAATTAAATTAAATATTCGCTAAATTTTCTCTCGTATTATATAACATATAATTGTATCTGTATATATATATATATATATATATATATGTAACAAAGTTAAGTTCGTGTATACTTTATTAAGACAAAGACCTGTTGAATATAACATTGATAATCTAATATAATAATAATAATAATAATAATCGTACATACCCGATGACATGCAGAATGATGAATGCGGCTATATTACCTATTGGCATTAATTCTATAGCACAATAACAAAATATAATTTGCAGACGATAAAAATATAAAATAACATAAAAACGAACATTGATATTGCTAAGGCTATGCAATTAACCAGAGCGTGACACTAAAATCTAGTTTTAAGTTTTTATGTAGATATATCTGTGTACCTTATGTAATGCATTTACATGTACATTACATTAATCGATATATCAACAACTGACTTTATAACATACACCCCCTCCGTTATGAAGTGGTCTCACACTCACAATTTAATTATGTCACCCGAGGTTTTTTACGCGATTACTTCGACGCAGAGATGGACCCGGCACTGGGCTATCTATCGTCGACAAAGGCACACTTACGCTTGTAAGGTTATCGCGACGCAATCTGGTCGCTTTCAATATCTCTGCCCTATTTACAATCCTAGCCTTTGTTATAGGCATTACCGTACACGTTTGTGGGGAAGGCCGGTCGATGACAATTAGAGGATGTGATGAGTATTTATCCTGAATCTTGTTTCGACCCAATGGGTGACTACGGATAAATACTTCATCACCCACTTTCACGTCATCAAAAGATTTAGGAGTTTTGGTCGCATGTTTATTACGCCTCTCTCTTTCAGCCTGGTGCCATACTCGATTTAGTGAGGTCAATTCTTCCTTCTTCGGGTTACAAAGCACGCTGTCAATAGGTAGGATTGGTTCTCGCCCGAAGAAGAGGAAAAATGGAGACTCCCCTGTCGAAGCATGCACCCCACAATTATATGCGTACACGAGATTGTCAATATACCGGGGCCACTCAGATTTCTTTTCTTGCGATATTGTACATAACAATCCATGCAGGGTACGATTAAAACGCTCAGTCTGACCGTTACCTTGGGGGTGGTATGCGGTAGTTCTACTTTTCTCTACGCCATGTTCCTCACATAAATCACGAATGACCTCTGATTCAAAGTTACGTCCTTGATCAGAGTGTATCCGAGATGGTATTCCATACTGGAACCAATATTGGCGTAGAGCTCTAGCGACAGTCGTAGATTTTTGGTTCTTCGTTGGTATGGCTACAGAGTATTTCGTGAAAATATCCGTTAATACTAGGATATTTTCTATACCATTGATACTTTTTTCCACTGTAGTGAAATCTATAGCAAGGATTTCTAAAGGACGCTCTGCTTGGATCGAGCCCATTTTAGGTTTAATGGTCAACGCACTAGAAATTGCACAACGACGGCAGGATTTACAATACTCCTTCACATCGTTCCACACGCCTATCCAGAATACTCGATCTAAAACGAAGTTTGTGGTACGATCAATACCTTGATGACCTAAATCATCGTGCACCGCCGATAAAACTAGTTCGCGAAGTTCTGGACTAGCTAACATCTGCAACTTTATACTTCCCCTCCTTACCACTTCCCTATACAATATATTATCTATAACTATAAACATATTCCAATGCCGAAGTAAAGTACGTAATTCGGATATTTCACCTGACGTATTAGTGGGTTTTTCACCACCTTTTACCCACTCTCGTAACTTAACGAGTACGGGGTCTCTACTCTGCATATCAACCATTTTATCTACTACATTATCATCTACTCTATGCATTCGCTTGTCCGGAACTCTAATTATAGCTACGTTTGAACAATGAATCGGGTTAAGTCTATTGGGTATAAGCGAAGATGTACGATGAATAGAGGAGATATGAACCCGTCTACTTAATGCATCCGCATTTTTATTTTCCCTACCAGGTCTATATTTAATGTCAATATCGAACTGTTCTAACTGAGCAATCCATCTCATTTCCATTGTTGCATTACGGCAAGTTTGGTAGTGTGCTAAAGGATTATTATCAGTAAATACTAGACATTTCGAACCTAACAAATATGGCCTAAATTTATCAGTTATAGCCCATTTTAAAGCTAGTAATTCTAATTTCATCGCGCTGTAATTAATGTCATTTCTCTCACCCCCTCTAAGTCCCCGGCTAGCGTATGCTATAACTCTCTCTTTACCGTCTACTTTCTGGGATAGGACAGCACCCAATCCTTGTAGGGAGGCATCCGTCTCTACAATGAAAGGAAGGCTGAAATCTGGGTATCCTAGAATAGGTGCACAGACCAGCCTTTCTTTCAATGCATTAAATGACTCCTCACACGTGGTATTCCACTCAAAATTAGTAGTACACTCATACAATGGCTTAGCTAATGCTGCAAATTTCGGAATGAATCGTCTATAATACGAAGCTAATCCTAGAAAAGAGCGTATATCTGTAGAATTGGCAGGTATTGGCCACGAGAAAACTGCTGAAGTCTTATCGGGGTCCGTAGCTACCCCTTCTCCCGATACTACGTGTCCTAAGTATTTTACTTCACGTTGTAAGAGTGAACACTTTGATGGTTTTAATTTCAAACCATATTCCTGTAGCTTATGGAATAATAAAGATAGGCGATCATACATTATTTGAAAAGTTGGCGCAAATACTAAAATATCATCCAAATATAGGATAAGGGTTTCGAGATTTTCGCTACCTAGACAAGATTGCATCAGACGGGAAAATGTTGCTGGTGCATTTACCAAACCCATTGGCATCCTAGTATATTCATACAGACCATGAGAGCCTGCACTAAAAGCAGTCTTCTCCATGTCCTCTTCCGCTATGGCACATTGTAAAAACCCATGTGCCAAATCGAAAGTGGAGAATAGAGAAGCCCCTTTTAGTGCGTCCAATGCCTCATCAATTCGAGGGAGCGGGTAAGCATCTCTAATGGTTCTGGCATTTAGACCTCTATAATCGCAACATACTCGAATAGCACCCGATTTTTTTTTCACTAAAACTAATGGCGCACTATATGGAGAACAACTTGGTTTAATAATACCAGCCTCAATATGAGCATTCAAGTATGCTTTTACTTCCGGCCACTGGTTAGGTGGGATCCGCCTGTAGGGTAACCTAACAGGGCGATCATCGTGTAGTTTAATCTTATGTTTAATCTTACTACAAAACCCGACATCGTGTTCCCCCTCGCTAAATACACCTTGATATTCAGTTATTAATTTAACTAACGCCTCATATTCCTGTGGCTTTACTGGCCCAATTGTTAGATTGTCCAGAATATATTTAAGTTTTGGTGAAGCGAACTTAGCTTTATTCGACCCAATAGTCGATACAAAAGCAGTCCACTTCCCCACCTGGCTTCCTCCTCGTAGATAAATATCTTGGTTAGAGAAATTATTGAATTCTACTGGTACCATTCCATTTCTCGCATGCACCAATGAACTTGTCAAAGTCACATCTTTTGGTGCTAGAGAAGTGTCAGATTCGATGTAAACCGAAACAACATTCTCCTGGATACAACAGTCGTATATTTTACGACTATATGCTGGCAGTAATAACTGCTTATCAGAAGCAAGGTGTAATACTCCATCATAACTACCTCTATATATACGTAGTAGAGGATTCCATACGCTATCTTTCGGTATATCGTTTTCCCCATATAAAGTAGCCAAGGTACGGAATAGGTTGCTACCCAGAATAATATTAGCTACTGTATTATTACGTAACACAAGAAATCCTATGCGGTCAATACAAATATCGAATACTTTAAATTCTAGTTCTACATATCCTACAAATGGGATATTGCTCCCATCTGCAGAAGAAAGATCTAATCTTTCAGATATATCGTTAATTATTATATCAGACATATATTTCCGCAGAAACTCTCGACTGATACACGACACTTCCGCGCCAGTATCAAGTAGAGCTCTAGTACTAATTCCATTTAAATAAATATTCGCAAAGGGACTACTTTCAGATAACGAGCTGATTTTAGCTTCATTCAATCGGCTCGCTGTGACTGAAGAAGCAAATCGTTTCCCGATCTACTATGCTTGGGTAGAGGACACGTGTTAGCATAATGATTTTTGTTTCCACAATTATAACACGCTCCTTTTATACGCATACGCGCTTGGCTATTATATACAGTATCTTTAGTATGGTTAAAGGGTGAGGCGACAGGTGTTTGATTAGTATTATATCTATTTGTAGTACGTGCTCGTGGTATAGGTAATACAGATAAGGGTTGCGAAATAATACCAGCGTTATATCTAGGCGCAGGTATCGGTATATACGAGTCAACGGATATCGAATCAGGGACCCCAATATCAGATACTCTATTAAGAATACACTTAGATCGAGAAGCTGGGATTGGAGTATCTGTATTTCTGGGATGAATGGTATACACTATTTCTTGTGGCTTTGCCGTAAAGCTTAGAAAAGGTTTATTAGCATGGGATGATTGCGTTACACGCTGCTTTTCTAGTTTCATAGCCATATTACGCAAATCCCAGAAACTATTCTTAGGATTTAGCTGGTATATTCGGTATATTTCTATAGCGATATCGTTATCTCGGAGAGCTTTGCATAGTCCTTCAATGAGAATAAATTCTCTTTGATCACTTTTATAATGCAATCCGGACTCCGATTCACAGTTTTTAAACATCATCCATAGGCTACTGGCTAAATCGTATATTGACTCCCCATCAAATTGAATTCGATTATAAAATAATCGCCATGATGGTTCGTCATCTAATGAATAAGTCTCTAATATCGCGTTAAGTATGACCTCTGATTCAGTAGATGCACTGAATTCGCGGATTTCTATTTCTAGTCTAGCCTTACCTACAATATGATTTAATAAAATACTACTGTGATTGCATAATGGATAATCTGCCATAAACTTACGCGCCTCATTCGTCCATCTCTTAATCAATATATATGACTTAAACTCTCCCTTAAATTCGGTTAATTGCATAGCCTTTCGCCGAATACCACACGTATAACGAATATATAGTAGATAAATACTACACACAAATAATAAAACGTTTATAAAAATAACACTATAAATAGAGCTAACATTCTGGAATAGATCTAGTAGAGTGGCCACACCGAATTCCTCCTGAAACTGCATACCGCCGGGTCTTTGTGTAGGATAGAGTATCCTGTTCGCAGCGCCAATTGTAACAAAGTTAAGTTCGTGTATACTTTATTAAGACAAAGACCTGTTGAATATAACATTGATAATCTAATATAATAATAATAATAATAATAATCGTACATACCCGATGACATGCAGAATGATGAATGCGGCTATATTACCGATTGGCATTAATTCTATAGCACAATAACAAAATATAATTTGCAGACGATAAAAATATAAAATAACATAAAAACGAACATTGATATTGCTAAGGCTATGCAATTAACCAGAGCGTGACACTAAAATCTAGTTTTAAGTTTTTATGTAGATATATCTGTGTACCTTATGTAATGCATTTACATGTACATTACATTAATCGATATATCAACAACTGACTTTATAACATATATATATATATATATATATATATATATATATATATATATATAGTATAATTACTATTAGGTAACTATATTTATTATGAATTAAATATAAATAAGTAATAAGAAATGGATGCTTATTATTTTGATATACTGTACTACGATATACATATTAAATAAGGTATAATAGTTAATAAAGATCGTATAACATACGTGCTCACGTATTACTATGTAATAAGTGCAAGTTGAACTAATTACTATACTAGATGTATATTACGAATTAGTGGCAACGAGTGATTCCAGCGCATTTTGGATAAATATAGATAGCGCATTTATAAATATAATTAATACAGATATATATATATATATATATATTAATTATGCTTTCTTGTATAATATTTATATATTTTTAATAAGGTAAAATCATTAATTGACGATATTAAAAACACTATTATCAATGAAATTGAATATGTTTCATGGTTAGATACCTCAACAAAATTAAAGGCTATAGAAAAGGTAAGTACATATAATTATTATTTCATTAATATAATTATCTCCTGTATCTAAACTCATACTTGCATCCATTTCGATATATCCCTTCAATCATGTTCCAATATTATTTTAAAATTGTATTTTTTATTAAAACCGATTATCTATGTCCAACATTATGTGATATCATCTCATATTCCCAGATTCCGGTATTGTCCCTTATATTTTTTAATAATTATTCATAAACAAAAATCACTCCGATTCTTAAAAAACTTCAATCGGTCAGGAATCAATTTACAAGTATAGCCCAATTTCTCAGTACCATTACTACTTACAATTGTTGAAAAATTTGTCAATCTTCAAAAAATCTCATATTTAACCACTAATAATCTCCATATTCCTCTAAAAAGTGATTTGATGAGAGCACTCCACATAAACAGCACTACTAAACTTAATTGGTGTTATCACTTATATCCTTAATATCTATAATTGCTGTAAAATAGGGGAAAGTAACCTAATACGGACACTTTAACAATACATGGTCTTAACATTTGATGACTCATTATTTGTATTCAAAAATTACAATATATTAATATTATATGATTATATATATTATTGTGATTATAAAATTTTATTTAATCTTGTAATTCCATATATAACGGGGGTGTCCGTATTCGGTACCCATGTCCGAATTCAGACACCATGTGTTATAATAGAGACACCCCATATACCACTAGATAGAATATATATTTTTGATGAATCAATCAGACAAATTACAATTACATTATTTATAATTCATTTTATGAATAATTTGTTCTAATTTAATTAGTTAATAATTTATTTATTTTATTATTTTTTTAATTAATAACACAATTTAAGTATCTAAAAAATAACAATTTTATATTTAGCTTTATTGGTGGTATTAATATTATAACGCATGCGATTTCTATGAAAATTAGAATAATTCATACGCTGCGCACTGATTGGTTATAGGGTATCCGTATTAATACATATAAAGTCTCCGTATACGGATAATATATTATGGACTCATATGACCTTTCGATATATGCTTATAACTTAATGAATAATTGATAACAAATAGAGAAATTAAATATATAATTTTTTAAATTCTATATTTGTTAATAATATAGTGTTATATTTTATATTGATACATTTGTATATTCTTGAGAAGGTTTAAGTAGAATTTGTTTTCGTGAATTTAAAAACGTAATAAAAAATCAGTTTATTGGATATATTAGCAATATTTTGAATAATTAAAAAATAAAAAAATACTTTTTTAGACTATTTATATAATTATGAATATTTTATTCATTAAACATTTTTTGTAGGATTTATGGTTTCTGAGATACCGAGAGTGTTCGTATTCGGTCACTGTCCATATTCGGTTACTTTCCCCTAGTTATGCTGGCGATATCCAGTGTATCGATATGCTTGATAAATAAATGCTGATGTAGCTTCTACACTTGCTTGGAATGAGAGAACTTGCCATTTACCGATTTATTTCATATATACCTGATGATAGCAGCCATGTAAATATGTATAATACTTTGTATTCCCATTATACTATACAATATAGTATTCTCCAGTGATCAGTACTAGGTACTTCACTTTTCTCTATGTATTTATATACATTACATTCCGTAATTTCTAAATATTCATGTATATTACCATATATATAGACGAAATAAAACTATGTATATTTCTTCCAACTAATTCATCACCAGATATCAATAATCAACTTTCTAAAGGTTATAATGACACCTAAGAATGGTTTATTTATAATAATATTCTCATTAATGCTTCTATAACTACGTTGTTGAATCTTACTTTCCTCATTTTCTTATAAATAATAATGTAAGCTCTCCTTCCCCTACTGCATCACACTTAGTTGTAATTTTGTATTCAAATATTTCCTTCATTCCTCATATTACTTCCATTACTAAATCTGAAAATTATCATATTTTTAGAAATATAAAAATACGAAAATCAATTACTGTGTGTCTTACTGAAAATCTAGTTAATTCCCTAGTCCTATCACGTATTGCATACTGTATTTCACTCCTCATAAATATTATCTTATCCTCTATATATCCACTAAATAGACTTATTCGTTCATCAATTCATACAACATATAAGCTACGTATATACTACCATTCCTGTACTTCCTCATATTAGCACTTATCTCAGAGGATCCCATTTAACAAATATCATCTTAAAGATTACAATCTATTGTATATTTCTCAATATACTATTTATATATATATACGTTCTATAGTACAAATATCTTCACTTCAATCTGTTGAGAAGAAATTATATATCTAATTGTATTTATACCCATATACCGTCTAACAAAATGAATACATGGGATCTTAGTTATATTGGACTATTCAATTCATTCACACTCTATATTAGGCGATAAAATCAAATAAGGCATACAATAATTATACCCAATGGTTGATCTCAGGTGGCAACCTGTAATACTTATATTTGTGTCATTATTATTGTATTCATTAATTTAATTCCAGTTTATTCTAATTTATTTAGTGTTATTATTTTAAAATGTATTTATTGTATTACCTTATTTTATTATTTATATGTATATGTATATATTTACTTTTAATAGATCAGTTATTATTTATTTAAGTATTCAATTCAATATAAATTAATATTGTAATCGAGATGTGTCAATAATGTTATATTTAAAATTACAATTTGATATGAACATTTATATATTTGTAAACATATGTTCATTAATATTGTAATAATATATTTAATATGTTATAATAAATTAATATTTTTGTACACATAAATTAATCATTTTATGTTCGATTATAAATTACATTAATAAAATCTAAATTAATGTATACATATATATATATATATATATATATATATATATATATATATGTATATTATATATATATGTATGTAATTTATAATAAAATATAAAATGATTAACTAATATGTATTAAATATTAATTTATTATAACATATTACATATATATTATTATAATAAATATTATTAGTTAATAAATACAAATTAGTAATTAAAGCTGGAATAACACTTGTGAATAATCGCAAGCTTGCCGCAGACGACGTGCATTACATTTAAATAACTATTATTTTAATTAAAATATTCTAATATATAACATTAATTTCATTTATAAATATTAAATAATTTAATAATATTTGATACTATTATTAATATAGTTAAAGGCTATAACTTATGACATTGGATATCCTTCGATTATTAAAGACACTAAGAAGTTAGTTAAGTTTTATGAAGATGTTAGTATTTTTTAATACATTATTCTGATTCATTCTCAAACGTATATAATTATATATATATATATATATATATATATATATATATATAAATTACATAACGATAAATGTAATCATTGTAACTATTAATATTAATGTTAACAATAATTATTGTAAACTATATTAATATAATTAATTTATTATAATGACGAATTGTAAAAATGAAATATTTATTCAGCTTGTGATCGATGTAAATTCATTTCATTTAAACCAATTGAATATTAACAAAAATAATGTCAACAAAATGTATTCTTATTTAAGATTGAGAGTGGATGAAGATAGGTTAGTAAATATGTATTTGTATCGCTATATAAATATCCCAGTAAATGTGTGTGTAAAAAAATCGTGTTTCACACTGAAAAATGTCCATATATTACACAGCAATCAAAGATTTTCCGAAGGAAAGATATAACACTTACGCGAAATCGTGTAATTCGAATTTGTATACAAAATACCCTGGTGCCACCTATAGCGGGTTACTTTTAGGAACTATGCGTTGTTTATAATGTAAATTCGTATTTAACTATACACTTTTAAAATGTTAAATAATATACTTTAAATTAATATTTATATGATGAAAACTAAGTGTTCATTACTAATATATAACAAAAAATATGATATGTATGTTTTAAATGCTATAAGTATATATTTAGTGAGTAAAAGCTAATTTATATTGCATGTAATTTAATAGAGCAATGAAAACATTGTTGTATGCAAACAGAGCCGAACCTAAATCTATTTCAGTGATTTCGATACTACTGCTAGCAGCGGTTGGGGCTATAACTAAATTACGTTGCATGCATAGGGAGTGTTATATCTTTGCTTCGCAAAATCTTTGCAGCAATACAGCTACGATAGAACCAGTATATTACAATGCCATTTTGTCAGTGTAATACGCGGAAATGTTGTCACAATAATACATATTTTTTGTATACATGTTCTTTATACTCGATATTCTGATACACAATATTTTATATTATTGATATGCTTATAATTCTATATTTATTATAGAATTACATATCGGTTATATTTAAAACATAAATTTAATAATAATAATATTTTGAATACAATATATTAAATACAAATGTTCAATAATGAGAAACCATTATAACATTATTTAAAATTGTATTATCTTAATTATCAATATAATTATGATTATAATTGTTGTTTAAGTTGACACATATATGTAATTATGATGATTTCAAAAAACCATAGTACTTAAATAATTTATAATTTAAAAATAGTAACTTTTTTATTAAATAAATAATTGTAACTTAAATATAAATTAAAATAATAATTGATGATTAATTTACATTAGTACTAAATTAAATTAATATATTAGAATAAATAAAAGATAAAATAGTATATTTTTTCTATATTAAAAAAAATATTTGTAAATTAATATTATAGTGAACAAATTTACGTGTTTACACAGTCAAAATATATGTGTATTATAGTGACAAAATATACGTGTAATATTCTTGTTTTTATCATTGCCATATGGCAGTGTAATACACGGACATTTACCCATATACAGTATATTGAATACTGTATATGGATATTTCGTCTGTGTAAAACACAGACATTTAGTCTGTAATACCCAATACACACATTTTTTTAAATTATTTTTATTTTATTTATTTAAATACTCTATAATAAAGAGTAGAATTAATACTATTCTACAATATATGTTAAATTAAAATATATTATTTATTTGTATATATATATAGTGATTTATGTCAGTGTAATACACGGTAATTTATTCATGTAAAACACGGATATTTAGTCCGTATAAATCGCGGAAATTATAATTTATTGTAGTTAACTATAGTCATATTACACATTTATTAATATTTATATAAAACAATTATGTTGTGTGTAAAACACATGTAAATAAATTGTTATATATAAATGAAGATTAATTTCTATATCATATATTAACTTATAATTTAATTTTAAATTTCTACTGTGTAAAATGTTAAAAATGTGTAAAACATTAGGTTTTTAAACGATTTAAATCAAGGACAAAAAATACACAAAAATGTACTGGGATAATTAAAATTATGTATCAAAGTATAAATAAAATATAATAAAATTGTATTTACTTTCATATTTAACAACTAGTAATACTATTATATTACAGATGGTATGCAGATTTCCTAGATGTAAATGCATTTTATGCGCGTGTCAAGAATCGGATCATTTTTCCAGCTGGAATATTACATAATCAATTATACTCACCAAATAGACCAAAGTTTAAATATATATATATATATATATATATATATATATATTTATTTATTTATTTATTTAATTTGAATCAGACATGCATAACAGAGGTCCATAGAGTATACAATAATTAAAACTAACAACAATTAAACGAAAACTAAATCTAAAATATTATCTAAATACAGATTTATACCATAAGGTAAATAGTTGCGAAGGGCACAAGACATTATAATAATAAAGTTGAACGATTAACGAATTACGAGAATTTCATATACGTTGATAAATCGAATTATATGATTTACGTAGATTAATTGTTAAATTATTAACATTATCATATACAAACATCAATGACGCGCTATTTCGATGCTTATATTTCATCACTATACGATAAGCGTTATTATATGCTACCTTAATTGTTCGCATGTTGGCCCTATTCGGTAACCATATACTACTAAGGTAGATATTTGAAACAAATGATTTCAATAGAATAATCTTAGTAGCTTTAGAGCAATGGCTAAAATGATTCGTTATCATATAGCTTTGTTTATATAGATGTTTGATATTACTATATATATATATATATCAATATCATCAGACAAGTCCTCTGATATCCAATGTCCAATATATGTATACGCTTTAACAACATTCAAAAGTTTATTACCTATGTATAACTTTACTGGATTATGTATAGATGAACCATAATAGATAGGAAAAATGATATATGTATCTATGTTATATGTTATGAAGTTATGGATAGCAAACTCTTCACAACAATTTATCAATAATTGCAGACCCTTCAGTGATGGTGAGAATGTATCGTCAGCATAGCATAGATTATTAATTATATTCCCATTTAAACAATATCCTGATTTTATTTGATTTAGTTTTACAATCATAGGATTGGAATAAATATTGAATAGTAAAGGTGAAAGAATTCCTCCTTGATGGACACCATTCGAAACTGTGAAGCTATCTGATGTATTATCACCCCACTTAATATAGATTCTCTGATTTCTGTACCAATAATTTAAAAAACTTATTATATAAGATGGAACATTATTATATTTTAATCTATGAAATAAAATATTATGATTAAGTTTGTCAAAAGCTTTAGATGCATCTAGAAAAGCTACAAATATATTGGTATTATTATTATTGTAATCTTTTAAGTATGGCTTAAGTGCAAAAACACACATTTCGGTTTCAAAGTTTTTTTTAAATCCAAATCGATTATCAAGAGTAACCAATAAAGAAGATATTCTATTATATAGCATCTTTTCAATTATCTTACAAATAATATTGGATATGCATATAGGAAGATAGTTAGAAGAGTCATTCGATCTTTTATTTTTGTTTTTAATTATTGGTAGAATATAAGATAATATTTTTTTTGAAAATAGGAGTGATGTAAAATGTTATTAATTAGTAATAATATGACTTGGATAATAAGACTATTTGAATTAGAAATATGTTCTATGGAAATTCCATCAGGACCTACAGATTTACCACCTTTAATGGAATCTATAATAGATGAAATATCAACCGTATTTGTATAAACAATTTCATTGACATTAATTTTATTATATGGGTACGGAATAGAATTAGTACTGTTAAAAATATCATTACAATTATCAAACCAGAATTTAGTAACATCAGCTATACCATGTGCAAAATGAGAACATTAATTTCAACAATTATTTCGATCAGTGATCCCATTTAAAGCAATATTATCAGCTTCATTTACTATGGCGTAATTCATATTTGAAATGTTTTCTTGCATTAATCATAGTATCATAGCATATTCCAGCTAGAGGTTTTTTTATTTTGTATCCAAGTTAAATAATATGTTATACACATGTATATATATATATATATATATATATATATATATATATATATATATATATATGTGTGTGTATATGTGTATATAATTGTATTTATTTATTTAATATAAATATATATATATATATATATATATTTATATACAAAAAAAAATAATATGGTATCAAGAATAGTTTAGCGTTACGTGTATATGTAATACGTAATACTTACACCCCCGCGGTCAGTTATTTAAACTACGGAGCCCTTGGTCAAATCATAGGACACGAACTTACGCACGTGTTCGATAACGAAGGACGTAACTATGATAAATACGGAAACATGGGTAATGGTTGGAGTAACTACACTACAGAATCATATGTGAATAAAAAAAAATGTTTTGTTGATAAATATTCAAAATATGAAGTACACGGTACAAAAGTTAGTAATTATAATATATATATTTATGAAAATATAATATTGTTTATAAGTCATATTAAATATATTTATTGATTGATTGAACGTTTATTTAAACACTAAAATAAATCATGTTTTATTTCTCAAAAGTTTATTTATATAGAATACAAATAATAGAAGTAGGTAAAACAATAAATACCATTAATAATAATACAATAAAATAGAATAAACCGTACGGAAATTAATAAATAAAATAATAATGACAAACAATATTAGTATGACAGGTTACCACCTGAGATCAATTGTTGTATATATTTCATGAATTTTTGTATGCGATTTTGTAGATATAATATAAGGATGGAATGGGAATTCCATAATTTTGGATCAATATGACTCAGTACCCGATTATTAATTTTTGAGGGACGGAGAATAGAGATAGATAGAAGATGAGAGGCATGGTTTCTAAGAGATGGAAGGAAATATATTTGTACTTGAGAAGCATAAATATAAAAGTGGCAATTCGTAGAGTATATTGAGGAACGAATAATAGGTAGTATGCGATAAACAGAGTGTTTGTTAAATAGAAACCATGGAGGTAAGTGTTGGTATGAGAAAGTAGAGGAATGATCTCGAATGCGTAGGTTATATGTTGTACGGATTGATGAAAGAATATCTCGATTTAAGGGATAGATAAAGGACAATGTAAGATTGATAAAGATTGATGAACAGTAATCTATACTTGAGAGGACAATAGGATTAATTAGAATTTTAGTAAGAGATACGGTAATTAATTTTCATATTTTTCTAATTCTAAATAGATGATAATTTTAATATTTAGTGATGGCAGTAATATGAGGTATGAAGGAAAGTGTAGCATCACATAATTAGAGTAGAATCAAATATATATATATATATATATATATATTTATATTTTGTATTTAATAAATAAGTATATCTATATATAATTATAGATAGTAAATATAGCATAGTATATATAATGTCAGATATAATTAATTTTATATATTAATTATTGGAATATATTCATAGTTAAAATAAAATAAGTATATACATTTTAATACTTATTTAATAATTAACAACAATGGTATATGTTAAAGAAATATAAATTTGTATAATATGTATTATATTTATATTACATAAACTAAGTAATTAATATATACTTAATAATTACTAAATTGGAATATATTAGGTAAATAGGCAATTTACTCTCAGTGAAAATATTGCGGATAGAGGAGCATTGAAATTTTCATTCAAAGTTAGTTTAATACATAATTCAATGTTAATACATACCTGTTTTTTTTAATATATTACTTTTACTCTTATATTAGTATAAAATTAATATACATTTATTTACTATTTATATTAATAATTAATCTAATTTGTTTAATTATAAATTCACATAATACATAATAAATACAATTATTATATAATAATAATATTATATTTTACAATATTATTCATGAGAGTATATATATATATATATACATATATATTATTTCTTTATTATGTTTGAGAATAAATTATATTTGTATCAAAATTAATAATATAATAATTGTTAACTATGAATAATAGGCATATCAAGATATGGTTAAACGTAATGGAAAAGAAGAAAGACTTCCAGGATTAGAGAATTTAAACGCTGAACAATTATTTTTTATTTCTCTGGCTCAAGTTTACAAACATCTAATATTTTAATGATATATATATATATATATGTATTTAAATCATACATGAAATATAGAGGTATATATATGTGTCCATATAGATGACAATTATAAAAGAATAAACTAAACTACACAATTAATCTAAGAAACGTAATTTTAAATACTATAAAAATAATGAGTTATACCACATGTTAAACAGTAGTTTATTTACTGTTGATGGGAATACAATATTATATTCATATACTTGAAAAATTATCGGATAATTGTATTCGTTTGTTTAACGAATAATAATACTTCCGTACATTAATGGTTAAATTAATAATCGTTTGTAAATATTAATGATAAACTATTTTTACATCTATAGTTCAACAAGGTATGATAAGCATTATTATAAGCTCTCTTAGGATTAGCCATGCAATATATTTTTGGTATCCGAATGCTACTAAGATATATATAGATATAAATGTTTTAAATATAATAATTTTAGAATCCTTAAAGCAATGCTTAAAGTTATATGATATTGCATAGCTTTGTTTATATAACTGTTTAATATTACTATATATAAATTTCATTATGTAAGTCATCAAAAATCTAATGTCCAAGATATTTGTATGATTTAACAACATTAAGAAATATATTATCTATGTATAATTTAACAGGATTATGATAAGATTTATTAAAATAAATGTATAAAATAACCGATTAACAAATATTAAACGTTATGTGGTAATGGTTAGCAACAATGTATTAACAATCACAGACATATTAGTGATGGTGAAAATATTGCTATATCATCTGCATAATATTGATTATTGATGATATTTACAATAAAGCAATAACCTAAATGTATTTTATTTTATTTTTAAATTATATTATTAGTATATAAATTAAATAATAATGATGATAGAATGCCACATTTGCAGTTATGAAATTTATAAATATTTATTAATATAAACCATTATAATATCTATCATTATATTAAGTATTATGTATTTTTAATTAATAATAAGAGAGTTATCAGTATTTTAGACACATTTTCCTTATACAATACGCGTACAAATCTATTTTTATATTGACTATCACGCATATATGGGTATACGGTATACAGTATACCCATAATAATATAAGTACAATAAATATATCTATTGCCAAATTAACATACTAGTTATATTAGTTATATATATATATATATATACAATGTGATATACTACGTGATTTCATTTAATATAAACTTTATTTTCGTAATGTGATTATAATAGTATTGAACGAATTGATAATATAGGATATATCATAGTTCATTATATATCATTATAATACACTTAATAACAATATAGTTATTTATATTTACACTTATGTGCCTTATAATCTCGATAGAATGTATTATATTGGCGTACCGGGTATGGAGAGCCGGTTGTCTCAGAATAGTATTTATCACCCCGAAAATAAATGTACATATAATTTGAAACATATTTTAATTTATTTTATTCGATTATGTTTTGGCACTTCATCGGCCATTTGAAAAAATGGAAAAAAAAGAATCCTACTATTTTCTATATGAATGTTAGATGTCGCTAATGTTTATAATTTATTTATATATATATATATATATAATTGTGTAATATAATCATTACATAATTGTTATTTAATTATTAATTAATTGTCAATAAAAATAAATTTCTTGTTATAATATATTAATATAAAATATATTTATTACATTTTTATTTTTTAAATTAGAATTGTGGTATGGTAGTGTATAACATATATTAGGGATTACTATTATTTTTAAATTATAAAAAAAATCATTTGTAAAAGTTGTATTGATATATATATATATATATTAAAATTGTCAATATAATCTGATTTTTTATAATTTCTTTGATTTAAAAAAAAATTAAATATGCGAATATAATATATATTTATACCTAATATAATGAATTTTAAATAGAGGTTTCAAAATATTATACTTTTAAATACAAATTCTAAAAATGAAAATTGTATATAATTGAAAACTTGTTTAATAATAGATAAACATATAATTAATAACATTTAAAAAAATCTTAATAAAATAAAAATAAATATAAATCTTCCGTGAAAGATCTACAATCAAAAAATAACAAAATAATATTTAATTTAACTTTATTGAATCTATAGGTAGATATGTGTTTCTATACATAATTATATAACGTAATATGGATTTGTATTTGTTAATTGGTTATATTCTTATATATATTTCATATATATATATATATATATATATATATATATATATAATAATGTAAATATATACGTTATAAATAATAATTAAATAATATTAATAAAAATAATTGTTGATGTATAAATATTTATTTACTATATACTATATCGTATATAGTAATAGTATATAATACGTAAACATTGATATAAATAGATGTGGTGTGCACACGAAACGGAGGAATACATCAAAGATATCATAGACACCGACACGCATGCGCCTAATTCATTAAGGGTCAGAGGAATGGTATCGAATAGTGTCGAATTTAAAAGAGTGTTTTCTTACAAAGATCAAGCATTCCACGATTGGGAAATATGTGATTTATGGTAGACGTTTACTTTTACCGTTACGTGTTCAATAAACTAAATGTTGAATATGTATAAGTTTATTATTTTATAATATAATTATTTATTTAATTTACATTTATTCGTAAGTATGCATATTATTTCATATGTTAATAATAATGAAATCATATATACTATAATTACATATTAAATTGACAATTTAGATGTATTTTTATATATTTATTATATCATTTAATATAAACTTAAGTATATAATAATGTTTAAAAACGTTTAATTTTATTTGACATTATGATATATATAAATTGTAAAAATATGACATTTAATATGTTGTATGCTGGGTTATTACTTAATTATTTTATATTAAAAATTTAAATATTCAATATATTCCAGAGCCTTAGTAAAATTGTATTTCATTATTTATATTTATATATAAATATATATATATATATATATATATATATATATTTATATATATATATACTTTTACTTTTACTTTTAGTCTAGTGATTTGTGAATGATCTTACTCGATTTTATAAAAAACTTCTCAATTTTTGTCATCTTCGACCTTTCTCAATAATTCGCTAGTTTCGTTTAGATTACTAATTGTAATATTCATTATGCAGTTATTTCGTCTAGTTCTCATTTCATAGTGCCTTCAACTTTGACTTGTATTGTCGTTTTAGCCAAGTTGGCATTTGATGCCAAAGTACTGGATATTTCTTTGTTCAATAGTGATAAAAAGAGGTTTGTATTTACCATTCTTGTTTTAATAATGTCTTGAACTTATTTATTAATCTTACGCTGATGATAAGATATTCTTACGAGTCTTCTTTGAATTTTACTATCGAATTATTGTATCTTTTTTCTTCCTTTTCTATCAAATATCATGTAAAAATCTTATATTGAAGTTGAATTAACAAATATATGATATTACTACCGCGATAGTAATATCACCCATGCCACATTGAATCGAGTCTTACCTTAGATGAGGTATCTGTTTTAATCGAATCCAAATAAGTTGTATGATGAATCATAATATTTTAGCGTGTTATCAATATATTTGAAGATTTTAACATCTTCAAGTAGAGTGACATAAATATGGTTTCATTTTTATTATTACTATTAACCATTAATGAACAATTGTTTCACATTTTTTGTTGCCTTTATTTATAAATATAAAGATAAATAAGTAATAAATATTAAGAAGTATACTTCAATCCCGTATTCTTTCCAGGTATTGCTAATATATTACTAATACATTTTCCTTTATTTACTTCAATCCCGTATTATTTCCAGTTATTTCTAATATATTAGTAGGTTCTGGAAATTCAGCATTACTTCCAATAATTATTATAATTATAATTATAATTAATATATATATATTTCATCTGCAATTCTAATATTGTCAATTACATCTTGCCGACATATGTAGTCGACATTTGGTTGAGAAGCGTATCTTGCATGATTTTTCGACACATTTTGACTAAGAAATAGTAGCACTTAGTATGCTAACTCCAACTGTTATATGGAAAAAATTCCCGATCATATTATGGAGTATTACGCTGTTTGAGTAAGCATTTAATGCTTCGTTTATTTAGATAATTTCATGTGATATATCAAAGTTGTCCATCAAATGAAAAATGAAAAATTCCATAAACATTTATGCACACTCCGCCGAACTCTTTCTTAATTAATATAGTTATGATAGATATCTTTCTGGATTTAAGTATGCTCCTCCATGATAATTCCGTAATTGACGATTTATTCGATATTGCTTATTGATTTTCTTAGTCCAACTTTCTCTTCCGATAGTATTTTCTCTGTTTGCAGTTTATTCTTAAGAGTATTTGCTAGGATGTATGATTAGACTGTGTGTACGGTTAGTTAGAGAATTTCGTTGAGTCACCTTTTATGTAATTACTAGCGACTTTTTTATAGTATGGAGTGAGATGAGTTGATAGTTTGTGTAGTAGTAGTATTGTTATTGGATCGAGCTTACATGATGACTTATCAGCTTGAAGAAGCTTGTCGATTGTTGTTATAGTTAGGATGGTAACGGAATATAATTTGTATATAGATGTTGTGGTGGAAGCGTTAGAGGAGGAAGGGAATTAATTATTATCTGTACCATGTTTTTGAAGTATATATCAAAGATTGCAAGTAAGGATGATAGGGTGCTGTCTGTGAGAATAAGGGGGGTTGTACGAACGAGTTGAGAAATTGATATCTATAATAGTTTTTTTGTGTCGTTTCCAGCAGCTTTAATTATATTAATGTAATATTCATGTTTTGCCTTCTTTATCATAAATCTATATTCACTCTTGGCCTAATAAATCGAACTTGAAAAATTCATAATAAATATTCATTCAATTCAATTCAATAATAATAATAATAATAATAATAATAATAATAATAATAATAATAATAATAATAATAATAATAATAATAATAATAATAATAATAATAATAATAATAATAATAATAATAATAATAATAATAATAATAATAATAATAATAATAATAATAATAATAATAATAATAATAATAATAATAATAATAATAATAATAATAATAATAATAATAATAATAATAATAATAATAATAATAATAATAATAATAATAATAATAATAATAATAATAATAATAATAATAATAATAATAATAATAATAATAATAATAATAATAATAATAATAATAATAATAATAATAATAATAATAATAATAATAATAATAATAATAATAATAATAATAATAATAATAATAATAATAATAATTAATAACAAGAATAATTTGTATTTATAGACCACCATCAACAGATATAGCTAATCACCAGGGAATATGTGATTTAATATCATATTTATGTAATATTCACTATCCTAGTATATTATTAGGAGACTTTAATTTACCCTTAATTAATTGGGATACTGTATATTGTCCAAACTACCCAATGAGTTATAATAAGTTTATTGAATGCATCACAGAAAATTCTCTTTTACAATATATAACTTTCCAACTAGACTAAATAATATACTCGACTTACTTTTTACCAATGATTCACTTTTATTATCTAATATTTCCAAAGAACCCAAATTTGGTATAAATATACATATTAGCGATCACTTTTCTTTTTCTTTCAATATTTTATCCATGTCCACATATTCCGTAAACCCAATACTACCAACTTTTAAAAAAGCAAATTTTATTTTAATGTATTCATTATTAAAAAATACACAATGGGAAAATATATATTTTCCATATATATATATTATCATATGGTAAAGATATCGATGAAACTATAAATATTTGTTACTCAACTATGTTAGATATATTTAGTAAA
Organism: Osedax fenrisi; assembly: GCA_964019155.1. Classification (NCBI taxonomy): domain Eukaryota; kingdom Metazoa; phylum Annelida; class Polychaeta; order Sabellida; family Siboglinidae; genus Osedax; species Osedax fenrisi. The sequence continues at coordinate 59,397,676 of OZ025244.1, forward strand.
ACTGTTCCAATGTCAAAATTGTCTACCAATGCACATAAATACCCCAAATATATACACTCTGTTCAAACAAAATGTTTAAGAAATTTCAAAAATAGGAATAAGTCAACTATTCATAATAACAAATGGAGAGACTCACAATCACTTCTACATTCTAATATTCAAAATTATGTCTTGCAGAGATTATTAATTCTAATAATAAATCTTTGTTCTATAAGTATGTTAATTCGAGATTATCATTTCACAATGGAATATCTCCATTAATTAAAGATGATAATTCATATGCGTCACTTGATTATGATAAAGCTGTACTATTGAATGATCAATTCACATCAGTATTTACAAATAATAATGGTATAATTCCAGAGCATACACTAAAAACAGAAAATACTATAATTATATTATATTCACTAGAGAAATGGTTAGAATATGCTTATGTAAACTTTCTAAATCATGTACAATTCCGCCAGATGAAATAACATCTTATATTTTACAAAAATTCTCATATGACTTAGCATTACCATTATCTATAATATTTAACAAATCTATTAAAAATGGTTCATGTCCTATAAAATGGAAATCTAATTTTATAGCACCGATTTTTAAGAAAGGTGATCCCTCTAGAAAAGAAAACTATAGACCAATTTCTATAACTAGTATTATATCTAGAGTATTTGAATGATTAATTACAAAACACATTAAATTATATCAATGAAAAACTCACTTTTATCAAAACATCAATTTGGTTTTATGAGTGGCAAGTCAGTAGAGTTACAATTATTGGCGTGCCTAAATAAATGAACTTCTGCCATAAATGATAACAAATATATTGATATTGTTTATTTTGATTTCAATAAAGCGTTTGATAAAGTATCGCATATAAAACTATTAATAAAATTAAAAGATATAGGTATAGCTAGTAATATATTAAAATGGATTGAATGTTTCCTAACCAATAGGAAACAATCTGTATAAGTAAATCACTCATATTCCAAATTCAAAAATGTACTATCAGGTGTGCCCCAAGGCTCAGTTATTGAAACATTACTGTTCATAATCTTCATCAATGATATTACTAATCTATTCACTGAAAAAAATTAAATAGATTTATTTGCAGATGATACCAAAATACATCTACAATCAAATAATATATCGGATAGAAAACTGATGCAATTAGCAATTAATCAATTTCTATCATGGAGCAAAAACTGGCAACTTGATATTGCACCAAATAAAACTAATCTAATGTCATTAAATAGTAGTGTAATACCAACATATTATATAGAAAGTAAACTTATTAATAACTGTATATCAAATAAAGATCTAGGTATAATATTTGATAATTATTTGTATTTTGATAAGCATGTAATAGAGTGTTGTAGAGGTGCTCTAATGACTATTAATAATTTATGTAGATGCTTTATAAATAGCGATGTTTCAATGCTTTTAAAAGCTTATATTATATATGCTCGGCCTAAATTAGAGTTTGCCACAACAGTTTGGAATCCTGGTCTTAAAGCAATACGTTACAATGGACTAACCGACAAGCTCGAACGTGTTCAGAGATTGTTCACAAGGAGGTTATTTGGTACTTGCAGACTACAATATACTACTTATAATGAACGTCTAAAATACCTTGGAATCAAATCTCTTGAACTACGGCGTATGCACAAAGACCTGATTATGATATTCAAGCTAGTAAATAATCTATGCAAGATTGATTACTCTGATATATTATATGTTACCAAGACAAATTCTAGAACACGTGGCCATGACTTAAAAATCCTGGCTAGTAAGTCACGAACAAGTGTTCACATGAATTACCTAAATAATCATATCATAAATATATGGAACAATCTGGATTATGAAACAGTTCATTCTCCATCTTTGAACTGTTTCAAATCCCATATAAATTAAATTAATTTTAATAGATACCTATCTATTATGCGATATATCACTTAATTTATTGTCATTTTTATTATTATCTTATAGCATGTAACCGTTTCATGTAATTCGTAAATTCAATATCTTTATATAAGATATATCATGTTAATATTATTTAATTTTATTTTAATCTTATGTATTGCGAACGATTGATATTTATTTTATATATATTAATTTTATTAAATCATTATTTCATATTGTTAATTTAAATGTTTACTGTATACTTTAATATTTATATTTATGAATTATCATGAATAAAATTCAATTCAATTCAATAATAATAATAATAATAATAATAATAATAATAATAATAATAATAATAATAATAATAATAATAATAATAATAATAATAATAATAATAATAATAATAATAATAATAATAATAATAATAATAATAATAATAATAATAATAATAATAATAATAATAATAATAATAATAATAATAATAATAATAATAATAATAATAATAATAATAATAATAATAATAATAATAATAATAATAATAATAATAATAATAATAATAATAATAATAATAATAATAATAATAATACTAATAATAATAATAATAATATTAATAATAATAATAATAATAATAATAATAATAATAATAATAATAATAATAATAATAATAATAATAATAATAATAATAATAATAATAATAATAATAATAATAATAATAATAATTAGATTACAGTTGATTATATTTCAGTTGCAACGCATAGCAACCAAATTAAAAGTCGCATAAATTTAACACGTTATTCTACAAATTAAAAAAAAATTAAATTTCTTTAAAACTAATTAATTTCGACATACATTCGGATAACTTGTTCTCTATATTATACGGAATTACATTCGATATTTAGGTAGTCATTACATTAAAGGATAATGTTTTAAAATCGATTTCGAAAATAAGAAAATTGAAACATCGCAACGCTAATTTATTTAGTAAACAAGAAAAATCGAATTCGGCAATTGTTCAATTTAAAATCATAGGGAAACAGTTTGTTAAAAATATATATAATTTCTAAAACTATATAATTGTAATATATTTATTACATTAAAAATGGATTGTATTACATGTAATTTAGAAATTAATAACGACAATTATATATCATGTTTATGTGGTAATAAATACCATTATAAATGCTTATATAGAGCAAAAATAATGAAAACAAATTGGTCTAATAAATCACCACCAAAATATGCTATTCAGTTATTTAGATCACCAAATTTTACATTTAAATGTAATACATGTATAAATAATAATAATGATAATACACCAATAAATCAACCTAGTTTAAATAACTCATTACCATCGTCTACTATTATTGATAATAGTAATATTAATACTTTAATAAATAGCACAGAAACAAAATTAAATATGTTACTATCAAAAATCACTGAAATAAGTGATATGATTGTTGTTAAAAAATCATACGCTAATGTAACCGCTAATGTAACCTCTACTGTAACCAATTCTGATACCTTTACTGACAATTTGGTAAAATCAGTAAATATTATTAAAAATAATATAGATAGCAATAATGAAATAATTATTCACAATATAAATATTCCTAATAATGATAAAACTAATTTCTTTAAATACTTAGTAAATATTATTTGTAAAACAGTAGATATTAATAAATCATGTGTATTATCAATAGTTCAATTATCATTTAATAAATTAAAATTAATTTTAGATAATGTGGTCTCAAAAAAAATTATTTTATCAAATGTTAACCGATTATGTAAATTACGAGATCTACAAAATTCATTCATTAGAACATCTCTAGATGAAATATCACTAGAACGACATCAGATATTATACCATGTAGTTAAAAATAAATAAATTAAAAGTAAAAAAATTATCAAATGTATTTATAATTCTAGAAGTAGTTCCTATGAACTAAGATATATTATAAATAATAAAATTGACTGGAATATGTCAATTGGTGAAGATAATTTTAGTGTATGGAAATTGTCATATATTACTTATAAAAATTCCATTATTAATAAAAATAAAAATAAAAATACAGGTTCTAGATGACTAACCGGCAATAAAGATGAAAATATTAAAAATAACAATTTAAATATATATTACGCTAATGCTCGTAGTATTAGAAATAAAATGAATTTTTTGGAATTTTTACTTTCATCTAATAAATATGACATTATATGTTTAGTTGAAACATTCTTAACGGTAGATGATAGAGATTCTCTATATTTAATCGGTGGAAAAAATTATACACTATTTAGATACGATAAATTAATTCATAGAGGAGGTGTTGCGATATTTTGTAAATTTAGTTTATGTCCTGTAAGAAATTTTATTTCACACATAGATGTTCAATATATACATTTAAAAATTAATTCAAAAATTCCATTTAATATTATATGTGTTTATAGACCCCCAAATTGTAATGAAGTATCTCATGAACAGATATGTAAATTATTTGATATAACCCAACAAAATTATAATTCATCTATAATTATAGGAGATTTTAATTTACCAAATTTTAATTGGAAAGATTATACATTTCCTAGTTACCCAAAAAGTTATGCATTACTTTTCGATTCGATTATTAAAAATTCATTTTCACAATTAATAAATAAGCCAACTCGTAATAATAATATAATTGATTTACTTTTTACTAATGAAAAACAATTACTATCTAATATAAATATTGGAGACTATTTCGGATTATACAAAAATATAAGTGACCACTATTCTGTTTCATTTAATGTAAATATTGAAAAATACCCATGTAAACAGATTTTAAAATCAAACAATTTTGATTTCAATAATGCTAATATAAAATTGATTAAATATCATCTTTCTAGATTTAATTGGGAATATCTAAATTCAAATGATTATAATATCGATCAAAAAGTAGAATATTTTAATAATGTTCTAAATAAATTATTTATATCACATATTCCTAATATAAATAATACAATAAAACAGGTACTTCCGAAGAATATATTGAAATTGAAGAAGCAAGTAAAAAAATTATTTCGAAAATCTAAAACTAATTTACAATATAAATATAATTGGATAGAAGCAAAAAAAAAATTATCCAAGGAATTAGAATCTTTAAATTTTAAGAGAGAGATTAATGCAATTAATTCAACAAATAAATTAAAGTTTTATAAATTTATGAAAAAAAGACAAAATTTAAAATCTGGAGTATCTCCTCTAATTGATATATCAAATAATAATATTTTATTTTCAGATCTCGACAAAGCAAATACGTTAAATTCATATTTTAGTTCAATTCAACAAAATGATAATGGAAATTTACCCGAATTTTATAATTTAACTAAACAAAAATTTGATAATATTGATTTAAATCTTGAAATAATTAAAATATTTTTAAATAGATTAAAAATTACACATACTTTCGGAACTGATGGGATACCATCTTCTATGTTAAAATTATTATCTAATGAATTATGTAGGCCTTTATATATTATTTTTAATTCATCTTTATTATCGGGTAATATACCGAAAATTTGGAAAAAATCTATAATCACACCAATTTTTAAAAAGGGTGAACCATCAAATTCAAATAACTATAGGCCTATTTCAATAATATGTGTAATGTGTAGAGTATTAGAACGTATTATTTCTAAACAATTAATTTTTTATTTAAAATCTAATAATTTATTAACAAAATATCAATATGGTTTTATAAGTGGAAAATCCACAGAATTACAATTAACAAAATGTTTAAAATTTTGGTATAATGAATTGAATAATAAAAAATGTGTAGATATAATATATATTGATTTTGCAAAAGCTTTTGATGTTGTTTCTCATGAAAAACTACTATTTAAATTAAAATCATACGGTATATCTAATAAAATAATAAAATGGTTTTATAATTTTTTATCGAATAGATCTCAAATTACACGGGTTGAAAATTCTTTTTCAAATAGTTCTATTGTAAAATCTGGAGTACCACAAGGATCGGTTTTAGGTCCAATTTTATTTTTATTATATATTAATGATCTTCCTAGTATATTCTCTTCAAAAATTCATATTGATTTATTTGCCGATGATACAAAAATATATTTTTCATACGCATCTGAGAGTTAAAGATTTCTTTTACAAAATAATTTAAATTTATTTTCACAATGGGTAAATAAATGGCAATTAAATATTTCATTATCAAAATGTGCAGTTATAACTTTAGGGAAGGTTACTCCATCAAAATATTTTATAAATAATATTCAATTAGAAAACGTTACTTTTTATAAAGATTTAGGAATAATATTTGAAAATAACCTTTTATTTAATAAACATATTGATTATATTTGTAAAAAAGCTTATTTTTCTTTGAATTCAATTTTTAGATGCATTACTACAAAATCCCCTAGAGCATTATTAAATGCATATAAAATTTATTGCAGACCAATTTTAGAATATGCATCCATAATTTGGTCACCTTTTTCAAAGGTTAGTAAATTTCGTAGTCTCATAGACCAAATTGAAAGAGTGCAAAGATTATTTACTAGACGATTAATTACAAGATGCGTAGGATATACAAATTCATCAAATATTAATTATAAATCATATATAGAGAGATTGGTATATTTTAAATTAGAATCACTTGAACTTAGAAGGTTAAAAATAGATCTAACTACAATTTTTAAAATTTCAAATAATTATACAGATATAAATATATCTGATATTCTTAACATTTCGAATAATTGTAGAACTAGAGGTAATTGTAAAAAATTAAATGTAATACATAATTATGATAATACAATTAAAAATATAATTAATAATAGATCAGTTAATATATGGAATTCATTAAATAATGATATAATAAAATCTGTATCTGTTTCATCTTTTAAAAATAAAATAAACAAAATCTGTTTCGACAAACTACTTTTTTTTAACAGAAATTTATAATTTTATATTGATTTATGTTTCATTTTGTATCTAAATTATTGCATTATCTCTTCTGGTTTTTTTTTAATGTGTTTTTGTTATAGAAAATTTAGGTTTTTATATATATATTTCAAATATATTATAATATAAAATTAATAATTCATTATTATTACAGATAAAGTGGGAAGTATTATTTTATTTTTGTTTGTTCTGTATTATATTTTGTTATAAATTTATTTTTGTTATAGAAAATTCGGATTTTTTATATCTATATTTCAAATATACATAATATAAAATTAATAATTCATTATTATTACAGATAAAGTGTGAAGTATTATTTTACTTTTGTTTGTTCGGTATTATATGTTTGTTTTATATATATTTTGTAAATATGTTTCAAATGTATTATATTACTAAAATACAATATTAATAATTTTCTATTATTTCAGATTATAGTGATAAGTATTATATTATTTTGTTTCGTAATATTATTGGTATGTTTTGTTATTAACTGTTTTTGTATATGTATATTGGTTTATTTTATTTGTAACTTGTTCTGTTTTTATATATATATATATATGTTTCAAATTGATTATACAATTAAAATATAAATTAATAAAGTACCTACTATTATTACAGATTTTGGTAAGTATTACATTATTTGTTTGTTTCATTCTAGTATTGGTTTATTTGATTTTTAATATGTTCTGTTTATAATATATTTAAAATTTAACATTTAAATATTAAATTATATAACTAATAATTTATTACTAAAACAGGATACAAGATGAAGAATTCTATAAAGTTAAAGTAGAAATTGAATATTTCGATACCACTTACAAAATAATGTATTTTATTTCTATTTTCGATTATTTTTACGCTATATTTTATTTCTATTTTGATCATTTTTCGTTTATAATTACTATATGATTTATTTCTACTTTCGATTGTTTTTCGTTTATTTTTACGGTAACTGTAAAACGTTTTAATTTCCTTAATTTTTTAATTTCGTATTATTCTTTATTTATTTCTATAACGTATGTTATCGTTAGCAAATATTTATACTTTATACTTTCGATTATATTTTCGGCTATGTATTTGCTTAAATAAATTATCAATCAATCAATCAATAATAATAATAATAATAATAATAATAATAATAATAATAATAATAATAATAATAATAATAATAATAATAATAATAATAATAATAATAATAATAATAATAATAATAATAATAATAATAATAATAATAATAATAATAATAATAATAATAATAATAATAATAATAATAATAATAATAATAATAATAATAATAATAATAATAATAATAATAATAATAATAATAATAATAATAATAATAATAATAATAATAATAATAATAATAATAATAATAATAATAATAATAATAATAATAATAATAATAATAATAATAATAATAATAATAATAATAATAATAATAATAATAATAATAATAATAATAATAATAATAATGATAATAATAATAATATTAATAATATATATATATATATATATATATATATATATTCGTGATAAATATCTTATTGATATAAGAAAATGAATACACGAGTAAGACAAGCTGATATGATATGACAAGTTGGCATTGACAACTGATCTTATACGTGAATTCACCTTCCTACACCCACTGAACAAAGGTACTCGAAAGATTTTATGTTCAGCGTTATACTTTAACCCAATTACATTTTAATTAACTATATATGTATATATATATATATATATATATATATATATATATATATATATATATATATATATATATATATTAATAAAAGCAGAATAGAGTAATTATAAAATCAGAGATAATCGAGATAATTACCCTTAAATTTTAATGGAAAGTTCACAAACTAAAATTAAATGACTTTCTGTTTACACTAAATTTTAATTTGTTATTTATTTATTAAATCATCATATAAATCTAAAACATAATACAAATATATTAATCTAAAATTAAAACTAATACTAATAAAACAAGACTAAATTAATAAAAATATAAAAGTAATATTAAAATAAAAATATAACATATTTTAAAATAAAAATATAACATATTTTAATATTGTTAAATATATAATTTTTATATTAAATATTACATATTCAACATTGTAATACTGATGTTGTTGTTGTAAACGTTTAAACATAAATAGTAATATACAAATAATGATATATAATAGTATTAAAACTCATATATACGAATTTTTAAATTTGTAAATACAATCATAAATAATAATATTATAATAAAAATGAAACATATTATAATATGACATTGTTAATTTTTTTAATACTGACATTTTATAATTAATAATATATTATTTTGTAATTTTCTATTATATCAGAGAGTAATAAAATTAAAAATAATAAAAATAAATTTATTTAATGTCAATCTTTGATATAAGAGATAATTTATATTCATTTATAATAAGATCTATTATATAATTACCATACATTTTAATAACTTCATTGAAATGCCAAAATTATCTATAGATTTTTTAGATTTAAAATTTAATATAATTTTTAAAATCTCATTATCATTACATGGAGTAATATAGAAACTATTGATATTAGATAATGTTAAGAAATGTGTGTGGCAAATCATTGGCACTATCCTTACTAATTTGTCATTTAATTGAATACAAATATCTCTAATAAATAATGAAAGGTATAATATATTTTAGATGAATCTGTGATATCAATTCTACTTGAATTCAATTTTTCAGAGAGGTAATCAGATTTTTTTTTATTCATATTTAAAAATATCTCAAGTATTTTTAATGACAGAGCAGTTTTTAAGAATTTAGAATAATATATTATTTTATTTTTACGGAAATCTAAAGTTAAAAATCTACAATTAAAGTTATTACAGAATTTTTAAATAATTAAGTAAGTCATTATAATTATTAGTAAATTTATATTTTGTATACAGTTTTTATTTAATCCTAGATTTTTTTTTAATTTATTTTGTATTTCATGAGATGAATTTTTAATTATATTTTCTATGTTCATATATTGGAAAATACATATTACAGAGATGAATAAAAAAATCTATATATAAATTACATGAATTTTCTGAATTATCAATATTTAAAAAATCCGGTAGACAGTCCTTAAAAAATCTGAACAATTGTAAACAGTATCAACATTAATTACATTATTTTTTGTATTATAGTTATTAATATTTTTTAATCGACTAATTTGATTATATATGATGATAATATAATAGGAAAATGATATGATAAATTAAATATAATAATAATAGATTTTGAGAAATACAAATTTGTAAAAATTAATTTAAAAAAAAAGAAAAAAAAATCAGTGATGAATATCGAGCCGTATAATATTATTACGAATATCAGCATCGCCAATGAATCTTAGTGTAGTTCAGGTTTATGCTCCAACAAACAGTTACGATGATGAAACAGTGGAAGAGTTATATGAACTAATATAGCAAACTTTAATAACGATACCAAAGTAAGATTTAAATAATAATTCAAGGAGACTGGAATGCGAAAGTAGGAGGATATGGGTATTACGCATGGTTAAACGCCACAGGAAGATATGGTTTAGGAAAGATAAATGAGAGAGCTGTGGATAATATTCCAGGAAAACTATTTACGCATGTTGGAGAAGAAATGTTGACTGTTATGTCAAATTATTCCAACAAATCTGGAAGACACAGGAATGGCCAGAGATGTGGTAACAATTATTTAATTATTACGATACCTAAGAAAGGATATTTGAAGAAGTGTGAAAATTATAGAACAATCAATCTAATATGTCACATAAGTAAGATACTCCTAAGAATAATCGTATGTAATAATTTTATAATTAATCGTATGAATCCGCAAGCAGAAGATATACTGGCAGGAAAAAGAGAAACACGCGAGAGCATATATTAAATAACAGAATACTGACAGAAAAACATATAGAGCATGACTTGAAACTATACCACAATTTCAAAGATTACAAAAAAGCATTCGATAGAGTTTGACATGAAGGTCTATGTAATGTGATGAGACAATTAAATATTGAAGAAAGATTGATCTGCTTAATAGAAAGTATCTATAAAAATGCACAGAACGCAGTAATAATAAATGGTGCAACTGGCAAATTCTTCAAAACGACAGTAGTAGTACGCGAAGGATGTTTATTATCGCCTACACTTTTCAACATTTACATATAGGAAATAATAAGAATCACGTTAGAAAACTATAAGGGCAATGTAGTGATTGGAGGTAGGGAAATTTGCAATCTACGATTCGCAGATGATATTGACTTGATTGCAGGAACATTGGATGAGTTACAATTAATCACAAACAAACTTTACATTTCCTCAGCAGCATATAGAATGGAAATTAGACAAGAGAAGAGTAAAGTAATGGTGAATGATAGTAATCAAATGGAACTACCAAGAGAAAAAACCATGATTGGAAAGATACTGGAAACGGTCGATAAATTAAAATATTTAGGAGTAACCCTAACTAAATACGGTAAAAGTTAATCAAAATAAAGATAAGAATTACCACTGCTACATCGGCATTATTAAGATTAAAGAATATATGGAAAACTAATAAAATCTCCATCCAGACAAAAATACTCCTATATAATTCACTAGTCCTCTCGATTATGCTGTACGGATGCGAAACATGAACATTGGCAGAGGACATAGAAAGAAGAATAATTGCTTTTGAGACAAAATAATACAGAAATATCCATGGTATATCAAATAGAGAACATAAACAAATGTTTTTGTATGCAACAAGGTAGAAGAAATTGTTGGGAAAATAGAACATATTCTAACGACGATCAATCGAAGAAAAATGAGCTATTTCAGACATGTGATGAGATATGATTCTCTCCACAAAATTATCCTACAAGGATCATTAAGAGGGAAGAGAAGAAGAGGACGACCTCGGAATGATTGGAACAGCAATATTTGTATATGGTCTGAAAAAATGGAGAAGGGTATGCGTGTCTTATTCAAGTCATGTCCCCCTATGATCAACAGGTCAAGGGACTAAGTAAGTAAGTAAGTAAAAATATTATTAATTATAGTAAAAGAAGTTTTATTTCATTACATTTTAGGTTGCCTATTTATCATAGGAGAATATCCAACTCATGACATTTTTCAAAAATAATTGTTGTAAATTATACATTTATTGGGGATGTGGTTGGACAATTTCACTGTTTACCATGTAAATAGATAGGAAACATATAGTCAATTAATATTCTAGCTATAGAATTTTATTCATTGAATTCTATTTGTTTGTATTGTATTTATAATATATAAATGTTAATCCACATTAACATATAGTTATACTAATTATTATATTTAGCCTATTGTGTGTATATATATATATATATATATATATATATATATATATATATATATATATATATAAATTGCTGTTTAAATTATTATATATTGTAATTTATTCTATATAAATTGTATTTTTAAATCTTCTTTTTGAGTCACTGGCATTGTAGATAAAAATAATTTAAAGAAACAAATTAAAATATATAATCAAGTGTAGTACTGAATAATGACTAAGTACTAAGCTGAATGACAATTACTAAAAAATTCAGATATGTATAAATAAAATGTATTATTTCAATATATAAATAATATAATATATTTATTTTATTTTATATTATACAAATAGTAATTACTTTACGTTATACACATGCATATATATATATATATATATATATACATTTGTTAAAGATTTTAATAATATTCGACATGTTAATCATAAATTATCAATTCTTCAATTAAATGGTAGAAGTTTGATTAAAAATGTTGATACTTTACAAATTTTATTATCTACAATTAATTCAAAATTTGATATCATTTCCATTTGTGAAATATGGTTTAATTATTATAATTAATAAATTTAATTTACAATTATATATTGATTATTAAGATACAATTAAATAATTATAATATTGAAGGTTATATTTCGTTTCATACAACTAGAATTGATAAATATGGCGGTAAATATATTAATAGTAAATATAAAACTAAAAAAAGTAATCATTTATAGATTGTATCACAGTTAAGATAGAATTAAATATTACAAATATAATTATGAGTTCAATATATCGTTAAAAGACATACATCGTTAAAAAAAGACTAAGTATAAATACTTTTATTGAATTATTTAGTCAATTTCAAAATAAGCACATGCGGTGAATTTAAAATGTATTTACTTGATGATAATATATATAAATAAAAATATTTTTTTAAATACACTTCAATTAAACAATTCATTTCAATATATTAATAGTCCAACTCGTATAATAGAAAAAACTGAAAAATTAATAGAAAATATATTATATAATGGAAATGTATCTAAAAAAATGTAATATTATTTATTATATTAAATATAGAAAATCACAAAATAAAAAATGTTAATAAAATAAAAAATAAATTACAATATTGATAATAAAAATAATATATTAAATTTTAAAAATAACTTTGAAAAAACAGACTTTTTTAAAAACTTACTCGATACAAAAAATATAAAAATAGGCTTAATAGTATAATACAAAATGCAAACAAAGTTATTATACATATTTACTTGATAGTAAGACTATTAAAAACACATGGTCTATCTTAAATTCTATAATTAATCCGAGAAAACTCTATTTAATACAAATTATAATAAAGATTAAGTGAAAAGATTGCAGTGAGACTACAATTTCTAATGAAATGAATTATCATTTTACTCAAATTGTTAATAAACTAGCTGATAAAATTAATGATATACCTAACAAATCATTTTTTGATTATTTAAATAATCGACATTTTAATTCTATGATTATATCTCAGATATCAGCTAGTGAAATTTATTTAACCATTAATAATTTTAAAGCTAAAGTTTCTTGAGATGAACTTGACATATATATGAACAATATTCATGAAATAACATCCTCTATTATAAATCCTTTAATGTATATTTTTAATTAATCATTTGATGATGGATTATTTCCTAGTATTTTTAAAAGATCAAAAAGTATTCCTATTTTAAAATATTGTTATTATAACGATTTCAATAATTATAATTATTAATCTATAATTATAGATCTATAATCTATATTAATAATCTATAATTATAGACTTATTTCATTAATATTACAATTTTAAAAAATTTTAGAAAAATTATTTTAAAATAGACTTTGTTAAATATTATAAGTAAAATATATATAGTAAAATAAATATTGTGTAGGATTGTTTGTAGATTTAAAAAAGGCGTTCGATACTGTCAACCATGGAATTCTAATTAACGAACTGGATATAATAAGTTGGAATAAGAGGGGAAACTATTGATTGGTTGATTAGCTATCTAAACGCATACAGTAATTCGTACAATATAATGAAACTAAATATGATATATATATATATATATATATATATAAATATATTTGTGATGGTATACCCCAATGTTATATTCTTGGACCATTAATGTTTTCTATATGTATTAATGATATGTAGTAATGATAATAAATTCATATTATTTTGAAATATTATTTTAATATATAATATATAAATATTATATTTTTTATATTATTTTTTGAACATTTATTTAAAATATATTTTGTAATATTTTAACATATTTTTTTTAAATTATTTTTCCACTAATTTTTGAAATATAAAAAAAATATTTGTCTACATTTTTTTGTATTTTAGCTAACATTTATTTTATTGTATATACTAGAAATGTAGAATCATGAATAGCTATATATACGTATACTTAATAAATAATAGATAGGCATAGGCTTACAATCAAAAACTGAGCAATGACGGGTTGGGTACGACTAGTATTTACTATTTGAAGATTATGAAATGAATATATTTACTATTTGAAGCTTTCGAAATGAATAATTGTACTATTCGAAACCTTCGAAATCAATAATTTTACTATTTGAAAACTTTGAATACTTAATTTAACAATAATAATACTATTTTAAACCTTCGAAGTACATATAATTACTATTCGAAAACTTCGAATGAGTGACAAATCTGAAAATTTCCATCACTAGTACTGATACAATAATGATACATAAAACATTATTTATGATACCGATACGATACTGATACTTTGCTTTTATGATACTGATATGATACAGATACCTATATTTTTTGAATTTATACCATACTGATTCTTTTACTTTTTGAATTTAACGATGCTGATACAATGAAATTAGGGTCCGGTTGCAACACTAATATAATACTTAGTCTATTAATGAATTTATTTTTAGTTTAAATTTTTATTTAATATAATTGACTTATGAAAATATTTTTTTTTATAGTTTATTTAAATTTTTATTATATTTATTTGGTACTATAAAAATACTGACATTATATTAAATGTTGACACTATAAAAACTGACTATATAAAAATGATTATATATGATTTTATTAGCTTTTTTTTTTTTTTTAGACATTAAATAAATTACTTCCGGTTATAAATTTGTATGTACATTCAATATTGTTAACCTATATTTTATTTAATATATTTTCTTATTTTTTCATTTGTTTCTATAACTTATAAATATTGGCTATATCGTATTTAGTTCCACTATGTTATTATTTACTTTATGTTATTTTAATGCTTGCAAGAAATACATCATGATATATTTCTTAGATTATAATTTTGTTTCATTATACTCTATTATATATGTTATTTATTGTTATCATATATATGTAAACAGTAAGTCATAATATTATAAAATTATTATTTACTTATTACGATTATCTATAATGAAAGTTATCATGTTAATAAATGGGTAATTTTCTCGATAAGCAACATTGCTTCTATATTTACCCTGATATTGCCTACATTTGATAATAATAATTAAAAAATATATATATATATATATATATATATATAATATATATATATATATAATATATAATATATATTATATATGTATATTCAATATGTTATTATAATATATTTATTTATATTTATTAACTATATACTATTAATATTAATATAATAATTACATATGTAAGTTAATATAAATATATTATTTAATTCATATTATATAATAATAATTTATACTTTTATTTATAATTATTAATTTATATACATACTTAGAAAATTGTGATCAAAAATAACTTATTAATTTAATTTAAATATTAAATAGTAATATAAAATATAATTTGGTTTATCATTAATATAAAGTTTTAAAATCAATCTAACGTATATATATAAAGTATGTTATAGAATAATTTATACACTACAATAGTATGTTATACCCATAATACATATAATAATATATAGGTAAATAACTATGATGATAGAGTATCCAATGAGAGTATATATTTAAACATCATAAATAGTGATATTCTATTCAGCATTATCGGTCACTTTACTATAAACTTAACTTCTCGCCGTGTATTTGTAGTATATAAATGTAGTTTAGAGTAAAGTGACCGATAGTATACCATACAACCTTGTATACGATTGTGACAAAGACTTGAAGATAATGCAATAGTAAACGGACCAGCATACGTTGAAGCGGTATGATTATAAACAAGGACAGGTGGACCAACGCTCATGTCCTCTAGATTTATTTCCACGCGATAAATTCTTGTTCTTTAGTAAACATTTACGTGTTTATATGTATGTAAGTATACATTAATATATAAATTTGTCATCGTGTTTATGTATTAATATAAATAGTTGTAATTGTTAGTTTCAATAATTTATATATTCTCATAATTGTTATAAGTAATTTGTTGCCCTTAATGTATTCTAACAATCTATTAATAAAGCTGGCGATATTAAATCATTAAACAAGTTACTATAATCATATTGTAATATACTACAAGTTCAAAACAAATTAATTTAATATAATGTATACATTTAAATATAACAAGATTTAATATTGATTCATACATAAGATAATATAATACAAATTTTGATGGAAAAATAGTATTCTACTAAAAGGGTATTAACTTATTTTGTATTGATATATACAATATTTAACATAATGATAGATATTATATAGATATATAATAATTGTATTTTGTATAGAATATAAAAGAATATATTTAATATAAATTATGTTTAACTAATAAATTATTATTATTTTGAAAATAAAAGATAAAATTATTAATATTTTAAATTTTAATAATCATAAATTAAAAAAAAACAAATAATGTATAATTATATATTTTCTAAATTTTATGAAAATTGTAATTCATTTATAGTAGTATTGGAGGAATTAACAGTATTTAAATGGGTAAAATTAGTCAACATAAATATTATTAGTAAATATATTCTATATATTTACAATATAAATATAAAAAATTTATGAAATATATATATATACATATTTCCATATATTTTAAAATTCTAACTTCAATGGTGATGAGTCATAAACCGAGTAATATAAACTATTTCCCGATGCTTTAATACTCGTAGGTTCCTCGGTTAATGTTAATAATAACTTCGTTTCATTCAAATAAGAATAATAGTGAATTTCTTTTCGAGCTAAATATGTAGTGATATTTATTTATTTATGTTCGGATTTAGTTTTGGTTTTTGAATTTAATTTTTTTTTTTTAATTTAAGAAATAATTTACATATAATAAATATTACAATTATACTTTTAATAAATAAGTATATTATAGCTGTGTATAATATATTATAACATATTAGAGTAACTAAAAATAGCCTTTCATTGACAAATATTAAAAATATAAACGAAGAAAATTGTATATTAAATTAATTTTATAAAGTACCAATTATACTATAACTCAGGTTGGGTATAATAATGGTGTATAATAATATTGTTATGTCTACAAACTCTATTATAGTATGTGATATATATGTGAGAAAATAATACCTATAGGTATACTAATAATAATACATTAGTATACGGAGATTAGGTATTTACTAATCTATTTTAAGAGATTATGACATACTCCAAACAGTTAATAATACAGTTTTACAGATTAATATCTTACTTTTAAAATCAATTGTATATATTTATAATTAATATTATTATATAAGTATTAACCAATAAATAAATAAGTTATAAATTATACTAAATACCATATTATTATGCTAGAAAATATGTTTAGATAACTATCTAATATGTTTGGAAATATCAGCCAAAACTGCCTTATCGATGACAAATTGGAAGACAAATATAATGTTTATAGTACAAAATACTACAAAAATATATACTTAAAATATCATAAAAATCTAAAATATACAAATATTAAAATTATAATTTATTAATATTATTTAAAATATGTAAACCATATAATATAATACTTTAAGAATTGAATAATTTATGAATAAATATTAATTTCTATCGATTTTCCTATTCGTATCTTCTATGCCAAATGAAAGTACATATATATATAAATATATATATATATATATATATATATAAACAATTCGTTAAGGGAAATACATGCAGATATTTCAAAGTATAATGTAATATATAGGAGTGATGTAATAACATTACGTAACAAGTGAGGACTAACTTCGGACAGTCCAGATTACTATTGTTCCTATGCTGGTCAAGTGATCACCTCCATTCTGAGACTTAGAATAGTTCATTATATTCACGTAGGCATTACGTCCTATAGTTTTGTACACCGCGGTAAAGTAACTCATATACGTATTTATAACGAATAGCACCTTCCTGCCGTAATAGATCACGTATGTATATATTCGATAGCGTACAATGCATATAATATACTACACCTATATTGTTTGATTGCCGGTAATTTTTGCGATTTAAAAATTAGTAATCTATATTAAAACTACCTGTTTTGCTGATTTGGCTAAGGAGTTAAACACACATATAGTAGGGTACATATATGATCTATAGATAGATCTATATATAGAGCCCTGTTCGTACCATTAAAATAGGTCTTAAAATATTAAAAAAGACTTCATCATAATTTTAAAAAATATTTTGTTAATTAAAATATTTTAATTAATTAATTATAATTTTGTAATTAAAATACATATAATAAAATATATAATATGCATTTTTCAATATGCTATAAATATATATATATATAAAGAAAAATTGTGCCAATCAGTATATATTCAATATGTCAAGGTGGTTTTATAGTCACACATAGTCATTATCATACATATTGTAACCTAATGATATCAACTGTTTTATTATTCAAATATAAATATAATATCTAAATCAATTAATAAAAATCATAAAAATACATTAAAACATGCAGTAAACGCGTCTTATATTTATTTCATAATATAACCTATGCATAATTAATATTACAATTAAATAATAAAATATGATATTGAACTAATATAGGTATATATATATATATATATATATATATATATATATATATATACATATACATGTAAACAACACTAACTTTTCATAAATATAATTGTTTTCAATAATTATAATGTTACCTTTAATTAGGAATATATATGAATATTATACCTATTTTCCCAATTAAATATAACATCACATTACTAGATATACAATATTTGAGTTAGATAAATAATACTCTACTAGTAGTAAAACTCGTGACTTTATTCACAAGCATGTTTTCTACATCGTCATCGAAGTAATACATTATACATAATACTTGATAACTTAACGTATAGGTAAACGTAATATACAACAATGAATAAGTTACCAACGTTTCTCGAATGTAGGTGAACGAACAAGAGTTGATCGATAACTTGAAAACAAACGTTGTAAATCCTTCACTGAAGTATTCGTTGTAGCATCTTACCAACGTGTAATTATCGACTTTAACGATGAAACAGCGTCCGCTCAGTATCGTTAGTTTGTTATTGCATACGTCGCCTCCTATATGTGTATATCACATTATATTTATTTCAAGTATATATGTGTTCGGCGTGCATAAACCAGGGCGTTTTTTTATTAAATATAAACCCAATGTTAAATGTTGTACCATATCGATTTAGGTATCAATTTTATACTATCAATTATTATCTATTTTTTCTTCCATATTTGTGTTTATTTATATTTTTTTTTACTTTATAAACTATATATTATTAGTATATATATCATATATTATTTCGTATACTATGTCTATAGACATGCGTATTTCAACCCTATAAATAGAAGATGTTGTGCACGTGGAATTCGCTTATTCCCTTTAGGAATATCACTACTCTAGTTATGCCTGATTGTGCTTTTCGAGTATATAAAATAAAATAAATTTAGCTAAAATACAAACAAATGTAGACAAATATTAGTTTTTAATATTTCAAATATTAGTGGCAAAATATGTCAAAAAAATTTCAAAAAATAATTCGAAAAAATGTAAAAAAAATATTTCAAAAAGCGTCGCTGAAGATTTTACTTTACAAAAAATCATATTCATAGTAAAAAGTAAATTTTTCTGGTTTTCTCGGTCACGAGGTACGAAATTCAAATTTTTTTTCTGACCAAGACCATACATTTATTAAGATCGGGTATATATTTTCGCGACGTCCCCAGGTTCTCAAGCTAGTTCACACATACAAACACACACACACATCTAATTAAATATATTGTCTTTTATAAAGTAGATATATATAAATATATATATATATATATATATATATATATCAATTATTTATATGGAAAAATATTTTTAAATGTTTGTAATAAAGTATACTTTAATGCCTATATGCATTTTGTCTAATACTAATAAATAATATGAAACAATCATTAATTTAACATATATGAAATGTATAAAATATCACGTTATTATTGGAGTAATCAATTAATCATAATAAGGAATCATAACATTAAATCATTGTATATATCTTATCCTTATTGATTCCATTTAATTAATAGTATATTATATATATATATATTTAGTTTAAGTAGTATTCATTATTTTAAGTAATGTTTTGTTTAGCTTAATAATACCTATATTCATATTACTTTATCTTACTTATTAATGATTTATTATAGTTATGTATACACATATGCATTTATATCTGTGGTTACGTGTTATTGTGTTTGCATTGTTGTAGGGTATTGCTTATGTGCATATTAAATCAAGTAATCATTCAATATATATATATATATATATATATATATATATATAATTATATTAAATATATGTATATATATATACTAACTTGCGTAAAATCTTTTGCATGAGTATAAATTTGTTGTCTGACAAATTTTTAGTTGCATATCATAATACGTATAGTTATCCATCGAAGTCTTGGCGCACATTTGTTTAGATTCATTTCCATACCTATAGGTTAGTGTTATGATATATCTATATAGTATTATATATATAATATATATATATATATATATATATATATATATATATATTAGATTCGTAAATAATATTAATACTCATTTTTTTTAAATAATTATATATTAAAGTATTATGGTGTTGTTGTTTAAATATGTTTTTATTTCTTCTAAATACATTATAAATGTATAAATTAAATATATTTATTTATATGCATATATATAATAATATATTGTTTATTAGTTAAACAACAAAAAATAAATAAAATAATGATGCAAAATAGATATGATTTGATACCCAAATCAACATGGTATAACAATTAATATTGGGTTTACAATTAATAAAAAAAATTCTTTGGTGTATGCTTGCCGAACATTTGCAACATGTGCATATATAATAATTGTTTTAATATATAATAACTTAGAGTTTGTTCAAATATATCAATAAATGAATACACTTATTGATATAGGTAATAATAAATAACTTAATTAAATATTTTTTATTCGCAGTTTAGAAGTTAGATATCTGAATCATCAACAATCGTTTGTTATTTACACCGTTACACTTATATTGGATAGCTTTAACCTATGAAGTATGTTATGGAGTTTGGCATATTGCAGGTATTAGTAAAGTGAATATAGTTTTATATACATACATGTATGTAGTTAGTGGATTTGTAGTCATTACAACATTATTATTATATACATCATTTATACCATTAATTATAAGAATTGTAGTTTAATATATATATATATATATATATATATATATATATATATATATATCCTATATAAAATAAAGTATATTTAAATAAATATATATATATATATATGTTTATTTGTTTGTATATATATATATATCGCGATATATATATATATCTCGAAAACTGTGCATCGGAGAGCTAAACTGAAAATTAATTCGTATTCGTGAAGACCTCATAATTTGTCTGTTTAAATTTACAAAATCTCCAATAATCGCTTAGTTACGGGGTAAAATATGCTATTTTTGACATAAATAAGCAATGTTTGTTATAACGATCAATCGAAAAATTAATTTGTTTGTAAACAGTTGTATTAAAACAATTATATAATTGTTTCACAATATTGTATACATTAATTTCTTTATATATTTTATTTCGAATAAATTGTAATTTTTTGCGAAATCGTACTTCCGGATGGAACATCGAAATAAAAATATATTCATCGGAATCTACTTACCCGTATTATAAGAGAAAATTCACGCAAGAGTAAAATTTAGTTATTATTCATATTTCATTTATAAATATATTATTATGTACCATGTAGAGAAAAAGGATTATACTATAGTATATATTACAGTTATTTTTTACTATATATGGGTGTGTACATGCTATAATAATATAATACAAAAATAATTATTAAAAAGGACAATTATTTGAATTTTGTAAATTTAATTTTAATTTTATTGTAATGAATTTATATAATAATGATTATTTTCTTAAACACTATATTATTCTAATAGATAACATTACTATATAGTAAATATTATCTATAATATCCCTTATTAAAATATTAGTTATTAGATAAATAATTTAAACAATAAAATATAATGTATATATATACAATTAGGCCACTTTGACTATTTATTAAAATTATAAAGAGCTATATGGTTTAATGTATAATACGTGTACGTTAATATAACATCTTAAGATGAGGTAGAAAAAAACAAAATCTTTGAAAAAAATTATAATTTATTGATGATTTTTAACAAAATTAAAGAAATGTCATGGTATTTTTAATTTTTGAAGCAACATTGTTATCCTTGTGGTAAATGAATTGTTTTCTTAGTATATAAAATATATATTTATCAAATATAAAGATTCTGTAAAAAATAATGAGAGGTCAAAAAAAATTATGGAAAATCCTATAATTTAAAAAAAAATCCTAGAAATAAAATAATTTTTTTTATGATTTTTATTTATTCGCAGTAACTATACACATTACACATATTCTGGATAAATTTAAGGTTTTATCTTAATTATAAATGTAAAAAAAATACATATTTATGTTTTTTGTTGTATTTTCCTATCTATTCCCATGTTAAATTTTTTTTAATTTGACAAGGCTGGCGCATGTATGATATTAACCTAAATAAAATTGTTTTTGGATATTCTCAATACCCATATTTAAATGATCAAAATTTCGTGGTCGAATCAATAATCAACACCATGTTAAAATCACCCTTACCGGGCGTAGCCGGGTCATCGTCTCTACTATATAAAATAAAGTGTAATTAATTTTATATATATATATACTAAATTGTATTTATATTATAATAAAGAACCACAAATCTAACATATATTCTTTTATATTTATAATTCCAAATAATAAAAGAGTTCTTATATATTTACAATACCAATGAACCCATATAAATAAAATTCAAAATGGTTCTTCAGGTTCTTTAGACCACGTGGTATTGGTCCATAACATTTTTTGTAATTTCGTACAGCCTACCAGAGAAAAACCCGACAATATTACTTGTTGTCATGTAAAATCTTTCCGGAATTTTTTTGAATTATTTTTTTTAAATTAGTTTGAAATATTTGTTGGAAATTTTTTTTAATATATTTTGAATATTTTTTATATTTTTTGTATTTTTTATAATATTTTTCGACATTTTTTTTTAATATATTTTGTAATAATTTTTTTATATTTTTGTATTTTTATGTATTTTTAAACTACCTCCTATATAGGTTTAATTTTATTAACTATATGTTGTTTACAATCAAATCAAACTGTACACTTTTAAAATATAAAATAATACGTTTTTAATTATTATTTATATGATCAATATTAAGTGTTCATTGCTAATATATAACAAAGCAATAGGATATTTAGGCTTTAAATGATATACATATATATGCATTGTGTATATGCATACATATATACTGGCCCGTAGCCACGGGGGGCTGTAGGGTAAGATTGATTTTATTTTACAGATCATACTGCTTCATATTAGATTCTATAGATATGATGCTCATGATACTATTTTATTAAACCATATACATTTTGGTTCATTATTGGTGATGCGACGAAGGTTTTTAAAAAAAATTATTTAAAAAAAAGAATTCTCGAAATTTTGTTATTCCTATCCAATCCCTCTGGATTCCTATGTAATTGTATTGTTTATGTTTATAATAAAATGTCCTTAAGTACATTTATTTGAATTCTGTACATTTTATTTGTATTTTATTGTAATGGGTAAATATATAATAATGAGTAATTTTTTAAAATACTATATTCTTCCAATATTCCGATAACATTAATATATAGTAAATATTATCTATAGTATCCCTAATTTTATCCCTAATTTTATCCCTAATGTTATAGTATCCTTAAGTTGATGTAGAAAAGAAAAAAAAAACTTAAATTTATAAAGGACCAATCCACAGAAAAAATGGTAATTTGTTGATGATTTTTAACAAAATTAAAGAAATACCAGGGTAGTTATTATTTTTTCGGCCAAATTGTAATATATAGTGATTAATTAATTGTTTTTTATTATATATATAATATAAATTTATCAAATATAACGATTCTGTACAAAATTATGAGAGGTCAACAACAATTCTGGAAAATCCTATAATTTGAAAAAAAATCCTAGAAATAAAATTATTTTTTTTTATAAATTTAATATTATTCATAGGAACTATACATATTACATATATTCTGAAAATTGTATGATTATATCTTAATTATAAATGTGAAGAATATACATATTTTTTTTTGTTGGAATTTTCCTATCTATTCCCATGTTAACATTTTTATAAATGAACATGCCCTCGCACAGCAAATATTGATCTAAATCAACAACAACAATTTGTTGGGTATTCTCAATGCGAAAATGTTGATGAATCATGTGAAGCAGCCTAATCCGTCATCAACATCATTTCTAAAATCACTCTTATTGTAGGGACATGCATGTAGGGCCATGGCCCCCCTGATAATTGCCAGGGATCCATAGAATTTGTTAAACTATTTTATATATATAGGTATTGTATATATATATATATATTGTATTATACCTATTGCCATTTAAGTGATGACAATAATGAATAATTTAAAAATAATATCTTTAAGATATTATCTTAATTATAAATTATAATTTATAATCTAATATTATACAAAGAAATATATACTGAGTTCTCACAAATAGCCAAAAGGATATATTTAAATTCTAAATACATATGACCGATAATACAAAATGAAATAATACATATAATACAATTCATATATGTATTGTATATGTTATACTAAATGAAAACAATATTAAAGATATCAATACATAATATTATTTAATCATAAAATATAATGAAACTAAAGATAAATCACATGTTGATATGCTATATATATATTTTAATCAGGTATTTAGATAAACTCTGTGATATAAAATAAGTATAGGTGCAGATAATCCTATAATAGATACAGATATACAATTTACCTATCGCTTGCTATTTTACATTTGAATATGATGGCAAGGCATGAAATGGAATTCAATGCAGAATAAATAATTAACTATATCAAAAAATATACTATTTCCATTGTTACATCATACCTTTCACATAGTTGTTGCAGATGATTGTAAACAATAATGAATTTATGTTGATTTTTTATAGAGTAGATGTTTCACAGTATTATAAAAAATATAAAATTCCTATATAAAAACTATTGGAAACATGGTTATCATCCATTACAATATAATACAATCAATAATCAGTGATGGTTCATAAAAAAAATATAATAATATCAAGTTTTCTTTAGAATATTTTTCAAATTATGGCAATATTGTATTAAAATAGATACAAATAGTTTAAAAGTTTAATGAAAAACTCTCAAATCATATTAGAAAGTATATACTTTATTATATATATATATATAATATATAATATATAATATATATATATAATACATGTATAAATTATCTTTTTTTAAATAGTTGTAGAGGTTGTATAAACTTTGAGGTAATTTTATGCTAATCAAAAATAGCTTCCAGCAAAGTCATTAAATTTACCATTTGGTGATGATTTGTGAAAAGATGGAAGAACAATTATAAATGAAGAACAAACTTCACAAAAAATAAGAAAAGTATGTCAAGTTTGAGGACTTTTTAGTATTAAGGTAGAATATTTAATAGCTGATATTCATGTATTAGTGTATCTGTACTAAACGAGTGTTGGTGATAATGAAGAATTATTATGTTCAATCAAATATATCCAAACGGGTATGAACTTTTTTTATAGCATATCAATAGTGTAATTTTAGTAATAACTAAAATATATTTATCAATTCAATTTATATATATATATATATTATACTATCTTAAATAATTGAAACAAAGTATTTTATAACTTAATAAATTATAAAATAATTAAATATTTATTTTATTCAATCTTCTCTCTTTAAAATGATTAATGTATTAAATATATCATTAAGGTGGAAACCTTCATAGCATTTACATATAAAAGATAAGGGGACATGTATTTACAAAAAATATAAAGTAACATTTTTAAATATAACATGCATATTTACTTTATATTAGCTAATGACTATAGCCAACACTATAGTATTAGATAATGAAAAATAAACTTACAAACACATATATTTTTGTACTGATTTTAACAGATTTGGTTTTTATTTTAATTGTCTAAATTAATATACTTATTTTCAATGGTAACTATAGTTATATAGTTATATAATATCATTTATATAGTATGTATATACAATTATTAAATATTATACAATATGACAATTTTATAAAGATTTGGTGGAATCTTCTTAACATTATAAAGTGTGTCAAATAAAATTCCGAGATATAAGATTCTAAAGTATTTGTGCAATACATATGAAATAATAAAATTTATTATATACAATATGATATATAATATATACTTTAAATTAATATTTAAAGTAGAATCAAGATCTGAATCATGATGTATATATTGTATACTTACTTCCTTTGACCATAGAAGAAGGTGAGGATACTTTAATAGGCAGGAAACCTATCAACCACAACTCATTTATGTTTCTATTATATAAATATTTAAAAAATCTTAGTTATTACCAATAATAATATCATGGCAATAAGTATGTAATTTTATACCATGACATTTTGAAAATATTTATATCTAGAATTTTATTTATCTGAAAAATAAAAAATGGGTATTAGAATTACTGTTACATCACTATAAAAGGTATAATAAAGTAATATAAGACTAAATATTTATATAATATATAAATACATTATTTGTATTATTAGTATATATACTACTATAGTATATCAAAATAATATTAATAAATAAAAAATAAAAAATTCTGAATACTATTTGTTCTGGGCAATTTTTTAAATAACCTAAAATATTGTTGTGAATTTTCTAACAATTTATTTTAAATATGTATAATTATTAAATCATTGTTATAATTTATACATATTTGTAAATATTGAAAGAATGGGGATATCTCCTCCCAAACATGTATGTTTTATGTACAACATTCCACGATTTTGCGTGTGTTATCGTTCTATATAGAAATATAGAAAAAATAGTTGCAATATATGTTATTTAGTTTGATAACTTTGATTATAAAGTAGCTGAGGTATCTCCAGTTTCTGAAAATGTTTTGAAAAAATAGAAATCCCTTTATTAATTATAATATACTAAACATGTTTAATGAATACAATTTTAAGTATTTTAGATATAGTATGAGTTATTTGTAAACAATATTGTAAGCCCTAAAATGTTGGGCCCTAGGAATTTCAATTATCATCTTCCCTAATTATAATATTAAGTTAACTACAATTATTTTTGACTTTTAAATATATAATAATTATATTTATAATTGTATAATAATTATATGTATCATGATACATTATCAGTAAAACTTATAATTAGTGGACATCTGTTAATATAAACTTCAAGTCTAGAAAAATAGTTTTTAAAATATATTTGGGGCCTTGCCCCCCTAACGAAAATGCCTGGCTACGTGCCTGTATATATATATATATATATATATATATATATATATATATATATATATTGCTTTGGCTAAACTATTATATATTAATCATTTAATAAAAGATATCTTTCTGATTATATCTTTTCTTTTATTTATACTCTATTTAGATCATATTTTATCTCTATTTAGATTATATTTTACCTATTATTTATACTCTATTTTAACTATTATGTATACTATATTTAAAGTAAATTTTGACTGTAAACATTTGTTCATATATGTTGACTCTTTTTTGATTATAATGTTACTTTTACAATTTGTCTGTAGTAAATTTAAATGTGTTCCTATATTTTAACTCTAATTAGACCATTATATTTTTTCTCTCTATTTAGACTATATTTCGTATATTTGACTATATTTATACTCTATGTGTTTGCTGGGTGATGAGAGTAATAGCTAATTTATATTGTATATTCAATAATACTGCTAGCAGCAGCAGGTAGTATGTATTACTTATGTTGTAGGTATATAGGGGAGAGTACTCGAATACCGACACCCTAACAAAAAATCACCATTACTTTATTATTTCTCAATTAAATATTTCCAAATTATATTTATAAGTATTAAGTAGGTATATACATATAATAGCTATTTAATATAATAATATAAATGTAATTTAGTTTTTTTAACTCTGAGATAACAGTGGTGTCTATATTACAGGCACTGCCTCGAATACCGACATCTTGGCACATAATATCGACACCCTAATATATATCGATATTTAGATATACCATATATTATTTAATATCCACTATCCAATCAGAATTAAATGCGCGTTACTTTTAGTTAACACACGCAATTCATACGTTGTTTTCCTATAATTAATTTTCGAAAATATCTAATATTTTATATTATATTATAAATATTAAGTTTTAAATTATATATTGCGAATATTGTACGTAAATAGAAGTTTTATATAGTTTCTGAAAGACTATTTAATTCCAAGTAGAATACATTCCAAATATATGTGTATATTATTAGGTATGTTAATTAATTTATGAATATTATCATAACGCACGCACATTATAAACAAATAACGCTGATTGGTTAAATGGTGTCGATATTACATGCAATTAGGGTGTCGGTATTATGAAAATGTATGTTGCTTAGGTAAACATCAATAACTTTGTAACAAATTATGAAAAATATAAAATATTTTCGGCATATTGTAAAATATAATTAGTTCTATACGATGTATTTAAAATATTTAAATATATAAATTTTCAAATGAGTGAGAATCGATATTGTACTTCGAAAATTTTATAAATTTAGAGTTGTAACGAAAAAATCAGTTTTTAGTTTATATATATCGATATTTTTACCAATATAATAAATAAGTACACACAATAGAAAACAATCAACAATTCTTCTAATAATTATTATATAGTTACTATTATAATTATTTGTATAATTATTATTATGATTATTAATATACTAATTATAATATGAATTCTAACCGGCATTCGAAATAATAATGACAGGAATAACACGATATGAATGATCCATTTAGTCCACTGCAGGAAGATATACAATCTTCAGATGTCATGAATCTCTTGAACGAATCAGCTAGTGTATATGTATACGTACGTGATCATGCATTTAAAATATGTATATTATCTTTTGTTTAATTTAAAGTGTTATTAAGGTAATTTACAGCATTAATACGGATATATGCAGTAAATTAATGTATTTGATAATTATATATAATAGAAGATAGATAATGTAAATACACACGTGTAAATGTATTGCACATATATACAGTATGAAGTTTATAAACTTATTATACTTAAGGAATTTATATTTAATTAGTCGGGGTAACTAAGTATGCTTAGCCAGTATTCAATACTAGTGTTTAACTTGGATCTAATTGGTAAACTGGGGGAATCTGGTCCAAACTTGGACCTAGACGGTGTAAACTTGGATTTATCTGATCCATATTTAACTAGTTGACACTTGGATAATTATATCCCAGTTTAATCCAATTTATTTTTTTAAACTGAGATCAACTTGGATTTAGCTGATCCATATTTAACTAGTTGAAACTTGGATCATTATATCACAGTTTAATCCATGTTATTTTTTTAAACTGAGATCAACTTGGATCTAGCTGATCCATATTTAACTAGTTGAAACTTGGATCATCATATCCCAGTTTAATACAAATTATGTTTTTAAACTGAGATCAACTTGTATCTAGCTGATAAATATTTAACTAGTTGTAACTTGGATCATTATATCACAGTTTAATCCAAGTTATTTTTTAGTCCAAAATATGTATCTATAAATATTACCAATTAATTGATTATTTATTATTTTATTAAATTTAGGTAAATCTATTGAATCTTAATTAATAAAAATAAATAAAAAATATTGAATATTTTTTGATAAATTGATCATACTAAAAAAAGTTTTTTTTTTAAAACAATTTATTTAACCCATATATAACAATGTATAACTATATATATATATATATATACAAAAAACCATACATTTATATATAAATAATTATAATTAAGATCATATAATTATATGTATACTTATAAATATTTAGGGATCATACTAATATATAAGGGTACATATATAGGGGATATAGGGGAAATATCATACATGAAATAACATATAAGTATAATATTATAGATCTATAATTTCGCCAAAATAAAACTGATATAAAATCAATATGTTAATTACTTATCTATCCATAATATAGATAACAATATAATATAAATTAGCATGTATAATATATTAATAGGTATAATTAATATATATTATATAATCTATATATAGATATAATATAACTATCAATGTGAATAATTTGAATTATTTTTAAACTTGGATTTAACTGAGATTTAACTCGAGTTAACTTGAATTAATCTCGAGTTAAACTTGGATTTAACTGGGATTTAGCTAGAGTTAAACTTGGATTTAACTGGGATTTAACTCGAGTGAACTTGGATTTTACTTGGATTTATCTGGGATTAATCTCGAGTTAAACTTGGATCTAGTCGGTGGTAATAGTGTTACCAAATTAGCAGCCTAACACAAGTTTTAACTCGATATAAATCCAAGTTAAATACGAGTATTGAATACTGGATATGTTGGGAGTATCAAACATTTATTGGGCGACATTATGGACATTTTAACCATTTGATGTTTATTCTTATTGTAAGGTGATAGTTGGTACAATTGCGAGTCTAATCTAGAGTTATGAGTATTTAAGTTTTTGAAATACCCATATGAAAATGTACTATAATTTCCCTAATTTTCAGGTATAGAGATATTAATGACTCAATATGTATTACGGTATATCATAATAAATATAACTTTTTTTATATATATATAGTTAAGATAACTAACTATGGCTGATACTATATACTCCATCATCATAAACCGCATCATAAATAGTCATCTTATAACTACTTTCAAGTTGTAGTTGTGCGTAGTATATCAGTCTATCGCTGATGTAAGGGTCTTTCTGTCCTGGTAGGATGCTCTCCATTTCGTATACTAAAAGAACAGTAATATGCACGTGTACAATAATATAGATACGTATATATATATATATATATATATATATAAATTCTAGATAGAGTTAACAGTAAATGAGATGATTGGATCGATACATGGTTTTTTATTGTACTACATGTGACATGTCACACCGTGATTGTAATATAACGACGCATGCGTGAATGATTGTAGGGTTGACACGCGCCTGCGTTTCGAGGAAGATAGTTAAGCGTTCGATGTGACAAGATCTACGGTAACGTAACAGTAATATGCTATTCAATTACTATAATAAATGTAACACTAATTCCTTGAATTATAAATACATTATTTAAATTAATAATATTTGTATTAGTATGTAAGATTATAGATAAGACATTAGATACTATTGTTGATAATTATTCTATTTATTGTAAAGTGATAAATACGTGATATTAAATTAGATTATCAGTATATAATGGCGATATGCATATACAGTAGTTCTTTTTAAGTGTTATTTTGAAGGAAATTACCCTCCTATTATAATTGCTTATATTTTAATTAATTATAATTATAATTATATAAATTTTACAATTATCCTATTTATTAATTATATATTTTAGATGTATTTTAATATATTTTGTCCTATATATATTAAATTATTATAAAATTATTATTTTTTTTCAATTATAATTGAAAATAAAATAATAATGTTTGCACTACCCCAACTTTCAAATCCTTAAGAAGGCACTGTTACGTATAATAACATCAAGTTCAAACTTGTTATATTTGGAGTGTTCGTCAGTAAAGTGGGAGTTCGGTATGTTACGTTGTCCGTGTTCGTTGTTTCCACGTTCACTACATAGATAGCGTGGTCAGCTGCGAAATACAGCGGGCAAAGGGTATCGTTCATAGCTCCTCTGACCAGTGGTGGCTGTACGACCACCGCGACCAGTAGTAATAGCATCAAACGCATCTGTATATAAGTGTTCGATGGAGGTCATATATTTATGTTTTATGTTTATTTTATATATAATAATTAATATAGATTTAATAAAAATTACATGATAAAACGCTCATATACATGTATACACTCATACAGAATATATATATATATATATATATATATATATGTATATATTATTTATTTAATAAATATTTTCATAAATGTCAAATTGGTATTATATTCAAATTTAGTATACTAAATAAACTCAATAGTTTATGTATTCAATATTAGACTAAAATAACTAGATCGTCACTTCACGAACTTAAGTACTATGCGTGAAAAGTATACTATAGGATACCCTATAGGGGAGGCCGTTTTTGAAAGTGTCGCTATCTCGCTCACAATAAGTCATAAATATTATAATAAACATTTTTGTGATGTTTCATCACATAATATTTAATATTGCTAAAGCAATAAACACTTAACGAAGCCATATTTACAATTATGATTTAATTAAAATGTATAGTTTATTTATATATTGTACACAAGCGCGTTATCTTAAAAATGAAATATTTATCATATAAGTGTATAAATATATTATAATATTAATAAAGTAAAAAATTACGGACACATTTAAAATTAATTTTTATTTTGGTAATTTTTAAATAACTATAGTTTATTCGATTATTTATTTGATAACTTATTTTAAGTAAGAATCAAATTTTATTGTCAGTCTACAATGACTTATTATTTTATCAGTATACCAAATAATTGATTTGTTGTTAAAATTATCAACAAATGTCAGTGTTTGAATAAGTATAGGCTATTTTTATAATATGTCTTATAATGTTATATATATAACATTATAAGACATATTCTATTTTTATAATATGTCTTATAATATTATATATATAACATTATAAGACATATTATAAAAATATCATATATTTATAATAGCATATACCTATATATATATATATATATATATATATATAATCATGATAAACATATTTATATAAAAAAAAATTGATTATTCCATTGATAATTTTTTTCAATTTAAATTGATAATTAGAAAAAAAATTAAACATTAAATTAAAATGTACATAGATATATTTAATTATTTTTAAAAAATGTTTAATATTGTAAGGGATTTTTATTTGTAAACTATTTTTCTTTTCATATATCTGTTATTTAAATTGTTTCGTTATTTTTCAATGTAAATTCCTATATTTGTTATTGTTATTGATTCCTGAATTGATCTCGGTTTTAATTTTTTTTAAAGAATATTTGGAATGATTAAAAGGAGTTATTCCGAGATAGATGACACTTTTCTATAAAAGGAACTTAACACGTATCCAGTCTCTTTTAGTGTATACATCAAGTCAGAGATGTGATAGGTCTATAAATATGTCTATATATATCCTAATATGTCTATAAATATCATTGTGAATAATAATAGGAACAACTTCCATTGTTTATCTAATGGTGTTAGATCATTTCAACAGATTATCTTAAATTTTATTGTCAGTCTACAATGACTTATTATTTTATCAGTATACCAAATAATTGATTTGTTGTTAAAATTATCAACAAATGTCAGTGTTTGAATAAGTATAGGCTATTTTTATAATATGTCTTATAATGTTATATATATATAACATTATAATACATATTATAAAAATATCATATATTTATAATAGCATATACCTATATAAATATATATATATATATATATATATATATATATATAATCATGATAAACATATTTATATAAAAAAAAATGTATTATTCCATTGATAATTTTTTTTAATTTAAATTGATAATTAGGAAAAAAATTAAACATTAAATTAAAATGTACATAGATATATTTAATTATTTTTAAAAAATGTTTAATATTGTAAGGGAGTTTTTATTTGTAAACTATTATTCTTTTCATATATCTGTTATTTAAATTGTTTCGTTATTTTTCAATGTAAATTCCTATATTTGTTATTGTTATTGATTCCTGAATTGATCTCGGTTTTAATTTGTTTTAAAGAATATTTGAAATGATTAAAAGGAGTTATTCCGAGATAGCCCAAGTAACCAAAAGTTGGTTCAAGACTTAGGAAACTTAAGTCATATTGACTTAAGTCAAACTTGGTTAAAAAGTTAGTAACCTGTGATACCGAAAACCTAAGTCAGCGAACCAGGTATGGACCAATATAAAACCTAAGTCAGCGAACCAGGTATGGACCAATATAAAACCTAAGTCAGCGAACCAAGTATGGACCAATTTAAAACCTAATTCAGCGAACCAAGTATGGACCAATATAAAACCTAAGTCAGCGAACCATGTATGGACCAATTTAAAACTTAAGTCAGCGAACCAGGTATGGACCAATTTAAAACTTAAGTCAGCGAACCAGGTATGGACCAATTTAAAACTTAAGTCAGCGAACCAGGTATGGACCAATTTAAAACTTAAGTCAGCGAACCAGGTATGGACCAATTTAAAACTTAAGTCAGCGAACCAGGTATGGACCAATTTAAAACTTAAGTCAGCGAACCAGGTATGGACCAATTTAAAACTTAAGTCAGCGAACCAAGTATGGACCAATATAAAACCTAATTCAGTGACCCAAGTATGGACCAATATATAAATTAAGTCAGCGAACCAGGTATGGACCAATTTAAAACTTAAGTCAGCGAACCAGGTATATACCAAGTATGGACTAAATAATATCTAAATCTGTGAACCAAGTATGGACCAATATAAAACCTAATTCAGTGATAATGTAGTAAAATATATAGTATTACTTAAATAATGTTACTTTTTAAAATAATATTTTATTTATTAAAAACAGTAAATTAACTTAAATATATTAATTAAAATTATAATTATTAATTAATTTGCATATATAAAAATTAAATCAATATTTCAAAATAATTAAAAGTTATAATATTTTATTCTTTATATAATAAAATAATGATATTAATAATAATACTTACATCAACAACTTAAGTTGAACTTAAGTCATGTATCATAAGTGTATAATATATTATTTATTATATGTATTTATTATATATTATATACCATTTAATATATATATTAATAATATTATTATTATTATTATAATTATTATTATTATTATTATTATTATTATTATTATTATTATTATTATTATTATTATTATTATTATTATTATTATTATTATTATTATTATTATTATTATTATTATTATTATTATTATTATTATTATTATTATTATTATTATTATTATTATTATTATTATTATTATTATTATTATTATTATTATTATTATTATTATTATTATTATTATTATTATTATTATTATTACTATTATTATTATTATTATTATTATTATTATTATTATTATTATTATTATTATTATTATTATTATTATTATTATTATAATATATTTAAATATATTATAAACGTATGTTATATGACTTAAGTTCAACTTAAGTTATTGATGTTATCCTATTAATATTTATCTATATAGTTTTTATTTAATTATAAAGAAAATTATAATATATATTCTAATTATAAAGATAATTAAATCAAAACTATATACAATATAATTAAATATTTATATAAAATATATCAAGACAGTTGGTGTATCACTTGATTATAATAAGATGCAATGTAAATACAATTTTAATCTCTGTTATGACACTTTTTTATAACAAAAAATAATTATCTTTTTTAATATAATATAATATATTATATGTGTCATACACACAATAAAACTTATTTCATTTAAATTAAGTTTGACCTAAGTTATAACTTAAGTCATACACACAATAAAACCTAGTTCAGTTGACTTAAGTTTGACCTAAGTTATAACTTAAGTCATACACACAATAAAACCTAGTTCAGCTGACTTAAGTTTGACCTAAGTTATAACTTAAGTCATACACACAATAAAACCTAGTTCAGCTGACTTAAGTTTGACTTAAGTTATAACTTAAGTCATACACACAATAAAACCTAGTTCAGCTGACTTAAGTTTGACTTAAGTTATAACTTAAGTCATACACAAAATAAAACCTAGTTCAGTTGACTTAAGTTTGACCTAAGTCATAAATTAAGTTTTTCATGCCTTAAAAACTTAAGTAATTTTGAATTAAGTTAGACTTAAGAAATAACTTAAGTTACAGTGACTTAAGTTATATAAAATTAAAAATACTTAAGTTTGACTTAAGTTTTGAACCAGATTTTTGACTTAAGTCAATATGACCAACTATGAAGCAAGTATTTTATTTGTGAACCAAGTATGGACCAATTTTGACCCAATCTGTGTTACTTGGGAGATGACACTTTTCTATAAAAGGAACTGAACAAGTATCCAGTCTATTTTAGTGTATACATCAAGTCAGAGATGTGATAGGTCTATAAATATGTCTATATATATATCCTAATATGTCTATAAATATCATTGTGAATAATAATAGGAACAACTTCCATTGTTTATCTAATGGTGTTAGATCATTTCAACACATTATCTTACGAATAATCTCATTAGTATACATTATAATGTAATCTTATAAGATCTATATTAACGATATGGTCACACGCATACCTCGTACGATAACACGTATGTTATTTAGGACGTTACTATAACACATATAACCATGAATATTATATGAATACTATATTAACTATGTATGTTTAAAATCATGTATGACCATGTAGTCCGATAACTAACAGAATCCTTACTATGATAACAACCACATACGTTATGGTTACTAGAATTCGCGTGGGTAAACATTTGCAACTTATAAAATTATTAAAATATGTATGGTTTATTGTAATAAAAGATAACTAAATGTAATAGTTATAATAACATAGATAATGAACGTTTGTTATTACATTGATAAAGGTATACTTAATTAAGTATTTTAGATATTCAGTAGGTATTATATCGTAATACCAGTACGTTTAAGCTGTTGAGTGATACTAAAGATATATTATTCAGATGATAAGTAATTTTTATCGACATTTGTTATTGAATAATTGTATTATTTCATTAACGTAGCTTACGTTAGTATGTATAGTTATAGACTATAACTTATAGTTTGTGGCAATACACTGGCATCACAATATACACATACATATATATATATATATATATATATGTATTATATACTAACTTTGATGTTAGATCATGACACGTACTATTCGAACGTTAGGTTTGTATAAGAAGTGAGGAGGACGAGTTGATCTTTTCACAAATCAGCGTACATACCTGTTGATCTTACGAATGTAACAGTACGAATGATAATACTTTTAGTATATATTTACGCACGCATAAATAATCGATAATTACAATCTGGTAAAGTGTCGTGATTTGTAAGTTATTAATTAATCATAGGTAATATTCACTTTATTAAATGGAGTCGACCAGCGTGTCGTAATCGCGTGACACCTATTATGTTTAGATTTCTATTGTCTGTATAATGATCAATATTTAATAAATGTATTGTATTATTCTCTTTATTATTATTATCAGTATCAGTATTAAAACTACTACTACTACTACTACTACTACTACTACTACTACTACTACTACTACTACTACTACTACTACTACTACTACTACTACTACTACTACTACTACTACTTCTACTACTACTACTACTACTACTACTACTACTACTACTATTACTACTACTACTACTACTACTACTACTACTACTACTACTATTACTACTACTACTACTACTACTACTACTACTACTACTACTACTACTACTACTACTACTACTACTACTACTACTACTACTACTACTACTACTACTACTACTACTACTACTACTACTACTACTACTACTACTACTACTACTACTACTACTACTACTACTACTACTACTACTACTACTACTACTACTACTACTACTACTACTACTACTACTATTACTGATTGACTACCATGCACTGTCCTAAAAAGTATTCTTTTCAACTCCTATAGGATTTATAAATGCTAGATTAGTACGAAATAAAGTTAATTTGATTACATAATTAAGTATTGATTCTAATTTTTCTATGTATGCTCTTACTGAGACTTGTCTAAATATTAATGATTTTGATCTTGCTTCCCAACTGACACCTGATTGTTTTTAAGTATTGCTTGCTAATAGGTCGACAGCACTAAGTGCACTTACTGTGAAACACTATAATCTATAAATGGATATTAATTAAATTTTCTTAAAAATTAATTAAATTTTCTTTAAATTTTGTATACATATTATCAGTAAATGTTCTTATTTTATTTCCAAAAGATGTTCCGGGTGTTCTATCACTTGTACGTTTATGACAAACATTTCAGAGATAAGATGGACGATAATTTAAATTTATTTTTTCATATTTTGTAGTGTTATTGTTTAGGTTTGGGGTTGGTTGGATCCATAGATATAGAGTACCAGGGGTACTCTATATAGAACCAGAGGTACTCTATATCTCTAAGGTGTCTATCACTCTAAGGGGGGCCCCGTAGCTACGGGCATGATCACAACATGTTATCAAATACACATAGGATACCTATATTAGTTTACTATAATTTAAATAATTTACTATAATAATGAAATTAATTTATATAAAAATTATTCTAAAACACTTTTGTTGATATATGTTCATTTCCCAATAATAATTTTAATATATTTATTATTCCCACAAATACTAAGAAATTTAATTTGATAAATAACATTAAATGTACTTAACAAAATGATATTTATAATGTTATAATGGTATACTATCTCTATGCTAAAAAATTCTTAGAACTTTAACTGTTAAAGTGTAACACCCCTATATCATAACATTATTGAAATTTTACTAACCACTGGAATTATAATTAATAACTTAATTAACACATGATATAATTACTCCTAATTTAAAAAATGCACCTTTATATAATTCTATTTTATCTAATTATCAACCTTAAATTGAATTACATTTACTCTTAATATTCTTGAAAAATATATCTTTAAACAGCTCATCTCTTATCTTAACTATAATGATTTATTTTATAATTCCCATAGTGAATACCGTAAACATCATAGTACTGAAACTTCCATTATTGCACTTACTGATAGCCTTCACCATTCACTTGAAAACCAAAAATAGTTGCAATTATTATTTATTGACATAACTGCTGAAATCGATAGTATTGACTTTACTAGGGTTACGATCAAAAAGGACGAGTTGAGGGTTAAAGGTTAAATTTTAAATGCGTAATAAATTTGTATAGGCTCACTTTGGGATGTAATGCAGCTACAAAAACCAAGCAGTACAAAACTAAACCAATTAAACCAAATAACCCACAAATATCTATACCAAATATACATATATACTATTAACTCGTATTTCAAATGTAACCTTTAACCCTCAACTCGTCCTTTTTTATCGTCTCCCCTTTACTATACTACTATCTAGAATTTCCAATTTGGTATTACTGGAACTACTTACAATTAATTTAAATCTTGTATTACTATTATAGGGGTATAGAGTAGCTGATTAGAGGCAGTACCTTTGTAAACCTGCTTGTCGCATGTCGATATAGACATGAGTAGGAACTCTGGACCTCAATTAATTACTCAACTCTCACTAATGGCTCCAAGTAACTGGTGATTAACCAGTGGCCATATCCCGGTACCTCCACTCGACAGTGGTGCTAAACTTAGTGAGGGGAAATCTGCTGCCTCGCAGATTATGCTTCTTTAGGCATAGGCTAGGAGAATGTAACTCTGACCATAAATCTAAGTCGGGTAGATGGTGCTCGTTAACTTTGGTTAGTAGATCATCTAGGAGAAGGAAATCTCTGATTTAAAAACCAACCTTCCGGAGAGGAATGGGACCCGCCGGACTATATTCAACAATATAGTTATATCCCAAGAAACGAATCATGTGAAACAAAATTAAATTATCCATACCGGCTCGGCCGTCGCCCGGGATAAAAAGGACCGCGCATATCGTTAATTATCAGGACGAATGTGAAAAAGATGATACTGATAAGAAGAAAGACAGAAAGTCAATGAGGCTTCGCAATAACGCAACTTTTGGCACTTGGAACGTACGAACTCTTAACAGAACAGGAAATTTAGAAGAATTGGAATATGAAATGAAGAAATACACATGGCAAGTTTTAGGACTATGCGAAGTTAGGTGGAAAGGATCTGGTAATGTCGTAACTGACAACGGTAACCATCTTTACTATAGTGGTGAAGAGAAATATCATAAGAATGGTGTAGGATTTTTGATTCACAAAGATATAAAAGACTTTGTAGCCGAATTCAAACCTATTTCCAGCAGAATATGTACATTGAGGTTAAAAGCTAAACCATTAAATATATCGATAATACACATATATGCACCAACTTCGGATTATACAGATGAACAAATTGAAATCTTCTATTCAAGCCTACAAGATATAATTGACAAAACCCATAAAAAGGACATGTTAATAATTCAAGGTGATTGGAATGCAAAGATTGGAACTGACTCACTGACAGATTGGAACGAATATTGTGGACCTTCATGTAACAACTCAACGAATGACAGGGGGATCAGATTATTGGAATTTATATGTTATAATGACATGATTTTGGCAAATACTCTAGGAATACACAAATCCTCAAGAATAGCAACATGGCACTCTCCAGATGGTAAAACCCATAACCAGATAGATTATATCCTCATGAAGAGACGATTTAAATCTGGTATCAATGTGGCTAAAACCAGAGTATATAACAAAGCTGATATAGGAAGTGATCATGACCTTGTGATGATATCCTTCAAACAAAAATTCAAATCTCAAAGAAAACAAAAGAGCATTCGTAAAAACTACAACATTGAACAACTAAATAATAATTCTTCAATTCTTGCTCAATATAGAGACACTATAGAAAATGAAATTAAAAACAAGTTAATGCACAACACAATCAATTCCGATGAAACAACTGATATTCTTAACAGAATAATAAGCGAAACTGCAACAAAAGTAATTGGATTTAAAAGGAAAAAGACAAAACCATGGATAACAGAAGATATTCTGGAACTTTGTGATAAACGTAGATCATTGAAATCTCAAAAAAGTAATCACTTACAAGAATATAATTCACTGAATAAGAGGATAAGAAAGAACATGAAACAAGCCAAAGAATATTGGTTAAATAACGAATGTAAAGATATAGACAATTCATTTGCAAGTAACAGATCTAAAAAAGCATATTCAATTATAAAAGCTCTGTCAAAGAAGAAATCAGAAGCGATCAACACAATATTAAGCAAAGATGGTAAAGTTTTGAGTGAAGATACACATATTATTAAAAGATGGACTGAATACTGCCAAGAATTATATAATTATGAATCCAGAGGAGACAAAAATGTTTTGCAAACGATAGATGAACAACACGAAGAAGAGAGAGATGATAGTATTTTAAGAGATGAAGTAGTTAATGCTATATATTCACTAAAACATGGAAAAGCTGCTGGTGTAGACAATATACCAGCAGAACTAATAACATATGCAGGTGAAGGAATGACAGACATACTCCACAAGATATGTTCCAATATATGGGAAACTGGTATCTGGCCAGAAATATGGACAAAATCGTTAATTATAACTCTACCGAAAAAAGGTAATCTTCAACATTGTTCTAACTACAGAACGATACGTTTGATAAGCCACGCAAGCAAAGTGATGTTGAAAATCATTAAGAATCGTTTACAACCACAAGCGGACCGTATTATTGCGGAAGAACAGGCTGGATTCATGAAAGATAGATCTACGATAGAACAAATATTCAACCTAAGAATACTATGCGAGAAACATAACCTACAACAAAAATAGCTATATCATATATTTATTGATTTCCGAAAAGCATTTGATAGAGTGTGGCAAAATGCACTATGGTCCTCAATGAAGAAATATAATATCGATACAAAGTTAATTAATTTAATACAAAGTTTATATGAAAAGGCAAGCAGTGCAGTAATACATAAAGGAATATGTGGCGATTGGTTTCCAACGAAAACCGGAGTAAGACAAGGATGTCTTCTCTCACCTACTTTATTTAATATATTCCTAGAAGATATAATGAACGACGCGCTAAGCAATCATACTGGTTCAATAAAGATAAATGGCCGAAATATAACAAATCTCCGCTTTGCTGATGATATAGATGGTTTAGCTGGCTCGGAAGAAGAACTAATAAATTTAACTGAGTGTCTTTTTAAATCAGCAAATAGATTTGGAATGGAAATAAATCCTTCTAAAACTAAGCTTATGTTAAACGACGACAATTGTCAACCAAACATTGATATTCATGGCGAAATAATTGAGACCGTAAAAAGCTTCAAATATCTAGGATCAATCATAAACGAAAATGGATCAAGAAAAGAAATCCTGTCAAGAGCGGCACAAGCAAGTCAAGCATATAGCAATCTAAAGATAATATGGAATGATAAAGACATACGTCTAAAGTACAAGTTAAAACTCATGGACTCTCTTGTCAACTCGATATTCCTGTATGCATGTGAAACATGGACTCTAACTGCTGAACTCGAGAAAAGAATACTAGCATTCGAAATGAAGAACATCAGAAAATTACTCGGTATAACAACCTTGATAGAGTTACTAATCAAGAAATAATAGACCGAATATCATCATCATTAACAAGTCCCTTCACCGATATCCTCACAACAGTTAAAAGGAGAAAACTGAAATGGTATGGACACGTGACCAGAGGCGATGGACTTGCCAAGATAATCCTTCAGGGTAATGTCGAAGGTAAAAGATCCCGTGGACGTCCAAAAAACACTGGATAGATAATATAAAAGAATGGACCGGAAAATACTTCAATGAACTAAATGAAATTGTATATGACCGGAAGAAGTGGAGAAAAGTTTGTTTCAACGTGACACGCCCCCACGGCTCAACAGGCTAAGGGACCAAGGTAACAAGGTAATTACTATTAGATCATACTCTGTTAAATTAATTCTTCCTTTTCTCAGTCATATCCACTAAATGTCGGTGTACCACAAGGTTCTGTCCTTTCTTCAATTATATTTTATATATATTTACGACCTTTATCAAAATTACTCCAATCATATATTTTACTAAAAGATAATATCTATGCAGATGATATTGTATTACATACATTTTCTAATTCTCTACAAAATAACTATTTTCAAGACTATATAAATTCAACTACTAACTTACCAATAATAAATTATTAAAAAATTCAAATAAAACTAAACTTATGAATATTTCTAGAACTTATATTGTATTTCCAAATATCTATATCGATACTGAGAATATTACTCAAGTACAAAGTAAAAATATAGTACAAAGTATCTTGGAATAACTATTTCTCAAAATCTATCTACTGAAATACATGTAAAAGATATACTTAAGTCTGCATCATATAATGTTTACAATTTTTTAAAAATTCACCATTTCATTTCACTAAATACAGCTAAAATATGATCTACTTCATTCATTATTTCTAAACTAAATTACCTCAACTCTTTTCTTTATAAAACTAATACTACTCTCCTAAAAAATGTAATTCTATTATAAATGTGTGCATTCGAATTATATTTAAAATTCTTTATACTGACCATACTACTAGTATTTCTGAACTTCGTTCTAAAATAAATTGGCATAATACTAAGCAATCTATAATATATAAAATACTCACTAGTAGTGAGTCACTAAAACACATAAAGCTATGGTATTTAAGAAACCTATGTATATATATATATATAAT
This sequence comes from Osedax fenrisi, assembly GCA_964019155.1. Taxonomy (NCBI): domain Eukaryota; kingdom Metazoa; phylum Annelida; class Polychaeta; order Sabellida; family Siboglinidae; genus Osedax; species Osedax fenrisi. The sequence goes on from OZ025244.1 coordinate 59,442,042, forward strand.
ATGCTTCAGTTATCTATTAATATCTCGCAATTGCTATCAAATTCTACAAGAAACTTTGAAATATCTCATATTAATTCTTCAATATATGGCGAGCTATCTTATCGGTGATATGCCCCTTACCTTTGGAACAAACTTCCATCCGATATTAAGAATGTTATTAACCATTACACATCAAGAAACATTTACATTTTTATATATTAAATATTTATTTATGACACTTATAGTTACATTTATGTATCAAGAAATATATTATTTTAAAGACAATATATTAATTTACTGATTTTTATATAATATCATTATTAATAACAAATATATTTAATTCATAAATAATATTTCACCAATATCTTAAAAATAATATTATCCATTACTTCAAATAGAATTAAGATAGAGTAAATAAATATGTAACTATATCTTATGTAGATATATTATTTACGATACATTATAAACGGTAATTATTATAATATTTTATATTTTATATTTTACTAGTTTATAATATATATTAATAGATATCTTATATTTATACAGTGTTAAATTGTTTCTAATTAATTATGAATTGTATAGAAATATTATTATAAACAATATGTTTATAACATAATATTAGTCTAGTATTTATATAAATTGTATTCTGATTTTTTTATCAAACTAATTATTTTATATTTTTTAATAACAAAATCGATAATATGATTCATATGGATTAAGAAATCACGTTTATAAATTATTTGATAATTATGCAATGAGATTAAATTATATGTATATAAAATAATAGTACATTTATTCAAATACTATAAATATACAAATATTTGTTATTATTACAAATTAAACAATATATATTCATAAATAAATATTTGTAATTATAGAGATAAATATATATATTCAATATATTTACAAATACATAGATGTATTAATTATTCTTCATGTAGAGTTGATTATTTTGATAATTGATAACCAATGCAGAAAGTATTTGAAACTCATCTTGGATATCTTGCGCATGCTGTCAATAATGTAATAGAATTAGTTATTATTGTATTAAAAGCTATATCTAGAAACTTGTTATGAATATTCTCTATTGTTTTCGTCATCGATATGGAATCTATGATAAGGAATCAAACAAAAAGAACATTTACTTCACTCAAACAGTAACTATAATATTCTATTCTATTCTATATATAGACGTTAATATATATATATACATTTATATAATATATATACATTATTTTATATTAATCGTAAAAGATAAACAAGAGACGATAAAGAAATATAGATGAATACATATACAGATATTTAAAAATCGTTCAATTATACCTGTATAATCCTATCACTAATAATTATTAAAATCGATCAGATTAATATATATATATATATATATATATATATATATATATACAGAGTACACCTTTGATGTACTACAATCATTGATATAACGTCAATTATAGCTGTAATTAATTTCCAGCCTACTTATTACATGTGTTATATTAGCTATATTTGTTATTCCGCCACCCTTGTTATACCGCCACCCTTGTTATACCACCACCCTTGTTATACCGCCACCCTTGATATACCGCCACCCTTGATATACCGCCACCCTTGTTATACCGCCACCCTTGTTATACCGCCACCCTTGATATACCGCCACCCTTGATATACCGCCACCCTTGTTATACCGCCACCCTTGTTATACCACCACCCTTGTTATACCACCACCCTTGTTATACCGCCACCCTTGATATACCGCCACCCTTGTTATACCACCACCCTTGTTATACCACCACCCTTGATATACCACCACCCTTGTTATACCACCACCCTTGTTATACCACCACCCTTGTTATACCACCACCCTTGATATACCGCCACCCTTGATATACCACCACCCTTGATATACCATCCATACAGTCGGTTCCCGAGATCATGGCATATCAATGGTGCAATGTATATATAAATATATAAATTTAGTTTAGAAAATATATTTCATATTAATATAACATATAAATATATATATATATATATATATATATATATATATATATATATATATATATATGAATTCTTATTTTGGAGTATTAATGTACGTAGAACATGATTAGAAATCATATTTAAAGAAATATTTCATATATTTATAATATCGACTAAACGAAGAGCATTAATTTAGGATAGAGACGAAGTTTTAATTTCTAATCAACACTTAGTATCTTTGTATCGGTCCAAGTTCTAACAGCTAGCGGAATAGCCTATATCGCGTACATAACGGAATATAACATAACACAAATGCAGTGGGCGTATGCTATTCATCCTCGATGCAGAGTAAACGACCTCTGAGGGCCGTCTAGAGGTCGTGAATATACCGTACGCGGCTGCGACTAACGACTTCGGTGGTTTCCAGTTCCACCATGATACTACACAGCTGTAGCTTCGGTACTTTACTGTAGATAGAGCACATCAGGCAGATAGCCTGTCGGTGGACGTGTTTCTTCTTCATGTTCGCCTGTCAATCAAACGAGAGTAGGAGGAGCTAACTCTAGCTAATAAGATTACATTACTACTACTACTACTACTACTACTACTACTACTACTACTACTACTACTACTACTACTACTACTACTACTACTACTACTACTACTACTACTACTATTACTACTACTACTACTACTACTACTACTACTACTACTACTACTACTACTACTACTACTACTACTACTACTACTACTACTACTACTACTACTACTACTACTACTACTACTACTACTACTACTACTACTACTACTACTACTACTACTACTACTACTACTACTACTACTACTACTACTACTACTACTACTACTACTACTACTACTACTACTACTACTACTACTACTACTACTACTACTACTACTACTACTACTACTACTACTACTACTACTACTACTACTACTACTACTACTACTACTACTACTACTACTACTACTACTACTACTACTACTACTACTACTACCATCGCTACCTCTTTCGATACTGATAGAGATCTATATCTGATATTTTGTGACTAGATCAGCGGTTCCCAATCTTGACCAGCAGGTGAACACTGTAAGTAGATGTACGCAAACTCTATACTGCGTATGTTTACATATACAGTGAACACTGAACTGTAATCAAGGGGATAAGAACGCAATCGACGACTTTAATATACTCATCGATGTATTATTCCATTTCATGTTTACGATTAAATAGCTCGTTTATATTATTTTTAAATATAGACATTTAATATATATATACAGTAAAAGCCACTTGTATCGACAGCCACATGTATCGATATATCGGTTCTAACGACAATTTCAAATATATTTGTTGGAATTTCCATCTACTACATGTTACAGAATATCGCGTGTATTGACAATCGGCTGTATCGACAACATTTTACTATACAATTTATAATTTTTCATCACGTGTATCGACATTATGAAAATATTACACATGTTTACCATATATACTATAGTATGTATGATATAGAGTTGAGCATATTAATAAACTATGGACTATAGTACATATATATATATATATGTATATTATCAAATAAGTTATGATGATATGAAGAATTAATCTTTGTATTATTGTAGATTCACTACATATGCACATATGTGTATGTGTACATGAGCACTCGAATGCTCACTCTTGATAAGTAATATATTGACCATGTTTCTTTAATTGCAATTAATAATATTTAATAATACAATATAAATACAATGGATATACATGGAGAATATATCCATTGTTTTGATTTGTTCAGTGCATTTTGTATTCATTAATAATTAGACAAATATTATTTTTCATTTATGATGATGATACATATGAATCCGTTAGTATTAAATCTACACCCGATATTCTTAATATGATAAACGATGTTCACAATTATATATCCTATAATAATATCGACAACTCTGAGTTATTGTGTCAGCAATTATTAAATATTATATCACGTGTTGAAAATTGTTTCATATCAAAGTTAATAACTTCTAAACAAACAAATATTACTAATTATTTTACTTAATCAATAATAAAATAAAATATATATTTCTAGAATACTTTTATTTAATTTAATATATTTATTATATAATTATATATAATTTATATTAGTGTAATAATTAATAGTATTAACTTAATATACACAATTAACGATATAATAGAAATTAAGGATAGCATATATTTGATATTTGATAATATAAGTACATATTCTATTAAGTGGGCGTAATTTAAAATTAGCCACGCCTTCATCATATGTAACGACAATCGGATGTATCTACATATTTTTGGATCTCCTGGGATGTCGATACAAGCGGCTTTTACTGTATATATATATATATATAGAAATTTAGTTTTCTGATCAAACATATAGTTCATATCATATGAGTGATATTATAACCATTGTGGTAGATGTAGATGATATACTTAGATATAGGACCCATAGAAATACTCGGGGCTCATTTGTGGGGTACGATGTTTGATATTATGGGATAAATCGCAATAAAAGAAAATATGAAAATAGGTTTTCTGGAATAATTATAGGGTCAAACATGAAGTTATTAAGAATAAGCACGCTAATATTTGTAAGTATGGCCTCACCTTTATACGGGCGTCTTTTTGTAAATAATCCCACGATAAATATTTGTATTCAATATATATATATGCTTACTTACTTACTTGCTTATTTCGGGATTATTTTTCTTGATTCCCGGACAGTTTCCAGGGATATATATATATATATATATATGTGATTTCAATAAATAAATATAATGACATCACCTAAACATAATGGTAACGGAGAACTGACCAGTAATATCTTGAGGACGATGGTGTCCAGCGTAGCCGAGTCTGCGAACACCTCGGGTACCTTGTTCAGCACGTGCACGAGGGCGGATAGGGTGTAGTCCTCCCAGAAGAGGGCGTCGTCGTCTCGCGACAGGCAGAGCAGTACGGTGGCGGCGCATTGTACTACTAGTATGTCTCTGTGGTGGCGGGGTGGGGTAGTGAGGGGGTGGTTAAGGGGTGGTTAGGGGGTGGTTAGAGCTATGAGAATAGGGATACTACTAGTATGTCTCTGTGGGGGCGGGGTGGGGTAGTGAAGGGGTGGTTAAGGGGTGGTTAGGGGATGGTTAGAGCTATGAGAATAGGGATACTACTAGTATGTCTCTGTGGGGGCGGGGTGGGGTAGTGAAGGGGTGGGGTAGTGAGGGGTGGTTAAGGGGTGGTTAGGGGGTGGTTAGAGCTATGAGAATAGGGATACTACTAGTATGTCTCTGTGGGGGCGGGGTGGGGTAGTGAAGGGGTGGTTAGGGGGTGGTTAGAGCTATGAGAATAGGGATACTACTAGTATGTCTCTGTGGGGGCGGGGTGGGGTAGTGAAGGGGGGGTTAAGGGGTGGTTATGGTGGTAGTTATGGATATAAGAATAGGGGGTGGTATCACTAGTATTTACAATGTATATTATACATGTAGTATAGAGATAGTGTTGGTGGTTAGATTTCCTTTAACAATAGTATTCAATCATATGATTCTAATATTGTATATATATATATATATATATATATATATATATATATATTATTAAATTTATATAGATTATACTTATTTATACAGATATTTCTATACCTTTCTCTCATGTGAATAATACATAGTAATTACAATATTATATAGATATAAAGTAATTGTCAATCTAAAATCTTGTGAGTATACTATATATAGTCTATTATATAGTTAGAATATACAAATATTATAGGCATATTAGACATCTTAATTAATAGTATTAATTTAATTTAATTTTTATTATTTAATACAAAATAAAAATCATGGGTTCTTAGCATATACTATAACTGATAATAAATATTCAGTAAATATATAAATATAACTGCAGTTAAAGTATGGTATAGTAAAGTATTCAGTTTATCAAGCAATGTGTTAAATATAGAGGATTGATATCAACTGCTAGCTTTATGATAAATTATAATAATATAAATCACATTAAAAGGATATTATAGAAACATATATCAAATATATTATTACATAATATTTAAAAAATATATTTAACTACATATATTATTTATTAATCATTATTATTAGCGATGAAATTCATATAAGATGTTTTATTTCTATAATCATTACTATTTTAATTGTAATTAGATTATGCTAACAACTAATATATATATATTAATAATATAAATAAAAGTATAACTAGGTAATCCGTAATTGTTTAAATACCATATAATATTTCAAATTATGCAGTTATTATAAACATGTATTGATGATGATACTGGCGTTGAAATATCGAGAACTTCTAGAGACACAGAGCTAAACACAGAGCTGTGTTACCACAACTAGAAGGCGACGCTATTCAACTTTTAAGTTATTAACATAAGCAACTTATAGCCTCCGAATATCCTTCCGTATATTATATTCAATACTCGGCAAACTAAACCCACATCGATCACTAACTCGCGTGGGTAGGGGCGCTGCAACGATGGTGTGTATGTAGGGGGAACCAATACATAGGAGGTCCCCCTATATTTTAAAGTGGGGGGGGGACATGTCACCCGTTGTCCCCCCCCCCCCTATTGCAGCACCCCTTCTCGCGCAGGCGTGTGGGCTAACTTTGAACTGAACAGACTCATCGCGTAGTAGAACACGATCATGTAAGCGGTGACGTTGTCCTTACAGTACTGCAGCAGTGTTGCGGGGATAGCGTTGAACACCTGTAGGTGATAGCAGTGTGATAGCGCAGCGTTACGGGGATAGAGTTGAACACCTGTAGGTGATAGCAGTGTGATAGCGCAGCGTTACAGGGATAGAGTTGAACGCCTGTAGGATGATAGCGCAGCGTGATTAATGCCGCGCATACACTGTATGACCGGTGATCGGAGTAGATCATATTTCACGATGTTTTTATCGTCGATCCTAATTATAACGATCGCGGTCCTTTGAAGCCGATACTTTCGCAATCAGAATTAGGGAATGAATAAGGAGGAGGAGGTGGAGAATAAGGATGAAGTTTGAGAAGATGGATGATGAGGTTTGAGAAGAAGGACGAGGATGAGGGATGATCAGGATGATAAGGAGTAGGTTTGAGAACGAGGAGGATGATACAGAAGAGGTTTGAGAAGGAAGAAAAGGATGAGGAGGAGTACGTAACGTATACGAGGACCCTAACGTAAGTCTCGTGAAGTTTAGCGGACAGAGACCGTAGCTGTATGCAGACATGCATGTCTACCAGAGCGGTGACACACTCTGTGATCAGCGATGGCTTCAGCTTCACCTCGTGATACTTCTGCGAGTCCATGATACGCCAGGCTGAGTCGCCCAGAGTTAGCATGCGTAACAGTAGGGAGATCTCCTCACATTTCTGTGGGGGTGGGGGGTGGGGATATGATAGAGGTAGGGGTTAGCATGAGTGGCAGCAGGGAGATCTCCTCACATTTCTGTGGGGGTGGGGGGTGGGGTTAGCATGCGTAGTAGTAGGGAGATCTCCTCACATTTCTGTGGGGGGGTGGGGGTATGATAGATCATAAGGCAGGGGTGAGCAAATAATTAGCAGGGAGATATACTCATATTTCTGTTGGGATGATTGTATGATAGATCATAAGGCAGGTGTTAGCATGAGAATTACCAGGGAAATCTCCTCACCTTCTGAATTGAATAAAAAACAAAAGAGGTAAGTTGTTAGCACAATATTAAACAAATACTAGAGTATTGCTGATGTAAAGATTAATTATTAGTAGAACTATAGTTCTAAGCTAGTTATTATTAACATACAGCTGCTTATCATTACTAGAATGAGATTAATTATGAACAGAATTTTACCTGTTATAAGTTAATTATATAATAATTATGTTATATTATACCTAATAATAGGTTACTTATTAATAGTATTAACTTAATACTATTAATAAGTAACCTAATTTTAGTTAATAGTATTTAGTGAATAGGTAATCGGGCCACTCAGAGGTGAAAGATAGACGATAATATATCAACAGGTTATAATTATTGACGACATATGAATAGTAGTGACAGAGTTAACGCAATCGATACAGACTATGAAATAGTGAATACAATATAGTGAATATGTATTCTGTTATCTACATTATTAACTTCTTTAGCTGATACTTTATAATATATAGTATATATGCAAGAGAATTTAACGGGTGTATTCAGTTTGAATAGCATAATAGTGTTCGTATATTGTTCAGTCACATTATTTTCATAAAGTTTGTAACGGATTAAGGTAGAATAGTTGGAGGACGTTGTTACGTACAGTCGCCGGCTTTATAATTATTATATAATAATAGTATACTTTTGATGGCATGTAGATATCTCTATTAGTTTAGAAGAACTTACATATATACCTGGGTTCACTCACATTTATTACGAGGAACCAATCTGATCATTATTACTATTACTAATAGCAAATCTCAACATACACCGTCAAGCAATAACTGTCAAATATTTTATTCGCGGTCTAAGATTTATTAAGACACGTCTCTCTTGAATTGGTCATATTAATAAATTTCTTTTTTATTTACATACAATTTATTTAAAGTTGTCATATAATATATAATTACATATACAATTACTTAATCTACAGACTAATTTAGTACATTTAATATGTACTATTCATAATCAATATTAGATAAATAATTATTTGTAGATTAGTATAATGTTAAATACATAAAATAATGTATTACTATACGTATCTATGTATTGTATCTATTGCTATGTTATTATATTTGATTAAACGTTACCTATAATAAAGAAACTCTACATTAACGGAATAGGTATAGTATAGCTTCAGTATACTAGCTGTCAACCTATGTGTAATGTATCAGTCATGAAGGGGTGCAGGCGCTAAACTAATGCTTCGACTGAGGGGTGCAGGCGCTAAACTAATGCTTCGACTGAGGGGTGCAGGCGCTAAACTAATGCTTCGACTGAGGGGTGCAGGCGCTAAACTAATGCTTCGACTGAGGGGTGCACACGCTAAACTAATGCTTCGACTGAGGGGTGCAGGCGCTAAACTAATGCTTCGACTGAGGGGTGCAGGCGCTAAATTAATGCTTCGACTGAGGGGTGCAGGCGCTAAACTAATGCTTCGACTGAGGGGTGCAGGCGCTAAACTAATGCTTCGACTGAGGGGTGCACACGCTAAACTAATGCTCCGACTGAGGGGTGCAGGCGCTAAACTAATGCTTCGACTGAGGGGTGCAGGCGCTAAACTAATGCTTCGACTGAGGGGTGCAGGCGCTAAACTAATGCTTCGACTGAGGGGTGCAGGCGCTAAACTAATGCTTCGACTGAGGGGTGCAGGCGCTACACTAATGCTTCGACTGAGGGGTGCAGGCGCTAAACTAATGCTTCGACTGAGGGGTGCAGGCGCTAAACTAATGCTTCGACTGAGGGGTGCAGGCGCTAAACTAATGCTTCGACTGAGGGGTGCAGGCGCTAAACTAATGCTTCGACTGAGGGGTGCACACGCTAAACTAATGCTTCGACTGAGGGGTGCAGGCGCTAAACTAATGCTTCGACTGAGGGGTGCAGGCGCTAAACTAATGCTTCGACTGAGGGGTGCAGGCGCTAAACTAATGCTTCGACTGAGGGGTGCAGGCGCTATGATAAAGCTACGACTTAGGGGTGCAGGCGCTATGATAAATCTCCGACTGAGGGATATAGCTAACCCTAGGCAGCATCTCTTGAGAGCTCATTCCTTGTACCAGCGACGCCAAAGACACTAGAATGGTGTACCGAGCGTTCTGGTCGCAGAGTAGCATGCACAGATCGCTGTAGGTGAATGTGGTCGTCGAGTAATGCATTACTGGGATGCAGCGCACCGTTGTTTGTTACGTATATACGTCGTATCGTGTTACTTATCGATGCTGAATGTTACTAATAAATAGGTAGTATAATAATAAATTATTAATTCTTATCGCTTCGAAAAATTCTAAAATATTTATATTCATATTTATATTTTTTCGTTGAAACATTATTCGTATTTAAATTTTAAGTGTGTATTTAACCCGAACCCCGCCTAGAACCACCCCTCGGGGTAGGAACCGACGCGCACACTGACCCTAGAACCTCCTCGTGACCTTTATTACGACAGATGCTGTCGAGGAAACCGCGCAGTTCGTTGGCGCGCTTCGAGTCGATGTACTTCTCGCGAATGCAGGCGTCCAGGCACCAGGCAAACTTGTGGCACGGGTCAAGCTGACAGATGGTGGTCAACTGACCGATGGGCGGCGTGGGGCGATTAGGTATGTAAGTGTGGTGAGTATTAGGTATCGAGTAGTATAGTATGCGTTAGTGATGTAAACGATGCCGAGATTTTGATGCCGAGCCGAGAATTTTGGTTTTTGATGCAGAGACTTTAATTTTCGGAAAAAAAAAAAGCCCGAAAAACAAGCAACTTTAGCCAAATGAGCCTAAGCCGAGTTGAGACTTTAGGTAACTGAGACTGCATCATACTTAGATTTACGCATCATTTACGTCACTAGTATGTGTATGGCGTATAGTGACTAGACACACACTATTACCATTCCCGGGGTATTGAGGCTAGGGGTTTATGGCTCAGTGTCTGGGGTCGATGGCTCAGTGGGACAACCAAAAGCTAGTAAGCCAGAGGTCCCGGATTCGACTCCAGACAGTTCTTGTTTTTCTCTTGTGTTTATCAAGGACTTAAAAATGATAAATCATAACACAAGAAAAAAAATGTTACTATTTTTATTGTCCGGGGCTCCTCACAGTTATTTATAACATGTATAAGTATATGACTTCTCGAGGAGTCCATTTGTATCCGCTATTCATATTGTATTCAATATATATATTTGTGATTTCAATAAATAAATATTATTATTATTATTAGATTCGTATAGACAGGGTAATAATTAGCGGGGTGGGGTGGGGTGGGGGGAACCTCTTTGTCGTGTAGAGCCATGATGAGTTCCGAGCGTAGAGTGCAGTACACCGTGTTCTTGGTGCGAAGGTACAGGGTACGGGTGAACTGCAGGGCCATGTCGTATAGTACCACCTGCGTGTGAGCGGGGGGTGTGAGCAGGGGGGTGTGTGCGGGCGGTGTGAGTGGGAGGTGTGAGCGAGGGGTGTGAGCGGGGAGGTGTGCGGGGGGTGTGAGTGGGGGGTATGAGTGGGGGGTATATGCAATGTGCGTTAGAGTGGCAATATATGTGTGTGTGTGATTTATTTTGGGTGATTTATTTTGAGAATTTTTAAAATTTAAATACATTTATAAACTTTGAATAGTCTTTGTTTGTCTCTACAATTTAGATTATACTACAGTGATAACTAAGATACAAGTATCGTCCAATTGAATGCAAGAATGTTAGATCTCAAGAAATTGAATATAATAATTCATATATTTATATATTTTATATAATAAGCATACTATAATGCATTTATTATACTTATATATTATACATATAATATATATTAATAAATATAATCTTACTTAATATATATATATATATATATATATATATATATATATATATATATATATATATATATAAGAAAGTTAGACCAATGACAAACAAATATACTTTACTATCTATATATAATTCTTTATTTGTTCCTCACTTATACTACTGTGCCCATATATGGGGAAATACTTTTTCCTCATTAACTGATTATATAAATAGATTACAAAAGCGAATACTAAAACTAATCACAAGTTCATCGTATAATGTATTTTTGAGAGAAAATAAAATTTTGAATTTTGATCATATTGTAAAATTAAGTTCGATTAAAGTTGCTCACAGAGTATATTATCATAAATTACAGAGTAACATTCAAAAACTTTTTTTGATTAATAAAAACAACGGATAAATTTGTAAGATTCAAGTCAAGAACTAGCAGAGATCTGTTTAGAGTGAGAAATGTGTCCTCTAGACAGTGGAACTTACTTCCCATTCAACTTACAAAAAATAGGTGTATTAAATCGTTTGGAAGACGTGTTAAAAAATATATTCTTGAATTAAAAATGACTTAAAAAGGGAAATTTGTCTAAATAATTATTTTTGTATTGTTTTATTTTAATTTTTATTTCTGACATAATATAAATTTAACATACATTTCTGATGTTTTTTATAATTTTAAATTTTTATTTTTATTTTTATTTTTAATATTTATATAATTTTTTTATTATTTATATAACTTTGACATAATATAAAATTACAAAATATTATTTGTTTGTTTTATTCTTGACTTTTTCTTGACTTATTATAATATTAAAAAAAAAATGTGTTTACAGTGTTCGACTTACTATAAATTTACTTAATTTTTTTTTTTAATTTTTGTATATAATATAGCTATTTATTTATTTTTATTTATTTTTTTATTTATTTTTTTAGTTATTTTTAGTTATGTTTAATTGTTTTATTCAATAGGATTTGTCTTTTAATTTTTAATTTTATAATTATTTTATATTTATATTCCTAGATTTTTATATTAATTTATTTTTCTTCTTTACATTTTATGATTATATGATGAATAACATTATGAGGAGTTTTTAATTGTTGGAATATATATATATATTAGTTAGGCTAATATGTTTGGACTTGATATGATTATGATACGTATCGGGGGATGGGATATACTTGTGGAGTGGGCAAGTATTGTCAGTGTTCTTATTATTGGCGATATTAAGATCCCTAAGGCATTGGAACTGGCGTACCCATATCCTTGAAGTTGATACATCATATACCATCATTAATTTCAACATAATATTGGCAACTCTGGATCTAATTTATTAGTAATCTTTAACTACAGCATTCAAAACTAACATATATATATATACTCCAATTATACTTTTAATTTCTTATACTATTAATTTTTTTATTTATAATTATTTACTTTTAATATTATTTTTAAAGTTATTTATATTTGTATATGATTTATAATTTTATATTCTCATGATTCTTATAAGATTTATAAAATTACATATTTTACTTCTATATTATATAAATTTTACTTTTATTTTTTTTCTCCTCATAATTGTTAATTGGGAATATGTTTCACGTAAACGACTAGATAAGCATTGCGCTTCTTCGATTACCTTGGTCATGCCTAAATTCTGATATTATTATTATTATTATATATATATATATATATATATATATATATATATATATAAATATATATTTCATATCATATATATTATGTATTCTATATTATATTCATATATGTATGTAATATCATTTTCTAAATTTAAATTCAAAATGTTATTATAATAAACACTAAATGACATTTACACAAAATAATGTTCTTTCATGTATTACACTCACTCAAAATTCAATATCTCATTGAATAGTAGAAATAATGAATTAAAATGTTCAATATAAGTAGAAAATACAATAGGCTGTAATGTATATATTTTTTTTTAAATAAAAATTATTAATTTTAATGTTTATTATTGATAAGTAAAACATATATTTATAATAGATGGATATGTAATAAACAAATATTTCATAATAGAATCAAAGATTTTGCGAAGCAAAGATATAACACTCCCTATGCCTGCAACGTAATTTAGTAATATCCCCAACCGCTGCTAGCAGTAGTATCGAAATCACTGAAATAGATTTAGGTTCGGCTCTGTTTGCATACAACAATGTTTTCATTGCTCTATTAAATTACATGCAATATAAATTAACTTCTACTTACTAAATATATACTTATAGCATTTAAAACATAAATATCATATTTGTTTGTTATATATTAGTAATGAACACTTAGTTTTCATCATATAAATATTAATTTAAAGCATATTATTTAACATTTTAAAAGTGTATAGTTAAATACGAATTTACATTATAAACAACACATAGTTCCTAAAAGTAACCCGCTATAGGTGGCACCAGGGTATTTTGTATACAAATTCGAATTACACGATTTCGCGTAAGTGTTATATCTTTCCTTCGGAAAATCTTTGATAGAATGATATATTATTAAACTATAGAAAAAGAGTATATGATTACATATTATAAATGCCTATCTATATAGATTACACATAAAGGACATACTTCCCCTTAAGGGCATACCGCAGCACACATGCCACAATGAATTAAGATGGCAAATAATGGGTGTATTCAAAGTTTTGCATTCAATTCAATGAATTAAGTTATTTTTTTTTTATTATATTAAATACATTCACATGCACAATTCTATATTTCAAATTTATTCATAATGTGTATTATTCATATATAAATATATACATAAAAACTCTATATTTTTTAATATTTATTTTCTATATAAATTGATATTTTTTCAATTATACATATACAAATATTTAAATATTTGAGGTATAGGATTATTTATATATTTGTTTTGTATACAATGCTAACAAAATTAGTATGATAAATGTAGTTGAAAACAACTATGAAATAAGAATAACTAATTGAATAATAATAATTTATATTATGTATAATATATGTATAATATATATATAAGTATATATAATTATATATAATATATAGTATAAATGATATAAAAGTATAAATAGTAATGTAAACAAAATAAAATAAATATTAAACTAAAATATATATGACTAAATTAAATAATATGAATAGAAATAACTAATATGAATGCAAATAACTAATAATAAAATATAATAGATATGTGTGTGAATAAAATATATATAATATTCAAATAAAGTAAGTAATATAGTAAAAGTATTAATGAAATCAAAATCATAAACCGTAATGAAAATATAGCAAAATGCAAATAGCAGATTTTTCAAACTAAACAAATATAGGGTCACCTATCTGCTCTCAAATTGGCCAGTATGATCACATGAT
>OZ025244.1:59461860-59524360 GCA_964019155.1 Osedax fenrisi
TAGCGCCGGTCTCAGCGAAGGTAACTGTACGGCGTTCTGTTCCTGAGGTCAATGTTCATTATTCACATATTTATGAATATAATATTATATTTATATATATAATTTATAATATATTTATAATTTATAATATATATAATACGACTGCAAGATTCATTTTATTAAATAAATAATCTATAGACTTTATTAATATAATTTATATGAAAATTACTATTAGATTTAAATATGAGGCGTGAGTGTAAAGTACGTTTCACCTATATTCATATCAGTGAAGAATTAAAGATATAATAATTATATAATTAAACTCAAATGAATTGATTAATTTAAAATGAATTAATAAAAATCAATTCAAATAACATAATAAATTTAAATTCAAAATAAATTAATTAATAAAATTCAACTTAAATTAAGTAAAACCAATTCAAATGAAATAATAAATATATATTTATATAAAATAGTATATTATAAAATTGTGCTTAATAAGATATTCTACAGTAGGATACCTACACGATTTTTATTTAATTTAAAATTACGTACTTAGTTTAGTGCAAACTCAATGAAATTATGCTGTTTACGATGTATTCTATATATAAATTAATATATATATATATAAATATTCACTTAATTTAGTATTATACCTTCACAATATTTTAAAACCATGTAAACTATAGTAGACTATATGCATTGATTGTCTTATATATATATATATATATATATATATATATATATATATATATATATGTGCGCGTATATTTATATATATATATAACATTTACAATACATATACTCATGTGTAATATATTTATACCTAACATATAGACTACATATACATTACATATATACGTATGGAATATATTCATACGCATGCATGCTAAGCATACTGTATACGTCGTATGTGTATATTTAATTATGTCTACATATAATATCAAAGTATATCTATCATTAGATTTAATTTTTCATTCGTCACTGATATGAATATATAGGCATCGTACTTTCGGCCCACGCCTCTTATTTCGATCGAGCGATCCCGTTATGACCCGTAACCGTAATTATATTTTAATATTTGCTACGCCCATATTTAATATATGATATTAATTTAATAATTAAAATATATTAAATATGAAACTTATGTTGGCGGCTAACTTCAATATGTCAGCCGGTTTTTCACTGATACGTTTTAGTAGTTAATTTATTTATGTTAAACATTATCATAATCATTATGATAATGATTATTATAATGATTATTATAATGATTATCATAATCATTATCATGATTATCATAATCATTATCATAATCATTATCATAATGATTATGTTTATCAATTTCAAATTGAATTTGTTATCTGTTTTAAAGTTTAACTTTTAAACTGAGTTTATAAATAAAACCATAGTTAATATAATAAGTCTAGTAGCATTAATAATGCTGCATTACTCAGTAATTTACTGTAATGATTACAAAATAATATATTTATGTTTACAATTTTATATTATAATACTAACATAGTATTATTATAATTATTCTAAGTATTGTTATTTTCTGATAATTATCCTATATTAAATATAATATATAACCTGAAATTCAGAAATAGTTGTTAATGGATCTGTACAATTATTTAATGCAGACCGTAAATGTTCTGGTCCAGGAATGCCTAAGCTTTCAAGGCCTGCCATATTTATATTAAATCAAGTAATAAATATATTAAATAAATATAATTTAATTCCAATTTAATTCAAAATTGTATAACAAAATAAATAATCAATCAAAGATTATAAATATTTATAAATAATTAGTTGGACACACATTTATAGTAAAATGAGCAAAATATTTCTTTGGAAAAACTTATAGATATATAATATTCTAATTATATCATAGACTTATAGATATACAATATTCGTATTATATAATAGATATTGAGTGGGATTACTTAATGTCTATGATCTATATATTTATTATATATAGGGCATTTAACATTTTAATATTAATAATAAATGGTATTTTCTAAACTTTAAATATATATCTATATATATATATATATATATATATATATATATATATATATATAAATTAATATAATGAATACTACAAATCATATTAATACTGATATTTAAATTCTAATGATGAAATAGTTATAATATATCAAAGATCGTCCGAAGGACTTTGTAGTATATTTGAATATATGTTAATAATGTATAGTAGATAATATCTACTAGATATACTTAGTTAAACTTAGTTAAAATTCATATGATGTTGACGAATAAATTAAAATAACATCAAGTCATATATGATACAATGAATTAGTTATCATATGTATATCACATAACATATACAGTATATGTTTTATAAAAATATAAATATATTAATTTATAATATAAAAATTAAATAAAAATAATTCGTCTTAAATATAAATATGTTTTATAAGCCTTCTGTTTGACTTATCAATTGGTCCTATATACATAGAATAAATACTAATAGTACATACAAATATTATTCAATTAATGTTAATATATATATATATATATATATATATATATATATATATATGATATATAGGTATATACCTATATACATTTATATTAGAACTATTGTCATCAAATATATAATTCAAACGTAATATATATATATACATTTTCTACATTTTAATTATATATTCTACGGAATATGGATTGATATATCGTTTATATATTTTATTATCATCGATATCTTAAATATGTATATATTTCATAGCATATATGCTATACCTATAGGTATCAACTATTATATTATAAACAAGTTGTGTTTACATATTCGATGTGGAAGTAATACTCTCATATTATAGATAAATAAGTTACCTCTGTATTTTAATTAAAGAAGTAATAAAGCAGTATACTGCTAAAATAAACATAGATACCTCATAATGAAATGAATAGGCTATAGCCTATTAATTTCATTATTATGAGGTATCTATGTTTATTTTATATATTCATTCATATAGAACTATTACCAGAGCTCTATTAATAAAACTATTAATAGAACTATTACTCCCTGCTATTACTGTGTAATTATATTTGTATATGTTATTTAGTATTAGTTAATAGTTACTATATTGTGATTTATTATATTTGTGTAATCTTATTAATCTTTATTAATATTCCATGCTTTTGTTCAGAATTCACATTTATATAATTCTACAAGTAGGGGGTATATATATATAAAGGGAATACGTATATACATACCCTATGAGTCATAGCTAAGGGTACGCTATGGTATAGTATCCTACCATATGGCTAACATTATCAACATAAATTTAATTTAATATAACCAGGGAATATATACCTACTGCGTGTTTTATTACGTAATCCTACATACGTTAATTATTCAATGACCAACTCAAATAAATGGAATTGAAAAAATAACAGGAAATCAAATTATAAAATGTGAATAAGGTAGGTACTACGTAACAACTGATAACTATTAATAGAACTATTGTGCAATAGGAATGATGCCTCATGAATTATAATTAAACATGTTCAATAAGTCTGCAGACTGTATAAAATAGATGACATATAGGCATATACCTACTTATAAGTATACCTCTCACTTAAGTAATTATAAAAATGTATTGTAAAATAGATTATATTTTCCGCTTAACTATATACCTAAGTAGGTATAATATACCTACCTATATTATCTTCTATATACCCTAGGCCATAGAAATCTAAGGGGAGAAGCCATATACTATATAATATATTAATATATAACGTCGTTGCCCTATGCTATATACTTATGATTGCATTGTGGGAAAATCACCTATAAATATATAACGTCTTTGACATGCATGATAAGTTATCATTGATAAACCATATATCGATGATAACGATCTTAACGAAATTCCATATATGGATGTATGGATACAACTATAGGTTGTTGTTCCTAACCTAGTTGTTGCTCTTTTAGCAACGATTTTTACCTGATATTATCAAATACGTTATATATTAATACCTACCCATAGCATCGCCCCATAGAGCTATAGGTATGTATAGAGAAATAGGTTATAAGTAATATAAGTAATATAAACAATATCAATAGATTATTTCGTATATGTAGTTCTCTTCCTAGTTAATTTAAAGTTTAATAATACAATTATTAAACCTATACAAATATAAAGTGTGATGTAAATTAAAATGAATTTTAAAATTTAAATTAACTAATAAATAAATTGCGTGAGTTTTTTAACTAATTATATGTATTTATGTCTGTTACTTTGATTGGATATTACAATATTACAATATTTTTTACCACGCGTATTTAGGGTGTCCGTATTAGGCACACGTATCCGATTACCGACACCACGATGTATTCTTATCAATATAATTATATCAAAAATATAAAATAGCAAAATTATTCATTATCATAATACCCTATATAGTATACTCTATAGAGTATATATATACTTACAAAATTTCACATAAATACATTGCATATTGAATAAGTTATTACAAATAATAATTTAGGGTCGGTAATATGGGACTTTCCCCTATACTATTTTAATGATACCTATATACCTAACATTCTTCTTATATATGTTTCATATATTTAATTTTATAGCTTACAATTTATTTATAAATAACAATATTTAAATGATTTAAATTATTATTTTTTAAATATCAATTTATTAATAAATTTAGTTTATTATATAAATTAAATAGTTTTATCATTCGATATATTTTATTAATTTATTGTAGATTAAAATACCTAATTGTTATTGCATATATGAAATACATATTTAATATATTAAATATATAAGTATATAAGTATACCTACTATATCTAATACCTACATAATTTTAATGTGTATGTGCAAATCCTAATGCATTTTGTAGTTCCGATAAAAATACCAACTATAGATACTATAAAACTATAGTGTACCTATATATATATATATATATATATATATATATATATATATATATATATTGTACCTATATATATACACTATAGTGTATCGAATAACACGATCTCGTCTAAGTGATATATAATTGATATATATATAATATATAAATATATATATATATATATTACCAAATCGCATAATATTTTGACATATATGTGTATGTTACTGTACATCGTATACACATGGGCATTATTATCACCCTATACATATACCTATAAATGAGCAATGCCTATTGGTCATTATTCGCTACAATCACCTTCATGCATGACTATGATTTTAATGGAAAAATATGAATCTATATTAAAAACAGAGGAATACGCTTTGCATCATATTTCGTAACTTATTTACAAAGATTCTGAGAAGCATTTCCTTCGTAAAATCTTTGATATTTATTAAAGTTAAATATATATTAAAATCTATTTAATGTCTTTGCGATTATTTTTATTTTATCCGGAAATAAAATTTAAATTTATTATTTGTTTTTAATATTAATTATTTATATCCGGATTTAATTTGTTTAGCATTGTTGTCATACTTACTTATTCATTATTAAATTCTATATACATTATTTTATTATGGATAGTAAAATGTCTTTTTTAATAGGTAATTATAAATATTTTATTTATATATACATATATATTATTTTATAGATTATATAGTTTATTTAATAAATTATTAATGTTATTATTGATACATATTTAATATACTTATAGTATTATATAATATATATAATATTTATATATATATATATATATATTATATATATATATATATATATATTCTATTAATAAAGGATTATAGAAGATTATAACTAATTAGTTAAATGCATATAGGCTATTATTATATATATATAATAATATAATATAATATATATAATATATAAATATAATACATTATTTATTCGTATATCCAAGATATATATTGTAAATTTTGACTTCTAAATATTTTATTCTAAAAATTCCTATTGATAATTAAAAATGTAACTAAAATATGTAATATATATAGGGGAGAGTACTCGAATACCGACACCATGACAATACATCACCGTAACATTATTATTTCTCAAATAAATATTTCCAAATTATATTTATATGTATTAAGTATACTTAATACATATATAGGTATACATATAAGGTATATGTATACTACCTATAGGTATACATATAATAGCTATTTTAAAATTTAATTTAATTTGTTTAACTCTGAGATAACAGGTATGTCAGTATTATGTGTACTTTCCCGAATACCAACATCTCTTCACATAATATCGACACCCTAAATATATCTATATTTAGATATACCATATATTATTTAATATCAAATATCCAATCAGATATAAATGTGTATTATTTTAGTTAAGACACGCAATTAATTTGTATTCTTAATAAGTATACTTATAATTATATTGTTATGAACATATATTCATATATATATATATATATATACATAATGAGAATATATACAATGATGTAAATAGCATACACCCTCTATACACAGTGATAGTGGTCAGTCTGATATCAGTGGTCAGCTGTGAGCAGAAGAGATACTACGGAGACCACAATACCAAGATACTGACCAGAACTAACTACAATAAGTCCGTTATCGAGGATAATATGCCCTGGCTGATAATTACCTATCACCAATGGTAAGCGCGTCTCATTAGTATAACAAATATACACATATTATAATATATATATATATAAATATATTTGCTGTGAAGTAGGGGAAAGTAACCGAATACTGACTGTGCCCGAATACGGACACTCTCGGTATCTCAGAAACCATAAATCCTACAAAAAAATGTTTGATTAATAAAATATTAATAATTATATAAATAGTCTAAAAAAGTATTTTTATTTTTTTATTATTCAAAAAATTGCTGACATAGTATCCAATAAACTGATTTTTTTATTACGTTTTTAAATTTATGAAAACAAATTTCAACTTAAAACCTTCTCAAGAACATACAAATGTATTGATATAAAATATAACATTATATTATTAAAAAACAAAGCATTCTAAAATCATATAATTTCTATATTTGTTATCAAATATTCATTAAGTTATAAGCATATATCTAGATGTCATATATGTTCCTAATACGGACAGTGTCCGTCTGACACTCTAGATGTATTAATACAGACACCCTATAAACAATCAGTGCGCAGCGTATGAACTATTCTGATATTCATAAAAATCGCGTGCGTTATAATATTAATACCACCAATAAAGATAAATCTAACATTTGTATTATTTATATACTTAAATTGTATTATTGATTACAAAATAATAAAAATAAATATATTATTAACTAATTAAATTAGAATAAATTGTTCATAAAATTAATTATAAATAATGTAATTATAATTTATCTGATTTATTCATCAATAATATATAGTTTATCTAGTGGTATATATATATACCCTATAGGGTATCCGTATTATAACACAAGGTGTCCGTATTCGGACATGGGTACCGAATACGGAAAGTGTCCGTCTGACACCCCCGATATCTATTGAATTAAAAGATTAACATTTTAAAATCACAATAATATCTATAATCATATAATATTAATATATTGTAATTTTTGAATACAATATTGAGTTATAAAATGTTAAGATCATTTATTGTTAAAGTGTCCGTATTAGGTTACTTTCCACTAGTAGACAAATAATGTAATGTATAGGTATGTACCTACATTATATTATATATATATATAAATATATATAATTTATATATCAAATACACTATGTCCTATAATTGTGTTAGGTGCAGGCCCTACACTGTAGGGGTATATGTCACCCGGATGAGGCGCCATTATAGTACTAATATATATATATATATATATATATATATATATATATATATATATATATATATATATTCATATGTATTACGTCATGCCTACATGGATTAAGGTGCGACGAATGCCAAAAGAACGAGACGATGTGGAATTACGCGACGAAAGCGCTTAAAGGGAAGGTGCGATGCGGCGCTGTGGATTACCTGTCGGAGAATGTCATCAGCGGCTTATTCGTGGCTAGTATACAGTGTTTAGTATACACTGTATACACTACATAGTAAATATGTGTATAATATTGTGTATATATATATATATATATATATATGTGTTTGTATAATCGTACTATTTAAAACAATAACATTTAGCAAAAAGGAAATAAATAAATCATATAAGACTAATAATTACAAACGATAAAGTATACTTATACCTATAGGTATAAATAGTAAATTATAGTAAATTATAGTAAAGTCGGTATATATATATATTACCTATTACAGTTTGCCACCTGAGATACATATTTAGATATACCTATATATATTATATTATCATATATGTATGGTATAAACAAGACCTACATAAGTATATACCAACTATAATAATATAGTATGTTGCCTATAGGTATAGGTAATTATGTAGGTATAGTATATGATATACATACTATACATATAGTCTATACCTAATACATTAGCAGGGAACTCCCTGGTATTATTATACTAGTAGAACCTATTTTACCTTTGTTGTTTTCCAAGATTACAAATTTATTTTAAATTAAATATTTTATTAATAACAATTAGAATACTCTAACTCTAAAAGTATTACAATTTGTACGTTGGGGCATTGGACCAACGTCGTTGGTACCTTACAAAAACGCTTGCCTACTTTTAACGTTGGTACCTTGATATATCTATAGGTTATATAAATAAATATATAAGTAATATATATACAGGCAATATAGGCTATAACATATATGTTACAAAAGATGCACGCTTAATAATTAAATGTTATAAATAGACTAACTTATAATAATATAATATTATAATAAGTTAAAATACAAAATGTTATATTAATAAAACATTATTTTTTATTATAATTGAACTTTAAAATGTCAACACATTATTTAAAATTGTAAATTAATGTTGCAATTAGTTTACATTTATTATTATTAATATTAATAATAATTTGTCGTATATTTAAAATTTTAATTGACAATTATAAATTGTATATGATTATATACCTATATATAATATACCTATATATGATTATATATATATATATATGTAGGTATACCTATCAACACACTATATAAACAAGTTGTTAATGTTACGTGTTTATTAATGATGACACAGCTCTATAAAGATGCATACATGTGAACCCTGAACCCTGAAGGACACTTAGTACCCGTTATGTGTGTATTAATGATACTCCGTTACCTGAACAGGCTAAACTAGCTTGTACCCGATATATTTGTGTACGCCATATATTTAGGGGCGTTGCAACAGAGTGGGACGGGGGGATATATCTCCCTTACTTTAACATATAGAGGGACCCCCCACGTTTACCACATCATTTATTTTGATTGGTTGGTCACCCTTACATACACAATTGTTCCAGCGCCCCTACATATATTAATGATACCCCCTCACCCGAACAGGCTAAACCAGTACCCCTATTAATAATACCCCTCACCCGAACAGGCTAAACTAGTACCCGCTATATTCGTAATAGCGGCGAAGGGTAAGAAGTACGGCAAGGTGAACTGGCAGTACACGGGCAAGTACGACACGGATAGCATCGTGGAGTACGGTAACGTACTGGCCGCTGAATCGGTACCGTCGCTGGGCGTAGTACAGGTAAGCACTGTAGTGTAGGCACGATAGGTATAGTATTTATGTATGGTTATGTATAGTTATGTATGTATAAGGTATTTATGTATGTAACCAACGTATGGTAGCCCGCTCAACTATATATATATATATATATATATGTCACATTATGTGACTCACATATAATATGTGTATATATATAATTGTTTCCTAATACGTTAAATGAATCTATAATTTTAGATTAGATAAATATCGTTTATTTACATGTTTTTCATCATAAGATTTTATTATTAATCGATATGAATATTTAGTTACGTTAGACTAATGCTTATACTGGTCGTATACTTGATTCTATTCTATACTGGATTTATAATTTATGAGATATGTAGGGGCAGGAATTCGCTTTAACATAATTCCCGAATTTGCATCCTATTTTGTGCACGAGCGATGGACTCCGAAATCCTATTTTAGTGATAATAAAACGTTATTCATCATAACCATCGTGATTTCATCATCAACTGTCACTTATAATTGTAACTTTCTTCAAATTAATATTAGAAACATAAATAATTATAATAAATGTCGATTCAATGTAAACAAAATGCTGCTATATATATAGATTCTACTAGGTATTGGTATAGGTAGGTACGAATTGTACGTTTATTTATTATATTTTTATAGTTTTAATTTAAAACCCACTTATATATATATTAATATTTTTTTCCCACCATTATTATACACTTGAATTATATAACTATTATAGAGTTACAGTGTTCAAATAAACTAATCAATCAATCAATCAATCGTGGTAATATCTAATTATCGATTATAAACGAAACACAGTTGACCAGTCAGTCCGTGGTGAAGTCGCACTGCATGAAGAACTCGCTGTGTCTGATAATGTTCCTGCCCTCGCTGCGAGTGTGCGACGCGGAGTGTAGACACGCCTACATCTCAGTGATGCACGAGATTATAGGCGTGAATTATAACACACGAAAGTGGGGGTTAGTCGCGCTGTAACGGTGATGTCCTTCGGTCGCTATGTCCATCAGCCTATAATTATAGCTTATTATTATATTATGATATAGGAGCGTATTTAATATAGATAACAAATAATAATGTAGTGAAAGGGTATTGGTCAACTAATGTTGATCACTTACTAAAACAGTAATTATTCTATGAATTTTAAATTGTGTGAGATAACATTTAGAAAGCGTATGTAAAATATATTCTAGAATAAATATATTAGTAGGTATATAAAATAAGATTTTTTTTTCTTCATTGATTAATCAAAAATAATTCGGAAATAATTTGCGAACTTTGCACATTATTTTCAGAATTTAATAAATATTTAGTCAACAATCAATACATTTGCAAATCAAAAATAATTATCTGGAGAATATACTAAAAAAAAATATATGGTTAGGTATATATTTTAAAATATAATTTTATAAAATATATATATGCCTATAGGCATTCTATAGAATAAATATATTAGTATTTAAAATAAGAATATAATATAATCCTTCGTTGGTTAATTCAAAAATTAGTTTAACTGAATAAACAATGGATTATTAATTGGTGTTTGCATAATAATACAAAATATACTTTTTAAAAAATTAAAAAATTTATCTGCAATAAAAATTATATTTTAAATTGTAATTAAATCTATTAATATATTAATTAATTTATATAAATATAGGATTTTCTAGATAATAATAAGATTTGCAAACTGCGTATTTTATTTTCAAAAATTTGTCAAACTTTGCATTTTATTTTTTTTTAAATATATAGAAATGTGCTAGAGTTAAATTACGATCATTTTAAAAATTCGTAAATAAATTACAAATATTTTCAAACAAATTTCAAATTTTGATTTATTGGTTTGGATCTACTTCTTCTAAATATTCCTATAATCTTTCATATAGTCTACACCTGCGGAATTAACAAATACTTATCTATATAAAGTCAAAGATTGTTCTAAGGTGTTCGCAAAATGTTTGCTAAAGCCTATAGTCTACTATTAATATATCTAGTCTGAAAACTTTTTTTTAGAAATATTTTGCAAGAAAAACAATGTCGGTTAAAGCTTTTAAAACTATTCTTTTTATATAAAGGGTTCATAATAAATTATTTATTTTTAATTTAAATAATAAAAAAGTGTAAAAAAACCTACTAGTTTACTTATATTCAAATATAGGAAATAAATTTGGACATAATTCGTATTTAAATTTGATAAAAAAATTCAAAAAAGGGTGAAAAATACATATTGGGAAATACATAACTGAAAAAGAAAAATAAATTTGAATAAGATTTGAAATCTTTAATCCAGATATATGTTTTTTTAAATATCTAATTGATTGTATTATTATATATTATACTATATATATATATAGATATATCTATATATATATATATATATATATATATAGTACATACAATTATAATTACCAAATTCATTCGACCACCTTTTAATGTATCGCGTACACACACTTCTAGCTTATTATGGAGCGAGATAGGAGCCCACGAGAACATGGACGAGGTATTCGACATCGAGGACATCACGTTACTGGCGTTCGTGGCTCGCAGACAATCGTATCTCAAGATGAAAGGCAACAACATCGATAAGGAATCCATGCATAACTTTGTTCTGTTAGCTATAATCTAACTTTTATGTATTTCTATATCAATTAATGAATATAGGTTAGGTTAGGTTTGCCTACTTAGTTTATCTAATAAGATGGTTAATTATGTTTACTAAATAATATATCAATCAATTGATTTTTTAATAGGATTATAATAAATAATAATTATAATATTAATAATTAATTGTGTTCATATGTTTATGTAATGATAAGTGTTTTAAATTCATAATTTATTTATTTGATTATTTATAGAAATCTCGAGAATCCAGATCAAAAATTGAAAACAATCAAAATGCCCAAATTAAAGAAAATAGAATCTTGGACTTATGTCAAAACAGTTGACGAAAAAGTAGAATTATAGAGTTAATATATTCATCTTAAAATTGTGACAATCTAATAATTCAATATAATAACGATGCTTTATAAATGGATTTATAATAATATATATATATATATATTTAATAATTTAATAAAATAATTAATTAATACTTTCATATTATTTATATATATATATATAAATGGTCTTTTAGAATATTCTATAACTAAAAACATATATTTTATTGTGGAAATACTATTGAAATTCTAGATTAATAAGTTATACAACATATAGGCTATTTAGCAACCTACTATAGACTATAGTATAGGCTTGGGAGAATTTAAATCTTAAAGAAAAAGTAAGTTATTATATTTATTAATTGAAGAAAATTAAATCTACTTAATTCTGCACTACTCGAAACTAAAATTTACCTTTGATAATTTCACTATAGAAATCAGGTCATGGTTGCAGTACAACATCCTTTAATGGGACTATTTTAATGCTACTGAATGTATGGTAATCAGGCAATTATTAGGCTAACCTTTATATATTTCATACATTTCTACATGGCAATATATCATTGCTGGATATTTATGTATCTGTCTAATCTGTGGAGCAAGGTATAGGCATGTTTGTAGACATAATTATGTATGTGATCAGGGGGTATGCTATTTTTTAAATCTATATAAATATATTGAAATAATAAAATGTATAATATATTGTAATTTTAATATATTTTAATACATTTATTACTTTGTAGTATATCTAATAAAGTGATTCTTCTTGGATTTCTAAATGAGAAAGTATCGATAGGAAATTTCTATAATTGGATAATATCTAAACAGCTTATAATTGTGTCACCTAATATGCCGTATGGGGTCAACGGGGCCCATTCACCCTCCCCTGTATCCCCATGATGACACACTACCTTATACATCATTCTAAAAGTGTACCAGAGGACGCTAAACTGTTCCCATGTATGGAGCTATTCGATGACCTGGAGATTTCGTTACATAATTAGTCTTCGTAGATCGCCCGCCATAGATGTATCTATCCTCTACAGAACTATAGTATATTATTGTAAGTGAGGAAATTAAAGATTATTTTGCAGCTAGTGCACGTGTAACATCTAAATATGAGAACAATTTTAATTCTTGCCATGAGGACGAGTATTATTTTCTCAATTTCATTTTCAATTTCGTAGTGAGCCATCCGGTTTCTAAAGATATAATTTTCACTAATTCTAAGAGATAGTCTGCTAAATATGCAAATCAGAGATAAATCAATAAACTGAATTTATCAGCACTTTCTCAGTCATGCATCGAGGAAATACCAACGTGATGTTATTGATAAATCTGATAATTAAAGTTTAATTTTAGAATTAGTTTATTTTATATTTTATTTATTTTCAAAATATTAGTTTTGATTATTATACTTTATTTAGTTTGGCTCAATTCAATGATGAAGTGGTAGAACATTCAATACTAATATTTCTAATGTATAATATATATATATATATATATATATTGTATAGGTATACCTATAAAGCTAACCATCATTAATAAACATATAAAGAGGTGGATTAATAAAAGAAAGAGAATGGGCTACACTTATTGTAAACTATTACATCATCACAAAGTAGCCACTACACAATAGGACATATTTTCTATGTAATAATACACATTTAAATTCATTTGCTATATTAGAACTTGGTATGTATGTAAACAAGTATGTATTCAAGTATTTATCTAATGTAATATAAATATATTTATATATATTTGATGATGTCAATAACATTAATAATCAATTATATACTAATATTATGTAATTAATGATGTCAACGTGAATATGTAAGTAAGAATAATATTTATATTTAATAATACGTAATTATGATTATTGGGAATAATTGAGCAAATGTAAAATAAAAGTGTGCTATAAATACATGCTTAAAATAATTAAAATAACGCGATTAAGATAAAACAGTACGGGGTTACATACTAATGAATAGTATTCAGTATAACAACAATTGCACTTGTATACAACTAACATATGTATCAAATAATGATTATATATATATATATTTATAATGGTTATGCGTGAATATAAATGTATAATAGAATATATCACACACGATGATAAATGATCATTAAACAATAACACGTAACAAGCGTGCTTAACAACCAATGCAGCTCTACTCCATTAGTGGATGATACTCTTAAAGTTGAACGTCTTGCACGATTTCTCGAAGAGGAGTTCATTGGTGATCACCGACAGACAAGATTGTAGTATGGCAGCTGTCAGTCCCCAGATACGTCTCGGTCTATGGTAGTTTGGAGTAGTAGTAGTAGCAGCAGCAGCAGCAGCAGTAGTAGTAGTAGTAGTAGTGGTAGTAGTAGTAGTAGTAGTAGTAGCAGTAGCAGTAGCAGTAGCAGCAGCAGCAGCAGCAGTAGCAGTAGCAGTAGCAGCAGCAGCAGCAGCAGTAGCAGTAGCAGTAGCAGTAGCAGTAGCAGTAGTAGTAGTAGTAGTAGTAGTAGTAGATGTAGTAGTAGCAGCAGCAGCAGCAGCAGCAGTAGCAGTAGCAGTAGTAGTAGTAGTAGTAGTAGTAGCAGCAGCAGTAGCAGCAGCAGCAGCAGTAGCAGTAGTAGTAGTAGTAGTAGTAGTAGTAGTAGTAGTAGTAGTAGCAGTAGCAGTAGCAGTAGCAGTAGCAGTAGCAGTAGTAGTAGTAGTAGTAGTAGTAGTAGTAGTAGTAGCAGCAGCAGCAGCAGTAGTAGTAGTAGTAGTAGTAGTAGTAGTAGTAGTAGTAGTAGTAGTAGTAGTAGTAGTAGTAGTAGTAGTAGTAGTAGTATTAGTAGTAGT
The DNA here is from genome assembly GCA_964019155.1 of Osedax fenrisi. NCBI lineage: Eukaryota > Metazoa > Annelida > Polychaeta > Sabellida > Siboglinidae > Osedax > Osedax fenrisi. The sequence continues at coordinate 59,477,231 of OZ025244.1, forward strand.
AGTAGAAGTAGTAGTAGTAGTAGTAGTAGTAGTAGTAGTAGTAGTAGTAGATGTGTTATTATAGTGTATTAGTGCATAGGAAACTCGAGTGCATGTATATAGGAGCGATGAATGTTGACATTTGAGTTCGCTCTTTCATTTTTAGTTCATAAATAAATTAATATATAAATTTAATAATATAAATATTCTTCTCAAGTATTTAGGAATTAACAGATTAATACACCAACCAAACAATTTAAAAGCAAGCAGAGCGCGAGCTAATAAATAACCACAATATATTATTACTATTAAAATGTAACGAAGGTAATATATATAGTATTATTACTAATTATAAATATTCGAAATAGTAATACAATCTAAATAGTAAATGATATTCGCCATTATAGATGTTACTAAGCTAAATAATATATTTCATTATACCACATATATCAATATATTAATCAATATTTTCAACAAACATTAGATTTCATATTTTTCACATTAAATTAAAAATGAAATTATATATTAAATTGTATTTTTCATTTAATTTGTTATTATATCTAAATAATGTATGATCGGGTGTGATTACTCCAGCCCAATAGTCCGTTTTAAAAGACCACTATTTTATATATGACATAAATATGAAATTGATCGAAATACATTGAAAAACATGGATTTTTAAATAGCATTTAAATACAACGTTTGAAGTTAGGTTTACATTTTTAATTATAATTCGGTGATTAATAAAGATTACCACATTCGTTTCAATATTCGATACCGCCGTATCCTATGTAAACAAAGTACTTCTAATCGCGTTAAATAGATAGGGATTATAATGATATCGTTTAATAAAATAATATAAGATAAGATAAGATAAGATAAATTGTATTATTGTAATCATTATAAAAGAAAAACAATAAATGGACAAATAAAATAGTCAGAAGACTTTCGATGTATTTGACCTTAATAATGCCATATGCATAATATATTATATAACAATTACCCATTAGATAATAAATAAATAGCTGCTCTTACAAGAACTACTAAATTATATAGTGATCTTTATCAATCATCATCTACATTTTTATTCTTTTTAAATTTATTATTATTCGTGTATTTATATATTTATTTGTTTTATTATTTCAACTTGACCCATATAAACGTCTATCGTTTTCATCGAGTCAATAAACCTCTCTATTATTTATTATATATTAAAATCACCTACATGAGATTAGAATTGACAATACACACACACAATATTGTGTTCAACAATATAATTTGTGATATGAATATTATAACCACTATTGTAATAGTATTCTAATTTTAAATACATTTTCTAATTAACGTAAGTACTACATTTGTAATTTAATTCAAAAAGATTGTTATCATATTCAATTAGAAATTATTCAATTAGTATATTTTGTATTATATATATACAATTAATTTGTGTAAAATAAACGGAATCTTTATAAAAAATTCAAGAAACAAAACCAATATTAAAAATATGTGTAATATAAAACTAATAAACATATACGTAATGTTAATGTTAAGGTTTCTTTATATATAAAACATGATGCAAATGTTTTCTTAACAACTAATAAAGGCTTTAAAATAATTTTTAAATTATGGAATTACATATAGTGACTACAAAAATAGTAACAATATTACAATAAATGTAGTCTCGCTTTAAAACTAAATACGATAAAAGTAGCTTTGCGTTAAACAGTATGAAGTTTAAGTAGGCTGTTTGATTAACTAATCTCTAATCAATGCTGGTTTATGAGTAGCAATAGTTTGTAATATGGGGAAAATGTTATATATTGTCATACATTGCCCTTACGTATGCCAATGTATGATGTTATATATTGTCTTATAATGTATTATTGTAGTTGATTATCAATACGATATTGTCTATCAACGTGATCTACCAGCGCACGTACGCCTAGTGCCTGGTATCACGCATGCACATTCCTGCGTGGCCATCTCGCATGACTGCCCCACTAGCAAATGGCTGGCTATATATAGCGGACCGCCGCTACGTATAAGCACTCTTGAAGAATAAGTCGCCTATTAAACGTACGTAAGCCTTTTACTCTTACTTTTACGATGTTTTACTCTCTATACACACAACATAACAGAAAGCAAATGCGATAATAACCTGTTATTCTCGACATCTTTACAGATATACACGGGCATCGTGAAGGTCATCTGTGAAAGTGGCTAGAGGTGAGATGACCGTTACTCTGGACATAGGCTACACGGCAGAGGTCATTAGTAATAATTACATTTCAGTGATCGTGTGATACTATCAAAGATGTTTCTAATGAAACATATAAAAGATAAGATATAAGCGCAATAGTGTTATTAGATTTTGGGCACAAAAAATGAACAGCGTGTTGTTTATATTGAAAATTCATAAAAAACTATACATTTTAATATTTTTAAAATGGTTTTAAATTATTATTTATACGATGACCACTAAGTATTCGTCAATAATATAGAATAAAGCAATAATATTGGTTGATTTAAAATGATCTACATATATATGTGGTTAGTAAAAGATTACTTATATTTTATGTAATTTAATAGAACAATGAACACATTGTTGTATAAATACTAATGGTATAAATAATAGTTTTTCAGTATTCAGTCCGTGCTTTTTTAAATCCAACTATTTGATATTATTCTTATCAAAAAATCCATATTACTATTATGTGATTATTCTTTCAAAAAATAAATATCAATAATTAATTAATAGAAAAATGAACTCATTTTGTATAAAACCTGCGTCGAACGCTAATCGATTTCAGTGGCAATACTGCTGCAATTATATTGCTTAGATATGGAGTTTTATATTTTTACTTAGAAAAATCTTTGATACCACTATGTAGTAGAGGGCTTATACCTCATTGGTCACTAGACTAAGACCTCATTGGTCAATACACTCACACCCCTGTGGTCAATACACTAACCTTATCATTAGAGTAACGGAACTTAGTGTATTGCGGGGCGGCGCACAAATCTTCTACGTAGCAAGAGAAAACCTCAGCAACCTGTCAATCATGGCGAATCTTTAGCCATACTTAACATAGCGTCATTTACACATGCACGAATAGACCGGCCATTAAAGGGTTATGATAATGATACAATTGTTCTATTTACGAGGATTGTTCTAGTGTTCTATTTACGAATAACTTTAATCTTATATCCAACTTATAATTCATAATAATTTATAAATCGAATAACTATAACTATTATTATTATTATTATTACTATTAGCACTATTCTATCGGCACTACTATTATAACTACGACATAATAATCATCACCATCAGGACATCGGCTAAGTGTAATAAAGCTACGTTACCTCATCCTCATTAATGGTCAGCCGTTTAACGTCTAGGTCATTCTTGAAGGTCGCGATCACAGACGTAATAGACACGGATGCATTCTGTATCGGTAATGATTATATACAGCTCGGTTAGGAATGGTTAAGTAATGCGTGTGCTCCCCTCCCATGGTGGCCTTGTATGCATACGTGTATTAGGAGATGTATGGATTTATATGTAGAAGTATATTTATAATACATGTGTATAAGTATATGTGTCGTGCAGTGTGTCATCTGAATTCAACTCCGCATCAATTTTATTCGAGAGATATTTTTATATATTAAAAGCCGGACGGTTTTTACGATTTTGTGTGATATGTTAAAATCATTGATAAATATATTATAGCAATCGCCGAGTTGGTTATTAGGAATGAACGTATGCGCTGTTATCTAAGGTAATATCTTCAGTGGAGTTAGGTATTGATTGATCATTGATTTAAGCAGGTAAATAATCAAACATATAAGGCATAAAGATAACATACGTTATATATACAAACATATACAACGTGTAATACGTATTATATAACGTACATTATTGAAATAAACAAAGAATAATACAAAATCAAAGTAATTATTAAGTTATCCGTTAGATATGTTATTATAATTTGGTGTGGGAATAACCGAAAGGATATGCATTCGCATGACGACCACTCTCGAGTGCTACTACTACGCTGACTAACCCTACCGGGCATGGGGGGTAGATGGCCCCATACATTCACGTCGTCCGGGTTAACCCCGATCTCTTCCTCGGCCTCGCGTAGCGCCGTCGCCAGGTGGCTCTCATCGCAGGCGTCCACCTTGCCGCCGGCGAAACTAGCGAGTGATCAGTCATCGCTTATTAGCGTTCAATGTATACTATGTACACTATACTATGTACATGGATAGGATAGGTCCTATGTACACTGTATATTAATAATGTAACATTATACACTATATATTGTACACTGTACATTATACACTATACATTATATACTGTTCGTTGGATACCAGTTATCTTCATATTTTATTTTATTAAAATTATTACTCAAACTATTTTATTTATCTAATTGCTAATTTGTATGGTATTTTCTACATTTGATATTCATTCTTTTATTTTCTCACATAAGTTATGCAACATAACAAATAGATCATATTTCGTATTATTCTTTACTTATTTCAATAGTATGTGTTATCATAAGCAAATATGTATACTTTATCCTTTCGAATATATATTCACTTAACTAAAAAGCAATCAATAATAATAATAATAATACTAATACTAATATTAATAATATACTAATATTAAATATGCAAATATTAATAAAGATAAAAATAATACTAGTGATAATACTAATTTACTAATAATAATCATATTTGATTGAATTATTTGTTGGATAGTGTTAATAATACCTGTATGATAAACTCTACCGGGTCTATAAACTACCATATCTACAAACTCTACCTATAAACACTATGCGGCTATAGCGTCTACAAACCTGATCTGTCCTTTATGCGAATTAAGCGCCAGCGACCGCTTAGTGAACACAACTGCCGGCCTACTTTGACCGGTAGTCTGAGAGGTGTGCTGGTACATCAGCATCAACACCGCGGAGTGCTGGACGGGCTTGTCCGCCTGGCTCAACCACTTCGAGAAGTTGTCCGGGTATTTAGATATCCTCTCCTGAGAAATGTGTATACTATATATATATATTGTAACGGGTGACAATATCGGAAAATATACTATATTATTTTGAAGCTCTTTAGGAGAAAAAAGAATATTAATATAATGGACTAAAAGTGAATAAAAAAAACTCTTCCAATACATATTATTAATAATTTATTATTATTATTGTTATTATTATTATTATATATAATAATATACATATATGTAATACGTTATACTTGTTGAGAACGAAGTATTGCGTAGCATCACCTGCATTATAATACAGCTAAATAGTGAATAACACTATATGATATATACTTACATATATAACCAGATTTCTATAATATATATATTTAAGTTAATTTTACTACTAATTGACAATTTGTATATACCTTTACAATTATTAATTGTGAATGCATATAAAAAGTTATGAAATTTCATTATTTTTTTAGCAATACCTCATTCGATATTTAGTATGTACTCCATTAACGTAATTCTATTTTGAAATATCCGCAGTAATAATTATAATTCTATTAATCATGAATACTATGTATATGAATATATATATATATATATATATATATATATATATATATTTTTATATATATATATAGTCATATTATAACCATTTGGTGGACAATGCAAAATATAATCATATATATATTTAAACTGCCTGTGTGGTTCAGTTGGATAATGTGTCAGACACACAAGCAGTAGGATGTGTGTTCGAGCCTTGTCAGGACTATTTAAATAGGTCTTAAAATAATATTTTGAAATGATTGTATATAATTGTGTATAAATAAATGATCAACTCTCGTTAAAACCATGGATGCCTTATCATGAGAGCGGCTTAGAAAAAACGTCATCTAAGTTTCTGGATAGGATGAAAGGACTCCACGAAATAAAATTAACAATAACAATATATATATATATATATATATATATATATATATATATATAAGGTGTTAAGAGTAAAAATGTACCAGTTGTCTTTACATTTATCGACTTCAAGAAGGCATTTGACTCAGTACATAGAGGTAAGATGATAAAAATACTTAGATCATATGGTATACCTGATAAGATAATAAATGCAATAGAAGCGAGCTATGCTAGTACTAGAGCTAAAGTATACTCACCAGATGGTGTAACGGAATAATTAGATATAGTTAAAGTAGTCTTACAAGGAGATACCCTATCACTTTACTTATTTGTCATAATACTCGACTATGCCATAAGGAAAGCTATCAAAGGTCGTGAAGAGGAACTAGTATTCAATATTGTCCCACGTAGAAGTCGAAGAGTGCACCCAATTGTTCTAACTGACCTAGATTTTGCTGATGATATAGCCTTAATATCTGATTCTGTACGTCAAGCCTCAGAGCTACTACAAAGAGTAGAGTCCGAATGTAGTAAAGTCGGATTGCTTATCAACTATAATAAGACAAAGGTAATGGCCTTCAATACATTAGATCCGATAATATTAAAAACAGCAGATGGACAAATATTAGATGTAGAAAAAGATTTCAAATACCTTGGATCGTGGATAAACTCGTCGGAAAAAGATATTAAAGTAAGAAAGGCTTTAGCTTGGAACGCGCTACACAGCATGCAGACTCTATGGAAATCTAAGACAAACCTACCACTTAAAAGACGACTATTTGTTGCGACGGTCGAAAGTGTATTACTATATGGATCAGAATCATGGACTTTGAATGTCAAACAACAGAACTCACTAGACGGCACATACACACGAATGCTCCGGAAAGCTTTGAATATAAAATGGCAGGAACACATAACTAATAAAGAAGTATATGGGAAGCTTCCGTTGGTCTCCTCCAAAATTAAGGCCAGAAGGATGATAATGGCTGGACATTGTGTAGACACACTGTACATTACGCCATCCTGAACTCTCAGTTCACCCTCTGATTCTGTGGGAACCATCTCAAGGTAAAGCAAGTCGTGGTCGCCGAAGAATAAGCTATGTTGATATGTTGAAGAAAGATTGTGGTCTTCATGAGAAGGAAGAAATAAGAACCAGTATGCTGGATAGGGATGTCTGGAGAAAGCTGTGTCATACTGATGCTTGAGTAGACTGACAAAATCATCCTCGAAATTAAGCAAGTAAGCATATATATATTGAGAATAATAATTTATATTGAATAAATGTATTCATTATAAATAATAGACTGATGAGTATACTTCAAAATAGTTAGCGATTACATTTGAGAATGATTATATATTTTATGTATAACATATTTTGAATATTACTACAATATACCTATAAATATGAATCTTCGTATGTAGGTCCGACACAATGTACGCCAAATAATATAATATATTTAACATTTGGAAGATATTATTCGGACATTCAATTTAAATTAAATGCATTCAACATAAACTACAAAGTGTACCTGTGTATGTATTAAATAGACTAATAATATTAGTCTAATATTATACATTTAATATTTATATTTTAAAAATATAACCTCTTATAATTTAATATCATATAATAGCATATAATATACAGTGTACCATACAAATGTTTAAAAGATTATCGTATTAATTTACATGATATTTTAGTATTTAAAAATAAATGTATAACCTATAACAATAAAAACGTATACATTTACCCATATATTCGATATGATGTACTGGTGTATTGTTTAAAATGATTTAATTAATTATTAATAAGATTAATTCGATGAATCGTTTATATTTTATTACAATAATGGCTACGGTGATCGTGATCGTGAAATATTGATAATAAATTATTATTGATATTAATAAATGTTCAATATATAATATACATATTATATACATGATTCATGTAACATGAAGTGACATTACAATTAATTCAATGATACGATTAACTGTAGTATATAATAGTCCTCTATATTATTGTTGTCCATGTTATATTCAATGTATATCATTATTAAATTGTTATTGTATTATTATTATCTTATTATTATATAACACTCCACTATATCAATGCAGTCTGTAGTATATAACACTACACCATATCAATGCAGACTGTAGTATATAATAGTCCTCTATATTATTGTTGTCCGTGGTATATTCAATGTATATTATTATTAAATTATTATCGTATTACTATTATTTTATTATTTTCTTCCCGCATGAGCGAAGGGGTCTACATGACCCTATTTTAGTGCGAATAAACCGAATATCATCATCATCATCATCAACTATCCATATATAACGTATTTAGAGATATTAGTGTGAAATGCTATATATTAGATGCTACTCTCGATTTAATTTAGGAGGACTTTATAGAAAATGACTATTATTTTGAAACTATTCTGGTTATGTCATGTAACTGCGGATAATATTGAATATGATCCCCGCTTGTAATGATACCATTGTAGAGGTCAACTTTAAAATTGTTAAATGTATTGTATACTTTACAATTATAATAACAACTAATTTATATATATATATATATATCTTGAAATATATACTACATGTGCATTTTCTAAATCAGTTTAGAATATATACTAGTGTGTCAAATATAGAAAAGAGAATTTTGAATTTTACCTCGTATTTCGTAATCATAACAAATGAGGGCCATATTCAATATAGAGCTAATCTGCAACTTACATATTATAAATCGGCACATGATATATTCTATATATTGAATATCGCTAGTGCAATATATTAGTAGTGTATATTTAGACTAATATTATATAGCTATATTACGTACGATATACTATAGTTGAGGTATTATATGAGGTATTATATAGTTACTATAATTATTATATTATAATAATAAAAAATGTTATTGAATAAAATTGTATTGAATAAATTTTATACAATATTGTATAATTTAGATTAGTTTTATTTTAATTAGTTATAAATATATAATATAACGCTGTTACAATATAACGGTTACACTAACCTAATCGGATTAATTATAATGGGCAATAATATTTAATATTATATTATCATACTTTTTTAATAAATACTCTATTGATATTAAATATGTGCAGATAATATTTGATATGGGGTACGTCGTTTCAAATGACTCGTTGTGGAAATTTAAATTTATAATTTTCGAATTTGTAAGTGTCAAATTATGTATTTCGTTCAGGTACAAACTAATGACCAATATTAAATATTATATTATATAATATTACAATATAATATTCAATACAATAATTATTATTGTACTAAGCAACTATTTTATACAATATTATATTCAATATAATAATTATTATAATTATTAATTAAATTAAAATTGATGATTATATAATAATTATTATAATTAAATATGATATTAATATCAATTATTGGGTTATAATATGCATAATTTTATTTATATTAATTATATAATATAACCTTTGAAAGTTTTTCATTTTCAGGGGATAATAAATTGTTAAAATTAATATTTGAAACAGTAAAATAATTTCGAAATTGAATATTACTTCGAAATATTTTATGTAATATCATAGTTTAAAATTTAAATTAAACTCTATATAATATCAATAAATATAAGTTTGTATTATGTTAAATATTATATTTATTTATAAATCTAAAAATATTAAATATCATTTAGATTAAATAAAGGAGATTAATTATTAATCAGTAATGATATTTCATATATAATAATATTTTAAAATATTTAAAATATTAACAATGATAATCAAATTAATATTTCTTATTATTTATAAGGAGTATCCGCTAGTTTTATATAAATATTTATAGTTAAGTATATAAAACCGATATAAAAGTATAAACCCCGTTATAAACTACAAAGGTGCATACAATTGTAATAATTAATATATATATATTAGATTATTTAAAATAAATAAAAATAATTAACACAATAAACAGTGTTTATAGTGTTTAAAACACTAATGAATATAAATTGTAATTAAAAAAATGGATATAACGTGTATGATAATATAGTGTATTATTTTCTCTTTATTTTAAGATATACATAGGAAATTGCCTACATAACCTATAGGTATGTATATATATATATACATACTTATTTATGTATGTATACATACAACAATTACAAAATAAACATCGTATTGATCTTAGTAACAATACATGTTTACGAAAGACATATTTACTTCTATACAACATAATAGTAGATTACTTTTTAAGTTAGCAAATAGAATACTTGGTAGAAGACAAACACACATACCTGACTTGACTTATGATAACTTATATAATTTGTTTGATTCCTTTTCAATGTAAAAATCCCGAATATTATTTCATCATTACCCAAACCTATATATATATATATATATCTTATCTTCTCCTATTAATACACTCATTTAATTTTGTCTACCTTCTAATGATCAACTAATTTCTCTACTTAAAAACTATCAAAGCTCTACTTCTCTTGATCCCATTCCTTTAAAGTACTAAATGATATAGATATCCTAGTTCCGCATATAATCTCAAATATAGCTCATATCAGACATGAATTACTTACTTCTGTCACTCGCCACCTCATTCTCAAACATTCTTTTATCACACCTATAATTAAAAACCTTCTTTGAAAAAAACCCCTTCTCGTGATCCCTCATTCTTTAATAACTATAGACCTATTTACAATCTCTCAATACTTTCTAAAACCTTAGAAAAAGTCGTTTCTAAAAAACTTTCTTCTTTACTGACTTTCTTCTTTACCTACTAATATACTTTATTCTTTCCAAATTGCTTACGAAACAACTAAATATAGCGACAACCATACATATTTTTTCTACATCATCTATATGTTTATTTAGATGAACTTTCCAGTTTCCTTATTACTTTTAACAGTCATTTGGCAGATATCGATTACCTCGACTAACATTTAAGCTCTAGTCAAAATATCTAATAGGAAAGGTTGGATACGATTCTGGAATCGCGTCTAGGTACTATTTGTATCACTGAAGATATTGGAGTGTACCGAAAGAAAATCTCAAAAAAGTATACAACCAAAACCTGAGAACGCTGATGGATAAACCGCTTGATCACGGACTTATATTCAATGAAAGTAAGTGCTTCATTAATACACCCAGCAAACAGTAAGAGCAGCATAATAGCAGCATAACAGCAAATTCTAGAGCCTCAAATGTTTACATTGTGCTATTATGCTGCTATTAAATGTCTATTATGCTGCTATTATGCTGCTATTAATTTGTAATGATATTATGCTGCTGTTATGCTTCTGTTATGCTGCTATTATGATGATATTATGCTGCTATTAATTTTAAATGTCTATTATGCTGCTATTATGCTGCTATTAATGTTTGCTAGGCACCCTCATTATCACTCTATTGACTCCTCTTTGATAAAGAGGGAGTTAATCAAGATTCTTCGAGAATAAAATACATCAAAGATATGAAAGCACCAACAACCCCAAAAGCACATCAATAATTACTCAGGATAGTAATATACATGATTACTTTAATCCTTTAATCCTTTGGCTCATTACACGACGCTATACCGCTTTATATTATAACTATTATGATAAATTCTAAAGAAAGTTCGGGGTATCACTGGAACTGATCTTTGGAATAAATATTCAACGATATAAAATAAAGGATATCGCACATTGTGCGCCGCACAAATACTTTGTTATACTGTAATCCTTATAAACAATCTAATTTATAGGTCGATGATTCTGGTTATGGTCTCGGATCAACACTATTATAGGTAGGAGTCCAGTGTCCTTCGGATCAAAATCCTCGAGCCCAGCTTAGACTAAATATCGAGTGAGAGATACTAGCGATAGTATTTGGGTTTTAACGTTTTAATAATTATATTTATGGAATAATGTTCATTATGCTTTCTTACCATACACCTTTAAACATGGATATTTAAAGTGATGACTATACGGAAGAATCATCATTCAGTATCAACTCGTCTGCAACGTATATTAATTAGAGTCCAAAAATAGTATTTAAATCTAGAATACAAATCTGGTTAAAATATGCTTCTATATGTCATATATGATGCATTATCGCATCGACCTATTCACGATGATAATTATAGGCCTATTAACCTTGACATATGAATCACACATATTCAATTATATCGGCGACTATTTACGAAACTATAAGCTGAGACTTTTGAAATATTTTACTTTTAAAATGTTATGCAGAACCATTCATGATGGATGGACAATGTATTATGGACACATATATCGAATAATCTGAGTTTATTAGCCGGATCGCAATGAATACCTATCCATGAATAACTGGTTGTCAAAGAACAACAAATACTCATTCCCGAACCATCTCGAAAATATATTCTTAATACACTACATATTCCACATCTAGGTATTCAAAGAAGCTCAGTGCTAGACAGATCACACGTAAACTGGCCTGGGATATCGCGTGATATAACAGATATCATACATGCATGCAGCAAGGTTAACAAATCAAAATAAATAACCTAAGGAACCGACATTATTTATGATATACCAATCAAACTATCGTAATATAGCAGCACCGATATATTTTATTATAATATTAAAATATATATATTAATTTTTGACTTCTTTACGAAGTTTACATTTATTTATACAGTACCAACACCAGTGAATAGTAATTCCATCATCTCTATTCTGATCAATATCTTCGCGGAACATGGACTCTCGGAAATACTGACAATGGTGAACAGTACGCTTCTAATTCATTTGTACAATTTATGAATAACAAGAATATTAATCATATTACTTCTACCCCATTATTACTTCTAATCATATTACTTCTAACCCTTATCATTCACAGGGAAATGGATCCCCGAGCGAACTACAATGTCAGTATCAAACACATAATGATAAAGACCGATGCATTATATTTATCGTTACTTCTATTACTGTCCACCCCATACAAACTTATCTAAAAGTCCCTCTGCATTTTATATAGCGTTAGAGTATCACTCTCATATCCACTATAACCAAACACAATCCTTAGCAGGTTGAAACACTGATAAAATATGAAATGATATCTAGGCGTTATTATGATCATACTAATTCAAGGACACTCCCATTACTCGACCCGTCTACTCGAGTACGATACCGCGAACCGTCTACAAAGACTTGGAAGCTGGCTTCTATCATAGGACCGATCGAGGCACTACGAAGCTACGATCTCTAAACCATAGAAGGAACAGTTATTATACGAAAACGACGTGATCGCGACCGACTCCCGACGACGACACTGTGGTTAATGAACCCGATACTACAGTATAACATATAGATGTATATATATATACATCCGATACACAGACTGTACTACTACGTTCTGACCGTTTGGGATTGGTATACCCGCTCATATTATTATGAGAAAAGAGAATGTCATATACCTAGTATATCTATATATATATATATATATATATATCTTTATATTTTTTTATGTATGCATATGCAACTATAGTTTAATATTGATACCCCATGTAAATGTATTCCCATAATAATACTTCAGGTATACGATACTATTATGCATACAATATAGTGTATGCATAATAGTATCGTATCCATATATGGTGTATACACATATATGTATGTATCTACGTATGTATATCTATTTATATAGGAATATTATGTAACCACTACTCGAATTGTATATTTGTATCGTGCACGCGAGCAACCAACCCTTTCACCAATAATACAGGAATGCGTGCATAGAAAATCATCTCATTGGATAATAATATCGTCTGATTTAGGTCACAGCCATATTAATATATTTACAACTATGTTCCTATTAATCGGCAGTATAAGTATTACAGGTTAGATTCACGTACGATACACCTATCACAGAAACATTATTTATAGTTACTCCTTATAAGGTAGTATACTATCTTCAGACACACTATATAACATTAGTCTTCTCTTATCACCCTTGGCTAATCTCGGTATCGCCGGTAAAGTACTTAAAGATTTACGTCATATATTTCTGACCGTATACGGTAGTATACTTCTTCTATTTTTATCAATGTGTACATATCATCATTACGAAATATCCTTTATAAAGTAGCCTACAATGATTCCCGCAAGGTAGTATGACTATGTAGTATGACCGATTATTTTCAATATTTATCCTCAACCTATTTTTAATATTATTTCAAAATTTCCCCTTATATCAGTTTAATCATATGCAGATAATATATAATTTAACGTAAAATTCACTTCAGGTCTAGTTTTTGTTCTAAATCTTATGTATAAGTGTATTAAATCTATCCACAATTGGCCATCGAATACTCCCTATCACTGAATCCCAATAATATATACTCCATATTTCTTCATCTTCATTTTACCAAACATACGTTAACAGTCCTACCTTTTGTAATGGTTAACACTCATAATATCGCATATTCTTATACTTTTATTCTACGGATCTATCAAATACTCTTCTATTAAAACTAAAAGTTTCTCTAAAACGAAAATTCTGAGTATATTTTATTACTTCGTAATACTATTATCTTATTTTATTATTAAATTAATGATATAATAAATTATTTGGCTATCAATCTAACACATAAAATACAGCTAACAATAAATGATATTTTAGTTAAGATTAAATAAATAAATTATTTAATTTGAAAAATTAAAATTCAGATATTTTATAAAATTAAATATTGTAATGACAATAAAATACCCACAAAAATAACATATAATAATATTAAGGGTATATTAAGATTAAAGGATATGAGTATTAAATACATATATATATATATATATATATATATATATATATATATATATATCTGCTTGAATGGGGACCTATCGACAGCGATGAGTGATAATGATGTAGTAAGGTTATATAATGTATATTTATTTAGTTATAATGTGGAATATAGGTTAACAATTTAAATTATTTAAATAAAATCTATTTTTTATGTTATAAAAACTGAGTATTTATTATATTTAAAACATTTAAGAAATGTAATGGGCGACAATAACAGCACATATTCAATATAACTGCGAATCCCTTTAGGAGGATCACCACACATATAACATAATATATATATATATATATATAATATGTATTGTTATCTACATAATATAAGTTCCAGGAATATAATAATGTCGATAATTTCAGTATAATTAGATTTATTAGATATTCAATATTGTACTGAACACTTAATTTATAATCAATTTATTTATATAAATATAACTTAATATATTATTATAATTGTTATACTCATGAATACATAGTACAACCAAAGCAACCTTTTAATATGTCTGAAAAGAGAAAATAAAATAATATAATATAATAAAACAATAGTAATTAAAATATAATTTCAGTTTAATAAGGAAATAGATATATGTATATGGTAGCATTTGTTTTCAGGTTGAGCTTGATCGACATTGATTGACACTTTTTTCCATTCCTCTCGATTCATCATTACGTTTGGTAAGTTATCGAAGTTGCAGCTTGTGTCTTTATTTATCTGACCTACGAAGGTTTTGGCCGGGAACTCTCGACATCGTCATCCATGTTATTGTTATTTGTTATTTTTTATTTGGTGGAGTCCTTTCATCCCTTCCAGGAACTTAGATGAAGTTTTCACTTATAACCATATATGGCTCTAATGTCCCTTCGAAGCCGCTCTCATATTAAGGCATCCATGGTTTTAACGAGAGCCGATCATTTATTTATACACAATTATATAAGATCACTTCTAAATAATATTTTAAGATATTTTTTTAAATTAATTAATGGTCCGGACGAGGGTCGAACCCGTGTCCTACTGTTTAACACACTTGTGTGTCTGATGCCTTAGCCACTGAGCCACACAGGCAGTTATAAATGTATATATATACACATATGAGTATCCATAGCAGCACATCGCTAACACCCTCGTTTTTATTTCTCCAGCAGTGGATTCCGAGAAGCGAAGCCTTTTTTCACGTATTGTGACTGTAGACCTACTCTTTGTTATCCTAACACATAGGTTTTTATTGAAACATTTAACGATATCCGTAACATTCCGATGTAAGATTCATTTATTTCTTTCTCCGAGCTTCTCCGGGCTACTGTCAGGGTTCGGGTTATATCGCCATATACCAATAAAGATTCAACGAATTCTCTGAAAAAGTTCCTTTTGAGTCTTATTGATGTATTTGATTTCCATATCGTGTTTAGTTTATTTAGTACGGGCCAATGGGTGAAAGATCGGGCAGTGCTTTGCTTATTCTGATGATGACGTCATTCTTAGTGGGTGCGATGTAACTAACAAGGTATTTAAAATCTGTTATTTTACATTTATTGCATTTAAACTACCAGGCTAAACTGTGGGGGATCTAAGAGAAATTAACTCGGAACCCAAATATTTCTGCTGCCTTGTAGTAATGCTTCTTTAGGCAATGGCTAAGAGAATTTAACTCTGATATAAAACACACTGTTATAGTAGTTGCGCCCATAACAGTTTCTAGCAAAAGAAAGACATAAGCATCCATTTAAACTGTTCATACTTACACTCATAGATGGTTATTGATTCAAGGTAATATATTCCTTTTTACTGACATTAATAAATATACCAAATATTTTTAGATGTCTTCTATTTGATGTAGAATCTTGTTTACCTCTTCAATGTGGTTTGTAGTAATAGCAATGTCATCGGCGTATCTATATCCGTTACTCGTGTTGGCGATATATTCTACTTTTGCGTTCTGTGATTATCAGTCCAAGATTCTCGATATCCGTTAGTGAATTGCTCAGTAAACGATAGTGGCAAATGATAAACGAAAAGGGTGAACCTGTGTCAACACGTAGAACACCCGGCGTTAACCGGAAGTAAGGGGTATATCCATCGGGTGATATAACCGTTGTACG
The DNA here is from genome assembly GCA_964019155.1 of Osedax fenrisi. Taxonomy (NCBI): domain Eukaryota; kingdom Metazoa; phylum Annelida; class Polychaeta; order Sabellida; family Siboglinidae; genus Osedax; species Osedax fenrisi. The sequence continues at coordinate 59,494,040 of OZ025244.1, forward strand.
TGTATCACCGTTGCAGAGCATCACGATAGCGTCCACAGTTTACACAGGTATTCCACAATGAATTAGGATTGATCTCACCTTTGTGTTCTATCAGTTGACTCGAATACTTTCTAAAAGTCAATACATAATAATATTGTAGGCATGTTTTATTACTTTAAGACCTTATATTATACATCTGATGGCTCTCATGTGTCATGAGGTTGATCGATTAGTTATAAATCCATTTTGAGTTTTTCTCAGAATATTATCAACGTATGGTCTCATCCGGTTCAGTATCACCAGATTGTAGATTTTATAAGCAATTGGCATGAGGGTTATAACTCTATAGTTATTTGTTATGGTAATATTTCCATTTTTAGGAAAATGTAGAATGAAGCCTTCTGTCAATCTCTCTATTAGATATTGGTTATATAGACTATAAAGATTGTATTAATATGTATTGGAATTCCTTTATCTTCCATACTTCTGATGTTATTTCATCCAGGCCTGTAGCTTTCCAGTTTTTGATATTTGTTATGGCTATATCAATTTCGTTCGTTGTGAAATGTCCTATTTTGATGTATAATTCATGAAGTATGGGTTTAAAATGTTATCGTTACTTGTAGATATAGGAATACTTACCCAATATGTCCTGCAAATATGTATGTCGTAGTTTAACTCGTTCTTCGTCATTATTAGCCTTTAGTTTATATTTATTTGAGACTTATAGTATTTATACTAGCTGCAGCTAGTATAATCAGGTCAGCTGACTTATTATTAATTGTGTCATCTTGAATTTGCAAATGTTGTCTTGAATATATTCAGACTATTCTGTTTCGAATGTTTGTGAGAGTTATTTATATATATTACAAGTTGTTCTCATATTTTCTGTTGTAGGCATACTATCTATTTTCTGTGCTCCTTCACGTAATATGTTGCGTTTGTTACTGACATTCAGATTTATTCAAAGATTATTTATTTTCTCAGCGGCAATATTGTTGACTGTAACCCGAGGTATTGTTACAAAATTCGCTTCTCGTTTAACCGCGCCACGAGCTTGGCGGGACGAATGAATGCCGTTTTGTTTCATTCCGCTTTCGGAGGATTTTGAAATGAATAATGTCGCATCCGTGTCCACATTCGTTATAACGGTATTCTCTAGCTAATCACGCGCCTCGCCGAAACTTCGCACGCCTCGCTATTATATCGTAAAGAGATTGACGTTAAGGTTTAGTATATTTACTGGTTGTCGACTTATTCTTCGAGTGATTATATATAGCGGCGGTCCTCTATATATACGTAGCCGTGGCTGCCGCCATACGAGACGGTCAATGACCGTCGGTCATGCAGGAATGTCCGTGCGTGATACCAGGCACTAGGCGTACTACGTTGGTACCACGTAGATTTCACAATATCGACGCTGATGAAATGGAATTAATTTATTTTTTAAAGAAGCAGTTTGAATAATATATATATAATAAACAATTATTTGCGAATATAATAACAATGGCTTCTTTAAGGCATACGAAGAAGTCTTTTTTAGACTTGTATGGATTATACACCACATAGAGAAAAAAACAACAATAAACAATAAACTATCAACATATTCAATAAATTGTAGGTTGTAGGTTAACCTACAATTGTAGTTATGAATAACTACAATATCTACGCATATGAATACCTACAATAATATATACTAATAGAGTGCAATACAATATATAACACTTAGCACATCGAATACCCGGTTACCAACGACGTTGGTCCAACGTGTTCACGTAACCTGATCGGACGGCGAACGGGTACTACGCCTTGCTAGAGAGAAGCCTCGATTTCGTCCATCGCTGCGGTTGTTCGCAGTTAACCATTATATTTAATTTAATTTAATTTAATTTATTTTAAAGACTCTCTGCGCCAGATCAATCAAGCGTCCGAAGTAAAAAAAAAAATACAAAAAAAAAATATAACGTAACGTAAACTATATTACAAATAATATCCTAAACATAATATATCTAGTGGCCTTTCCCCTGTACGCAACACGGGGAGCTGGTGGGTGGGAGTTGATATTGCCCATACCACCATAGGGTAGACTACAATAAGATAAAAACATCGATGCCTTTATTGAATTCTTAAAGTAAACAAATCCTAATTTAAGATCATGGGTAATTTATATCCTCGTATATATTCATTTAAAATATTAGATATATTTCATATACTAACTTTGTAGAATTATATGTAAATATTATCTAGATGGAATACTATATATGTATCGTATAATCAGGTATATATATATATATATATATATATATATATATATATATATATATATATATATAGGATTTACATGGTAACCAAAAGGGTTTGATATTATAATACAATAATGTGAGGTTATTATTAAATGTGTTAATATTATCTAATAAGGTTAACTCTATCAAAGTGAAATACTTAACATTTCATAGTAACACTGTATTATGGATATCGATTATTGTAATATAATAACTAAATATATATATATTCAAATGTGTGTTTAGTATTATTTTATTTATTAAGGTTCCCTGAGTTTAAAATAATTTTCTCCTATAGCTATTTGACCATTTACTTTCGAAATCGAATTTTCTACACGTATTAACGTGTCGTAAGTGTCTTTTAACTTCGCTTGGTGATCACTTCTTTGGATATTCGTGAATGTATTCTCCTTCATCATTATTGTCTCTGTTAAATATGTTGACTTCATTGAATTGTGTACTTTTTTAAGAAATACTAGGACATTTTTATTGTTATTCAAATCACTGCGCATCTGGCTTCTATATTCAACAGTATTTACATCCTCTAACGCATCTTTTAGTATTTCTTTTAACCTAACCTCGATAGATGGTTTATTTTCTAACTTGTATGCCGGCATTTTAAAATTAAATGTTCTAGAACGATGTATCGAAGGGCCAGCTCGTTCTGGATAATTACGTTCAATTTCTGCTTCGTGTAGATTTTTTTGTTTCGTCGATATCAAGTTATCAAGTTCGTCTCTTTTAGCAATGCTTTTAGCTATATTATCATTGATAAATTTTTTTTTACTAGGCGTTAATCTATCTGCACTCATTAAATATGCCATATCGTTCTGATTTTGTTCGTTCGCATATTGGTAGTTATTGCGAATTGACTTCAGTTCCATCAATTCTGTAGAATCATCAATTAATCTCCTATCTTTGTCACTTATAGAATAATCATGTTTATCCATCATATTTTTACTATTTCTTTTGTAAATACCGTCAACGAAAAGATTATTTTGGGCATCGGCATCTGTATAATAATTAAATTTCCCTATTTTCGAATGGCTATCCGTTATATATTTATTTTCTGATTTTATAGAATCACCACTTAAGCTCCTGTCTATGCTACTTATAGAATTATCAGAATCATCCATCACATTTTTACTATTTCTTTTATTAATACCGTCTACATGTAGATCAGTTTTGATATCGACATCGATAACATTATTAACTTTCCCTATTTTCAATAGGCTATCCGTTCTATCTTTATTTTCTGATTTTATAGAATCACCACTTAAGCTCCTGTCTATGCTACTTATAGAATTATCAGAATCATCCATCACATTTTTACTATTTCTTTTATTAATACCGTCTACATATAAATCAGTTTTGATATCGACATCGATAACATCGTTAACTTTCCCTATTTTCGATTGGCTATCCGTTCTATGTCTATTTCTGAATGCCCTATCAAGTTTAGCATATTTCACTATGACACCGAACATTAGACATCCGACGATAATCGCAATTACTCCGCTGTAGAATAACATACCCGCCATCCAATTTCTTGAAGCCATATCTTTAAATAGTTAAATTATATTTAATTATATTAATATTCTAACATATTTATTAAAATATTGTATATATATATATTATATAAAATAAAGAATGTTGGTTTATATATATATATATATAATATGTATATACATATATATCTAGTTAACTAGATAACAGGACTATGCATGTTATCGCGATAAAGGTAACCGTATTCGCACTATACTTAAGCTATTACACGGATGAGATATTTGAAATCGGAATCCAAATACAGTAAAATTATAATATTAATGTTGAATACCCTATATGATGCTAGTGAAATTCGATTAATAATATACAATAATCAATGTATATCGCTCGATGACTATGTATAGCGTACGGCGTACACTAATAATTTATATATATATATTTATATAATTTATATATATATTTAAAGAATAGGGCAATTTATTGTTTTATTCTATTACAATAGAAACATATTTTTTATAAATAACCTACTTATGTTTCGGCATTTCCATGGTCATTTGTAAATGGAAAAAAATACCACAAAAAATCCTCTTATTTTATATATAAATATAATATAGATGTTGCTAATTTTTATTCCTATACCTTTTCGATATAAACAAGAAATATATTTTTTTAATTACCAACTAATTATCAATAATAAAAATCAATTTCCTAAGTTATAAATATAAAATATGTTTTTAAAACAAATATATTTATAACAATTTATAATTTTTAAATTAGAAATTTGTTTGGTAGTGTTGGTGTGATATATAATAGGGATGAAGATTTAAATTAAATTGTGAAAAAAAATCATCAGTAAATATGTATTAAAATTGTTTCATAAAAATAATCAATAACATCTAATTATCTCATTTGATTTTTAATAAATAAAAATTCATAACATATGAGTATATATTTATGTATATAAATATATACTTATACTTACTATAATTAATTTTAGATAGAAGTTTGAAAAATTTATATTTTTCAAAACAATTCTAAAAATAAATAATATTAGGCATTCTCGATAACAGAAATTCTAGTGAAATTAAAAAAAAAATGTAAATGTTTCTATAATATATAAATATATAATTTAATATGTAGTATATTTTAGTACCATACGATAACTTAGTTTTATAATAGATGCTGACTTAACCTTTAAGAAGCACATCAATAAAATATGAAAAAGTTCGAACTATAGTATACCATCTTCGTATGATACGTCATATTCGTAAATACATCAACAACGACCTCTGCCGTATACTTGTCAACTCATTAGAAATGTCGCCCTTTTATTACTGCTGCTCTATCCTCCAAGGTTTACCTGAGTGACGCCTTCGTCCTCTCACACGAATCATTCGAGTATCTGTTCGTTTGAGTTTTAAACAACCACGTACAGATCACTCTAGTATAACGTTGAAGATGAAGTCTATCAAAATGCTATCTATGAAACAAAGAACATTATACCGACTACTTTGTATAGTACATAAGTCGTTACTAACCGCTAAACCACTATACATCAATGATATGTTAAAACCTAAAATATCGACTCGAACCCTCCGTTCTACCGATGATAGATATTTGCTATCCTCTGACAGATGTCGACTATCGCGTACTCTAAATGGAGCTTTTGTTTATTCTGCTCCGTTAAACTGGAATCAACTTCCTCTAAGTATCCGTATGATTTCTAATCATGATGCTTTTAAACGTAATGTTAACAAATATATTCTAGCAATGCGCTGATTAATTTAAATTGTTTTTGTTTATAATGTTTATATTTTTTCGTTTCTCTCGTTTAACACTTGCCAGAGCATTTTCATGCTAACTTTGAGTGTATAAATAAATCGTATTGATTGATTGATTGATTGATAGTAGTAGTAGTAGTAGTAGTAGTAGTAGTAGTAGTAGTAGTAGTAGTAGTAGTAGTAATATCAGTTGTAGTATTAGTAATAGTAGTGGTGGTAGTAGTAGTAGTAGTAGTAGTAGTAGTGGTAGTAGTAGTAGTAGTAGTAGTAGTAGTAGTAGTAGTAGTAGTAGTAGTAGTAGTAGTAGTAGTAGTAGTAGTAGTAGTAGTAGTAGTAGTAGTAGTAGTAGTAGTAGTAGTAGTAGTAGTAGTAGTAGTAGTAGTAGTAGTAGTAGTAGTAGTAGTGGTTGTAGTATTAATAATAATATATATATATATATATATATATATATATATATATATATAAATTAACTATATATATATATTACCTGAATTATATTTATTAAATTACTTTATATAACATTTTTATAAATTTACTTTAAATATTTTCATATTTATTAGTTAACAACAATATTATATTTTAATAACAATGTTTATTTTAACATACACAATTAAACATTTAACATACTTTACTTTACTTTTATTTTTTTTGTCTATAGACTGCATCAGTGCGTGAGAAATCGGCCGTCCGACGGACGTGGGAGGGAATTATTGAGTGGGGGGAAGGCAAGGGAGAAGTAATAAGTCTTAAGGTTGCGTTTAAAGGAGGGAGTTGATGTGTTTGTTCGTATGTGATTGGGTAGGGAGTTCCAGGGGTAAGGGAAGAGAGGGAAAAGGAGCGTATATTGGAAGAGTGGAGTTTGTGAAGATGGGGAGTGGTAAGGATAAAGGTGTTGGAGGAACGGGTCTGGAGTGGAGTGATGGGTGTGTGTATATATATAGGAGAGAGGCAAGTTAGTCAGGGGAGTTGTGGTGAATAGCTTTGTGGATGGTCAGGGAGAGTTTGTACGTTATGTGGTAGGGGACTGGCAGCCAGTGTAGTTGTTTTAGGAGAAGTGTAATGGAGTCAAAAGAACGACGTGGAAGTAAATGGTCACAGCTAACTACATCGTTTTGGAGTCGCTGTAGTTTGAAGAGTTTGTATTCAGGGAGGTTAAAGAGTAGGCAGTTACAATAGTCGAATAGGGGGATGATGTAAGAGGAGGTAATGATAATAGCGATTTGAAGGGGAATGGAGCGTCGGATTAAGCGGAGGCAGTGTAGGTGGTAGTGGATGGATTTGTGCATTTGTATAATATGGGAGTCAAGGGAAAGGGTGGTATCAAGATGGAAGCCAAGGTTTCGGACGTGTTGAGAGTAGGGGAGTGAGGTGTTGTCGAGTGAGATGGGGGTGGTTCAGGGAGGGTGGAGGAGCGTAAGTGTAAGTGGAGAAAAATAGCTTCCGTTTTAGTGGGGTTAAGTTATAGGGATTTTGAGGTAAGCCATTGGTGTATGGACTTGATACAGGAGGAGAGTCGGTCAGGTGTATAAGTAGGGGAGTATGTGCAGTTAATATATAGTTGAAGGTCGTCGGCATAAGTATGGATGGAGATGTCGGGGTAGTTAGTGAAGATGTCAAACATGGGGAGGAGGTAAATATTGAAGAGGAGTGGGCAGAGGACAGATCCCTGGGTGACACCGTGGGTTATGGAGCGGGAGGGGGAAGAGTGTGTATTAATCCTGACTGATGAAGAGCGGTTGGTAGTGTAGGAAGTGAACCAGTTGAGGGTAATGCCGGTGAATCCGATGACGGAGAGTCTGTATATGAGGACATTGTGTTCAAGGATGTCGAAAGCGGAGGACATGTCTAGAAGGACGCGTATGGTGCCACGGTTGTTGTTAAGGCCGGAGAGTAGGTCGGAGGTAATGAGGGTTAGGGCGGATTCATTAGATTTGTGGAGGAGGTAGACGCTTTGGGAGATGTTTGGGATTTTATTGGTTGTAAGGTATGTGATAAGTTGGGAGGAGATAACACGTTAAAGGATATTAGAGTGGATTGAGAGATTAGAGATGGGTCAGTAGTTGGAGGGAGACATATAATTAAGGTGGGGCTTTTTAAGGATAGGGGTAGTGACTGTTTTTTTTGAAATCAGAAGGGACGGAGCCGGAAGAAAGTGAACCGCTGATTATTTGATGAAGGGGGTTTCAACAGTGTTAATTATCTGCTTTAGAATTGGGAGGGGAAGAGGGTCAAGGGATGAGGTTGAGGTGGTATATTTGAGAAGGGAGATGATTTGATCAAGTGGGGGAGGTTCAAATTTGCCAAGGGAGAAGGGAAATGTGATGGGAGTGGTGGGAATGACAGGGGTGGTAAGGGTGGAAAGGGTGGTGGAAAGTTTGTCGTTGAAAGATTTGTCGAATAGGAGTGGTAGTTCTTCAGGGGTGACAATGGGGAGAGGGGCTTTTAAGTTAACGACCAAGCTGTTGAACATAAAGTCTATGTATAGACTTACTGTAATTAGTTTGTCAAATTTGTGGTTGATGTGGGAGGCTTTGGCGGTAGAAATAGCTTTTCGGTAGAGATTTGTTAGGTTATTGTAGTAGGCAGTGAAGTATACTTCACTATTCCCCTATAGGGGAGGGATGTTTGAGATAATATTTTTCAGCTTTGCGAAGGATTCGCTTTTGTTTCAATAGGGATATAGTATACCAGGAAGAGTCATGGCGTATAATGGAGGTTTTAGTGAATAATGCAGCTTATTTATAGAGGGTGGTGGAGATAGAAGTATGGAGTTCAGCAGACGTTGAGGTTGGAAGGGAAGAAAGATCGGATATAAAATCAGGAATGGGGAGGCTGTGAAGTTTGCGTGAGATTCTGGTAGTGAGGGGTTTGGTGGGTTTGGGATGACTAAGGGTAAGGAATATGAGGAAGTGGTCGGAGAAGAATGGTCCGATGGAATGGTCAGTGAAAATTGTATTAGTTTTGGGGGAAATTATTAGGTCTAAAATGTTACCATGGATATGGGTGGGGAAGGTGACGTATTATACAAGGTTGAATGAGGTGAGAAGTTTATTTAAGGACTGGTTCATATGTGAGATGAGTATGTTGAAATCACCTAGTATGATTGTATTAGAGGTGATAGTGGGTAGAAATAAGCTAAATTCATCAAGGAATAAATTGATGTTAGGAGAGGTAGGACGGTAGAAAAGGAAAATGTTGAAGGTGCGAAAGAAATATGAGATGATGGCGCAGCTGAGGGCTTCAGAGTGGGAGAACGAGTGATAGGAAATATTAGAGGAAGTACAATAATATATATCTCTCAATTATTACTTCGTAGTATATGTAGGGTTGATTGTACGGATCAGTATAATATATATATATATATATATATATATATATATATCACTAAGAGATAGACATATATGTGTCGGATGACTTGATAATGTTTCAGCTTTTAGGTAAAGGGTTCACCAAATCATATGTCTTGGGTGCCTATCTTCCGCCACAAGATATGCTGCTGACATCCCTACTCCCGGAGACATATCACCAAGCATCCAAAACACACATGCCGCTCTCCACTTTAATATACAAATCAAATTATACACATATATATTTACACAATATAAAAAATATAGCCTCTAACAAAATTAAAATATAAAACAAAAAACACAAAAAAATCAAAATTTAAATAAAATCAATTGTTTAAACTTAAACTTAAACTTAATTTATTTAGATATTTCATATAAAAATTAATTCATATTTTAATCGTTTTTAAAATATAGATAAACATTTACTTCGTCGCATTGGTGATGGAATGCTATTCCAGCTTACCGGTACGTAATAACCTGTATGGAATTTATTAGTATTATTATAGATAATGGGTAAAATGAATGTATTAGTATTGCGCATTGAATATTTATTTAATGTTAATTGAAACATATTCTGAATATTGATATGACAGTCATTTATAAATACTCTATACATAATTTTACAAGTTTTATAGAATATAATGTTGTCAAAAGACATAATATTATTATTAATATATGTACTAGTTGTATTAACTCGACTTTTCAAGTTAAATATTAGTTTTATTATTTTATTTTGCACAATACGTAATACATTCATTTTTGAATAGTAATTGTTACCCCATATATGGGTACAATAAGTTAGATGGTTATGAAATATAGAATAATAAATAAGTTTGATGATGTACGTAGTAGGTACGTTACTTAATTTACGTAGTGTTGCTATTTCATAATATAATTTAGATTTAACATTATTGAATTGTTGTTTCCGAGACAACTTATCGTCAATTATTAAACCAAGGAATTGTATACTCCTAGATCGAGCAATAATCATATTATCTAATGTAATAATCAAATTTAATTTTGGTTTGTTGAAAATAATATATGAGGTTTTTAATAAATTAATAGTTAATTTATTTATAACTAACCAGTTTCTTAATGGTAACATTACCTTATTAATTATTACTCCAATTGAATACTATTTTCATTAGAAAACACGAGGGTTATGTCGTCGGCAAAGAGTATATATTTACATTCATTGTATATATTTACTATATCATCTATATCATGTATAGAATGAATAAAATCGGACCGAGTACAGAACATTGCGGAACTCCATATTCAATACTATTAAGTTTCGAAGATGCATCATTATTAGAAACATATTATTTCCTATTACTTAAGTATGAAGTTAATAAAGATAAAATATTTCCTCTAAAACCATATTGACATAGTTTTTTTAATAAAATGTTATGATGTATACAATCAAACGCTTTTTTAATGTCAATTGATATGACCGAAGTAATTTTATTTTTGTTAGTAATTATAGAATTAGTTAAATCTAATAATGCATATTCAGTAGATATTTTATTCATAAAACCATATTGTGAGGTGTTTATCAACGAATGTTTAGAAATAAAACTATTAAGTCTGTTTTTTAATAGTTTTTCAATTATTTTAGAAAATTGTGAAACCATTGATATGGGTCTAAAATTAGAGATATACATATAGTAAGTAACTGTATATAGTATGATATGAATGTTGCATGCTCATAATGATAATGTACATATCTCTGTATGTATACTTTAAGAATTTAATAATGTCATTTTAATAGACACACGTTATTGTGGGCGTGACTCACGTGACTCACGTGACACTATCACCATGGTTACGGCAACGCAATAGCTACCACGTCATAGCGAAGTTAGAGTTTTCATTTTAATTATTGTTGTATATAACCTATTCATAATATATAGCTCTACTGTATTATTGATGTTAAAAATCTAATATTAATATTCTATAATTATATTTTAATGTAAAGTAATTAGAATATTATGCCGAATTTATGTTGTTATAGTTTAATTTCGATTAATAAATTATGTATTACATCTGAATTTCAACCAATTATACGATTAGACATATATGAGCATACCATATATTGTATTTTAATTATCAATATATAATTTATATAATAGTTTAAAATGAAAATATTTGATAATGATTACATTTTAATAATTAACAATTTTTAAATACATAATTTAATTATTATATCAATCCGTAAATAGCGAATTTCTAATATTTGACATACATCGAACAATAGAGGTAAAATCTCTATATTACCTTATTTTACATAGTTTGATATCCTATTAAAGACTTTCATTGTTATATCAGCGTATTAGCAATTATCGGATTAGCGTAAACAATTGATGTTATATACATGTATACGAAATCATCAATTATGACTCATAATAATTTATGAGCCAATAGAATGGATTTAAATATTCGCAATTTTTCGTGAAATAATTTATTATAAGATATTAAAGTATACCGACCCGATTAGTTATAATATGATTGTTTACGAACATATGAAAGTATATTAATTATTTCCTAATTTCTCTATATAATAATTTATATTAATTATGTACCGTAAAGAGTATTCTCTACGTATATAATATAATTCGAAATATATACTGAATACAGAGAAGTAAAATATACGAGATTGTTGAAGTTAGTGTATTTAATAAATTATATATTATAACAAACATATTAACATATATTATAACATCCTTTTTACATTCCTTCAAATACATATTATACTAAAATTGGAAATTTTCAAATATTATATTCATTATAATCGATAAAAAAGCACTATTGTATAGAAATACTAATAAATCAAATTAAAAAATGTATTAAATTTATATATCGCTATATTTAATTTTGTAATTTTATTTTATTAACGTAATCATTATTTATATATAAATAATATATAAATCTGTTATGAAAATATATATGTTACCGATTTTGAAAATTTAAATTAGTTTATTTATTAGTATAATGAAGTATCTTGTTATTAATTATATTGTTTTATAGACTATGCTTTATAATCTAACGACACAATAATTTAGTTATGATATCTCAACTTTCATATGACATGATATTTCTCTTGGTTTTTCAATTTGTATTTACTATTTTCATAAATACTCTTATATTTATCTATATTTTATATTTATCTTTATAAGTTAGTTAACATTTATAATATGTTAACATTGTAACAAAGTAATTACTTTAACAATAAACGATCTTAACATTTGATTACTCAATATTTGTATTCAAAAATGTATTAATATTATTTGATTATTGATATTATTGTGATTACAAAAATTTTAATCTATTTTATTCAATAGATAACGGAGTGTCCGTATTTGGTACCCATGTCTGGTGGTATACCTTATATACCACCAGATTAAATATATAATATTGATGAACCAATGAGATAAATTACAATTATATTATTTATAATTAATTTTATGAATAATTTAATATAATTGAATTAGTAATTAATTTATTAATTTTTATTATTTTATTAATTATTAATAAAAGTTAAGTATCTAAATAATAACATTTTTAGATTTAGCTTCATTGGTGGTATTAATATTATAACGCACGCGGTTTTTATGAAAATCAGAATAGTACATACGCTGCGCTGATTGGTTATATGGAGTCCGTATTAAGACATCTAGAGTGTTCGTATTAGGGACTTATATGACATCTAGATATAGGGTAAAGTAACCTAATACGGACACTTTAACAATAAATGGTCTTAACATTTTATGACTCATTATTTTTATTCAAAAATTACAATATATTAATATTATATGATTATAGATATTATTGCGATTTTAAAATTTTATTTAATCTTTTTATTCCACAGATAACGGGGGTGTACGTATTCGGTAACCGTGCCCTATAGAGCGACCCACGTATTATAATACGGACACCATATATACCACTAGATAAACTATATATTATGAATCAATCAGATAAAGTACAATTACATTATTTATAATTAATTTTATGAACAATTTATTCTAATTTAATTAGTTAATAATTTATTTATTTTTATTATTTTTTAATTAATAATATACTTTAAGTATATTTAAGTAATATACTTTAAGTATCTAAATAATGAAAATTTTTGATTTAGCTTTATTGGTGATATTAATATTATAACGCACCCGATTTTTATGAATATCAGAATAGTGCATACGCTGCGCGCTGATTGGTTATAGGGTGTCCGTATTATAACATCTAGAGTGTCCGTATTAGGAACTTATATGACCTCTTGATATATGATTATAACTTAATGAATATTTGATAACAAATATACAAATTATATGTATAATTTTTTAGAATGCTTAATTTTTTAATAATATAGTGTTATATATTATATCGATATATTTGTATATTCTTGAGACAGGTTTTAAATAGAATTTTTTTTTAATAAATTTAAAAACGTAATAAAAAAATCAGTTTATTGGTTATATTAGCAATATTTTGAATAATTAAAAAATAAAAAATACTTTTTTAGACTATTTATATAATTATGAATATTTTAATCATTAAACATTTTTTTGTAGGATTTATGGTTTCTGAGATACCGAGAGTGTCCGTATTCGAGCACTGTCCGTATTCGGTTACTTTCCCCTATATGCTTATAACTTAACTAATATTTCATAACAAATATAGAAATTATGTATATAATGTTTAGATTGATTTAGTTTTAATAATATATTGTTATGTTTTATATCGATACATTTGTATATTCTTTAGAAGGTTTTAAGTTGAATTTTTTTTCTCATAAATTTAAAAACTTAATATAAACTGATTGAATTATATCAGCATTTTTGAATAATAAAACATAAAAAATACTTATTTAGACTATACATATATATATATATATAATTATTATGAATATATTATTCATTAACATTTTTTGTGTGGCATTTATGGTTTCTGAGATACCGAGAATATCCGTATTCGGCACTGTCCGTATTCGGTTACTTTCCCTTATACTCGATAATAACGTCACCTATATTAATAATCTGAGTTACGTTCAAATGTTAGGTCCTTCGTGGATCATTCCTATTATAGTTGTTCAACATTCTACTATTCTAATAATTTAACTATATTACTAAATAACATTAAGTTTAATAGTATTAGTTTTATATATACTTATATACAAATAGGCCTGCATTATATCGTTTTATTATTAGTGCATAACATTATACATTCCCTGATGAATACATATGTATTTTATTTCATATCTTCTGCGCATCTCCGAAAATAATATTAGCGTTCGTATAATTAGCGTTCATTAAATATTATTGTTATATTAAATGTTTGATATTGCCTTTTATAATTGGTAAAACTATGATATTATAAATATATATTATACATATAGGTAACTATGGTAATATTTATCGATTTACATGAAATGTATATAATATATATTATTATTATTATTATCAGATTTGGTTTTAACAACCAGGTAATTATAGAAGCAGAGCTTATTAAGACAATTACCCTTTATCATTTTGATAAGTCCTAAAAAGTACAGTTATAATTGGAATAATAAATTCCTGAAAAAAGAATAAATTTATAAAGTTATATCTAAGTTGACTTCCTGTTTACACTAAATCAAATTATGAATAAGATCAAATAATTGTACTTATGAAGACTAAAAACAGACAGGTTAAGAAGAGTAAATATATTAACATTTAATATAAATAATAATATATAATGGCAAATATTCAAAATTAAATTTATAAATTATCTATACAAAGTAACAAATATTTAGATAGTTTTCATAAATCGAAGCGTAAGTATAGTATAAAATATGGATAAAATAAGAAATTAATGTAAAAGTCTGAGTAAAGATAAAATGTATTACAATTATTAAACTTATTAAAAATTTAATAAAATATAATTTGAAGTAGAAAATAATAATAGATCAAAAAAATCACAAGGTTAAAAAATAATTAAAAATATTATTACTGAAAAGGGAAATAGATACTAATTTTCTTTTATCAATATTTAATTCATTCCAAAGTTTGGTCCATATGACATTAAAGAAGTATTCATATAGTTATATTTATTATAAGGTTGAATGAAATCAAAAGTACTTCTTGTATTAATTTGTTTTAGTCATTCTTTTATAATGTTTATAAATACATGGACTACAAGTTTTATAATATATTCTATGTATAAATATTAGTGTTTTATATTTACACAAATCAAAGATATTTAATAACTTATGATCAATAAATAGTTTTTTTTGAACTAAAATCAATAGATTTAGAAAAAACTAATTTTAATACTTTTTTGTTGTATCATATATCATTTATAAATGACATGCAGTGAGTTTTATCAATATTAATTGTCAACTTATTTGATTTTACCCATAACATTATATCATTAATTGTCAACTGTAATTTAACTTTCAGTTTGTTGGCTGAACAATCACTAATTATAATATTTGTGTCATCGGCAAATAGTATACATTTATTATTAATAGAGCAGGTCGGCACGTCATTAATATATAAAAGAAAAAGGAGCGGCCCAATAATAGATCCCTGGAGGACACTGATTTCTATATACCTAGTATTACACCTACAGTTATTGTAATTTGTTAATGGACTTCTGTCTTTAATATATGATGATAACCATGATAGAGGTAATCCTCTTATACCGTAAAATTCAAGCTTTTTTAGGAGTATTTCATGGTTGACTGTGTCAAATGCTTTTTTTAAGTCAATATTTATATATATATATATATATATATATATATATTAATAACGTAACATTATATATTTCTAATCATATATAAATGAGTATTATACATACTTACTTTACTTTTACTCCCTTGACTCTTGAATCGTAGGGGGAATCATCAGACAAGTATCAACAACAAATGTCTTCCATTTTCCGCGATCTTCCGTCATCCGTGTTAGTTCGCTAGTACTTCTATCTGTCCATTTATTTATGTTGTGCATCCAATTATTTCGTGGCCGGCCTTTTTTCCTCTTGCCTTCTACTTTTCCTTGTAGAATGGTTTTGGCCAGTCCATCATGTCGACAAATATGACCATAATACTTAAGCTTTCTTCGTTTTATAGTGCTTTAGAGTGGTTCATATTTGCCTATTAGATTTATCATTTTTTCATGGATATAGTAATTTGTTTTTCTTTGGCGATATGTAATACACAGTAATCTTCTATGCGATTTATTTTGGAATGCTTGTATCCTTTTTTCCTCTTTTTCCATTAAGGTACAAGTTTCGCAGCCGTAGAGAAGTATTGATAATATAAGTGATTTATAGAGATTGTATTTTACATGGAACGCAATTTTTTTGGTTTGCCATATTGTTCCAAGTTTTACCATTGCTGAGGTTGCTGTTGCTAATCGAATACTAAAATTAATTGCAGGTTCATCGTATAATGTATTTTAGAGAGAAAATAAAATTTTGTAGTTTGATGATATTGTGAAATTATGCTCGATTAAAGTTGCTCACAGAGTATATTATCATAACTTGCCGAATAATATTCAAAAACTTTTGTTGATTAATAAAAATACGGAAAAATTTCTCAGCTGTAAGTCAATAACTAGTAGAGATCAATTTCGAGTGATACTTGTGTCCTCTAGACAGTTGAACTTATTTCTAAGTCAGTTACAAAAAGTAGGTGTATTAAATCGTTTGGAAGACGGGTTAAGAAATATATTCTAGAATTAGTAAAAATGATTTAAAAAGGAAAATTTGTCAAAACAAATTATTTTAAATATTTTTTTTGTTTTATTTTTATTTTTATTTGTTTTCTTTTGTTTTTTATTGTTTATATAATGTTGGCGTAATATTACATAAAATTACAAACAAATATTTGTTTTTTTTATTTTCTAGACTTATTATAATATTTAAAAAAAAATGTGTTTACATTGTTTGACTTACTATAAATTTACCTAATTGTCTTTTTACATTTTTGTATATAATAATATAGCTATTTATTTATTTTATTTTATTTTTTAGTTATTTTTAGTTATTTTAATTGTTTTATTCAATAGGTTTTGTCTTTAATTTTTAATTTTATAATTATTTTATATCTATATTCCTAGTTTTTTTATATTCATGTATTTATCTACTTTATTTTATGACTATATGATGAATGAAATTATGAGGAGTTTAACACTTATTGGAATATATATATTTATATATATATTTATATATTTAATATATATATATATATTAGTATTAATATTTTGTTTTCATATTTTCTATGACCGGCTAATATATTTGGAGTTGATATGATTATGATACGTGTCGGGGGAAGGGATATACGTGTGGCGTGGGGCAAGTATTGCAAGTGTTCTTATTATTGGCGGTATTAAGATCCCTGAGGCATTGGAACTGGCGTACACATATCCTTGAAGTTGATACATCATATACCATCATTAATTTCAACATAATATTGGCAACTCTGGATCTAATTTATTAGTAATCTTTAACTACAGCATTCAAAACTAACATATATATATACTCCAATTATACTTTTAATTTCTTATACTATTAATTTTTTATTAAGATTTATAAAATTACATATTTTACTTCTATATTATATAAATTTTACTTTTATTTTTTTTCTCCTCATAATTGTTAATTGGGAATATGTTTCAGGTAAACGACTAGATAAGCATTGCGCTTCTTCTATTACCTTGTCATGCCTAAATTCTGATATTATTATTATTATTATTATTATTATTATTATTATAATATATATATTATATATATATACTCTTATCGAACCCCATATATATAAAATTATATAATCCATTATCTAACCTCTTATCTAAATTATTATATAACCATGGTTAAGATAAGTGCACCTATCTTAAGATTAAGGTTAACAATATTAACTTAATATATATATAACCACATATTAGCTACTATAATATAAGTATACTTTATAATGTACGACGAATTGTCAGACTATTTATCGTGTGGATATTTAACGTATAACACGCCCTCACAGTGTACACATTTTAGATGCCGCCCACCCATCGATATAAAGAAAGTGGATAAGCAATTGAATGTAGTTTATGGCACTATCCGCTACGGGCGCTGCAGTCGAAACCCACTATCTGGCCCACTACTTTTTATTTATAGTAATATTTATTTATACATATATATATTATTAATAACTACCAATTTTAATGTACTATCTATACTAAAAATAAAATTATATATTTAAAATACATAATATCAACATTCCTCGTAATTTTGTGTATTTAAATTGAAGTTATAATACTGTTTTATTGATATTTATAATTTAAATCCATTGATATAGATAGAAGTTACTTTAATCTATTTCGACGAAAAGACTACTGTTTTAAGATTTGACATATATAATATGACTAATATCCAATCAAAATCACTGATACCATTTTGTCAATTTATCGATAAAAGTGTCATTCACGTATCTATCTTTAACATGCATTGCGTGCGTCAATTGCTTATCCACTTTCTTTATATCGATGCGCCCACCACATTAAAAGTTCTCGGCGTATCCGATTCCTCTTATCTAATTCAGTGAATCTGTTGAGAATGTAACGCACGCCTCATATTATCGCCGGTATATAAACGACAGATTCCTAATTAACTAGGTATTATTTTATTGTATAATCGTTGACAACGTATATATATACGTACTATATTAGTGCTATGGTAACTATTGTGTATCAATTAAATATAATTAAAATGAATATCACTAATTAAATTGAAGACTATTACATATATGATACTGTAACATCACGCCGTATTATCGTTTTTCGAAACTAAACATAACTAAGTCGATTAATTAATCCCTACTTATAAATAGACGAAGAAAGCGATCGATTAACGCGCGCGCCTACACATATGTGTATCGGTTACGTAACATTTAGAGGACACGCCCACTTTTGAAAGTTACACTAAAGTAGGCGTATCGCGCGAGACCACCTACGTCGCGGCTATAGTTGATCTCCCGCCTGTAACAAGACGAGCGGTATCAGTGACGCAATACTAGCATACTAACTGGACGGCGTCCACCGGACAACCACGTGACGGTGGTGGTGGTGGATTAACTTCTTACTCATCGCCCCAATCTCTCCTATAACTCCTCGTAACCATGGACAACGACACCACCGCGAACCCTTCCGTCGACACCGGATGTATGACGTTTCCGTTCGTTGTGTACGTATGCGTGTACGGCCCCCTGGCGGTAGCCGGTATCATCGGTAACGCTATCGCTTTCCTGGTGCTGAGCGATGATAACTCGTCGAGTAAAGCGGGTTAGTTTCGTTATAGGCGGGTTATTATCATTATATGCGGGTTAATTTAGTTATTTACGGGTATCATCGGCAATTCTATTGATTTCATGGTTCTGAGAGATGATAGCTCGTTAGTATCATTACTCGTTAGTATCGGTTAGTACCATTATCATAACGTACATTTCGTTATAAGCGGGTTATTGCGAATATCATAATTCTATAATTTGCTTAGAGCTAGGCGATCATAGCTCGACGAATAAAGTGGGATAGTTTAATTACTAACGGTTTACCATTACACTACTTCGATACAGACGGGTTACACTATAGTATACATTGTGTAGATATTTCATCACACATACACACATACACACACATATATATATATATATATATATATATATATATATATGTATTATAATATCGTGTTTATTATACTATATTATATATATATATATAACGTCCGCAGTTGATGATCTATAAACTAATTTACAAAACCGGATTATATAACGTAATATAATTGATAGAAGGTGATAGAAGGTTATATATTCTATAGAAGGTGATATCGAGTAAAACGAGTTACCTCTAGATTGTACTTGTTAGTTGAATACGTCTGTAGACGTTCTATTAGATAACTCGATATTATATCTAGTCTATAGAGTATATAGAGTATATAGAGTATATATATAGTTCCCTAGCCACTAGATCTTTAGAATCATATCGTCACGTGATGTAAATGTTGGATACACGCGTGTACACATTGTGTACAATACTATAGTTATAGTTTGTGTTGAAGATACTTAACTATAGGTATGATTGACGTAATCACACTATGACATCATCTTCAATTTAATTATACATTTTAAATTCTCATATATATATATACATAAAAAATCAATATAGAGTGTATAACTCTAGTATGTGTTTTATAGAAATATATATAGCATTTAAATTCCTCAATTAAAATATAATTATTCATTACTTACAATCTATATTATCAGCGCGTATCGTTAACGAAACTCGGCGATTACATAACACATACATAACATTACATCATTATGATGATAGCTATCAAACGGTGAGCTATATATTACCATACATACACACATACACGCAAACAAATATATATATATATATATATATATATATATATATATATTATAATTGACATGTTTGACTTTTGCAATATCGCCACTTTCACCGGCGCATAATAAGCTATATAAATACGCTATAATCTCACGCGCCGGGCTTCACTCATGTGATTAGGCGAGAGGACACGTATGTCCTCGGTGTAGGGGACACGCGTGCATAGTGCGAGCCTCTAGTGCGTATTACGATGTAGGCTATGACGTAATATGACGCCATCGCCTATTACGTCGTAGTATACTATTAATATTATTTTGAAATGCAGGGTTCTCGTATTAAAACAAGTTCGTCGGGGGCCACCTAACGAAGAACTTTTTATACGAGTTCCTCCAAGAACTACTCATCGAATTATCGCCGAAGAACCTGTTTGAAGAACCACGTATACGCAGACCCCGCGGACACACTCGTTCGCAGTCATATAGGATTGTCCTATTATATATAATCGTATTTATTAGATGTCTTACAATATGCTATATTCTAGTATATCTGTGTGTGTCTCTATGCGAACTCTGTAGTGGAACTTCACGGTGTATATGTTTATACATAGTTGTATACATCGCATATACATTGTATACATGTATATATATATATAATATATATATATATATATATATATATATATATATATATCACATTACTTCATCTTATATCTTGAACGCGATGAAAGTACTCCATCAAAATAAAAATAACAATAACAATAATAATATATGTGTAGATGAGTATATATAATATACTATATACATATGTAATATATATATATATATATATATATATATATATATATATATATATATATATATATGTATGTATGTGTATACTCCTTCGATATAAATAAAATACTTTATTTACATCGATGGTATAAGCACACATTTGTATATGTATATATATATATATATATATATATATATATATATATGTATGTGTATGTGCGCGTGTGTTCGGATTGATTCTATCGCGATATCTCACCCCTTTTCTCGCTTTCTCCCGCGCTCTCTCGCTCTCCCCCTCGTGTATTAGCTAATCATTCATAACAAGATCACTTGTCTTGTATTTATCGTACGCATAATCACCGCCTATGTCCGGTATACAACATCGGCCAAGGTCGAGCAGAGGTTAAACAGGATACCCGTAGCTATATTTAGGATAATTAGCATGCCCACGCTTATTTTCGTATACATGTTCTTTGGTGTATTATATATATATACACACACAAATATATATATATATATATATATATATATATATATTAATACAAATATATACATACATATATATATATATATATATATACAAATATAAAAATCAATTTTAAAGAGTATAATAATGTATAATTAAAAAATTCCTAAAGTATAGTATACATGTATACATAATACTACTATATAATTTATAGCGACATCCGCTGACACGTGGGTTTACTATTACGCAATACCTCTACGTTGTATTACGACACACAGCGATGCCTATACAACGTAATCCGATAACTCGTACTGTATCTTGTATAACTCGCGATACGTGATAGCATTCTACTAATCAAATAGCATACATTATAAGGTGACGAACGAGGTATTAATATACTATTTAGAAGTGATCTTATATAATTGTGTATAAATAAATGATCGGCTCTCGTTAACACCACGTATGCCTTGGCAATAGAGCGGTTTCGAAGGGACATTAGAGCCATATATGGTTATAAGTGAAAACTGTATCTAAGTTCCTGGATGGGATGAAAGTATTCCTCCAAAATAACAAACAAAACTATATAATGAACGATACAATATTGGACATTAGGCTACCAATGTTTGTGTATGTTATCTTAAGATTAGACTTATATTATATGCATGGGCTTCCCATGGGCTGCAATAAATATAGTATACAAAGTTGTAAAATGATAGCTATTAACACGCGTTAAGCCTGTATAGTGACACTGTAGTTACACCAGAATATGTTATGACGTCACCGGGTCGATTACGCGATAGAAGATGACGCAACAGATGATGTCATACATGTCTACTATATGTAGTACGTGAACTATAGTAGAGCCCACTTGTCTCCTACGTGTAGCGGCCGAATTTATAGCTTAATGATAGTTTAATGGCATATTTAGAGGAAGGCATACACATATAACTATAGTTATATATATATATATATATATATATATATATATATATATATATATAGTTATATGTGTATATATATATATATTTATATGTGTATATAGTTGTATATATATATATATATATATATATAACCATAGTTTGTTGAATGTAGCCCCTTGCTATCGTGTTATATTTCGTTGGAAACGGAATGTAGGTATTGTATTTGATGTAGCTATTATTAATCCGTATAACAATGACATAATACCGACACTTTTAGAACCCTATACATATATATACATCGAGTAGAATATAATTGCATACGTTTTGAACGAGATTTTAATTAATAATCTCTTCGGTAATGTTATTTCTTCATTTCAGTATTGCATTATTATATCATCACGCATTAACACTAGGGGCGCTGCAACATGAGGTGGGGGGTGTGTCCACCCCAACTTTAAAATCTAGGGGAACCTCCTATGTATTAGCCCCCCCCCCCCACTTTGACCACAACATTTATGTTGATTGGTTGGTCCTCTCCTACATACAAAATCGTTCCAGCGCCCATAGGTACGAATAACGTATAGTACCTATATATATATATATATATATATATATATATATATATATATATATATATACATACACCGGCAACTGTACTATACCATGGTATTGTATATACTAGAGTAACTATCGTTGTATATGACTACCAGTACCTATATGATGGTGTGTTTATGAACTGACTGTGTTCACTAAACTGCCTTTATGGAACAGTATAGTATAGTATACCGATTATACGGTTGAATATTTGAATACAATTTGTTACCTATAGGGCGAGGGTGCAAGCCCCTTACTAACCCGTACAATAGATCTAGCTAAGATCTTAACATATCATTTAGAAGTGATCACATATAATAGTATATAAATAAATGAGTAGTTCTCGTTAAAACCATGGATGCCTTAACATGAGAGCGGCTTCGGAATGATATTAAGCCATTTGGTTATAAGTGAAAACTTCATCTACGTACCTGGACGGGAGGTAAGAACTCCACCAAAATAAAATAATGATATCGCTATATATATATACAGTCAACTCCCGATAAGTCGGACACGCAAGGGACCGGGAAAAGTGTCCGACTTAGCGAGATGTCCGACTTATCCGAGATTTAGAATATCATGTAAATACATGAAATGCGCAGCGCGAGTTAAATGGTTACTGAAATATGAACTTATGCAACAATCAGCAACATAAAATATTGTATTTAATTATATTACTTACTAAAATTATAATATTCAATATTTAAAGTAAACATTTCTGACAATTTATAAAAAGTCCGACTTATCCAGTATACAAATCATAAAAATTACTATAATATGTGTAAGACTTATAGAAAAGTCCGACTTATCCAACCAACTTATCCGACTTATCCGATTAATTTAACATGGAACAATATACAAATCCAACCAAACCAACTATATGTGTCCGACTTATCGATAATTCCGACTTATCAGTATTCCGACTTACCGAGAGTTGACTGTATATATATATATATATATATATATATATATATATATATATATATATATATATATTGATGAACTATAGATATATTAGAACGTATAGATGAGGAGAAGTCTACCTATATATCACATTATCCAGTATATTCAATAATATTAAAAACTATACCGAGATGTATATATTTATATATCTGTCTAATCGATGCCTGTTAATACTGATATACATACGTGTATATACTTATATATAATAAGTTAATTATTAATAATACATTATCATAGTTACTCGTAATATAATAACTAACATCTCTGAAGTGTGCATTTAAATATGCATAACATATAATGATATATTCGATTATTTATATTATGTGTAAGCGTACGCGATACGCGTTGCATAATTAACATAAATTCTACATATATAATATATGTAATATGTATATAATGTGTATATATATACATATTTATATATATATATATATATATATTATAATTTATTTATTGTAAATATCATTTTGTAGTATCATTGAATATCAATTCGTTCAATTATTAATACATTGATAGAATAGTAAGTTTTATTTACAATGATGTAGCCGTACACGTATGTAATATCATAATGATAGATATATTTATATATATATATATATATCATATGATATATCACGTGTGTATAATGATATGTATAGTCGTGTATATGCCTTGAGCTATGTAACCTTGCGTACGACTTGCATACACACATATAGCAATGGCACTGCATTATGAGGCGCCTTCCTAAATCTATATATATATATATATACTTAAATTATACTTGATGTATGGCAGGAATATCTCGTGGATGGAGGAATATGTACGTATCCCGATTAATAACTAGTGTTGTATAATGTACACTGTGTACAATGTCGGGATACACGTATATTCCGATACATTTATTTTATTATTGTAAATGTTATAATGTATTATCTGTAGATAAAGTATACTTTTATTTCAATATCGTTCTTTTTTGAGAAATCACTTATCATGTATGTAAGTGTTTAACCATTACCTTTACTAATTACTAATTAACTAAACATATAATCAATCAATCAATCGATATATTTAGTGTATACATTACACGGTGTTCCGTAACTGGGTACATCGTACCGAGTACTATTTCCGGCTATACGACAACCTCCTCTACGCACGATGTAGATGGGTATCGACGGGTACCTCGCTCGCACACCGATAACGGTAACCCTTCTGGTACGATAGATCATATCCGGGTTCACGCGCGCGCGCACACACCACCACGTGACTCTAATTATTCGCGCGCGTAAACAACACGTGACCCGCGCACTATTCGTTAGTAAACAACACGTGACCCACGCACTATTACGTAATCGATATCGCTGCGGCCGGTTAATTATCACGATTAATCGAGTGAAGATATCGACACTTACGCCTAGGCGATCTGCCGGGCACGTGACGTAATCCCACGTGGTTATGACGCAATACCACGTGACTGACATACTCCAAGTTTGCGCGTGCGTGTGCGTGTGTGTGCGCGTTTGTGTGTGCGATGTAATGCCGAGATGGGTAATAAAGGAAGTGTACAATTAATTAGGAAATGTGATATCTATAGGTAGTAATCACTACTGAATAATATAAGAATATATATATATATATATATATATATATATTTATATATTATATAATATATAATGTGTTTATTTATATATATATTTACATGTGTGAATATGTAGGCAATTGTATGTACGTCGTACATTGAGCGTATGCCAGATAAATAGCCATATATGCGTATGCATATACAGTCAACTCTCGGTAAGTCGGACTACGGATAAGTATTTTCGATAAGTCGGACACATTTAGTTGGTTTGGTTGGATTTGTATCTAGTTCCATGTTAAATTAATCAGATAAGTCGGATACGTTGGATTGGATAAGTCGGACTTTTCTATAAGTCTTACACATATTGTAGTAATTTTTATGATTTGTATACTGGATAAGTCGGAATTTTTATAAATTGTCAGAAATATTTACTTTAAATATTGAATATTATAATTTTAGTAAGTAATATAATTAAATACAATATTTTATGTTGCTGATTGTTGCATAAGTTCATATTTCAGTAACCATTTAACTCGCGCTGCGCATTTCATGTATTTACATGATATTCTAAATCTCGGATAAGTCGGACACTTTTACCGGTCCCTTGCGAGTCCGACTTATCGGGAGTTGAATATATATATATATATATATATGCATGTTTGAAACGCTAACAATAAAGAGTTTGGTACACTCAGGGTCTTGTCAACCCATATGGGACATGGGCAACCCTGAAGCTGCCTTAAGTTATTGATTATCATCATTACTTATAGAGATCACTTGTTCGTTATACTATTATTATTTAAAAAAAAATATTAAATATCTTTAAAAATACAATTGTTATATAATATATTATGATATTATTTATTTTTACATATGTCATTATTAAAGACGAATACCTCAAACTTCTTCTGAATATTTTATTTGTCTATTTTTAATGGACAAAGTTTTTATCGTACAATATGTATTGTGTACCTATAATGATTACAATAATAAAATTTATCTTATCTTATCTTATCTTATATATATATATATAATATATATTACATATATATATGCACCTATATTAACCTATAGGTTCATTATCATTAGCGTTACCTTACGATTAACAGCGTGCACTACAATTAGTTCGATGACGTATTGCATAACTATGATGCAATGCACCGCAATCACGTTCGCTCGCATGATATCCTCTCTATGTTTATATTACATCGCGTCGGTCATCTGAATCAACAAGACAACGGCGTTGAGGGGGTGGGGTGGGTCCCCTTAACCTGGTAATGCACATGTGATACGAGAGACGATATTGTAATTATATTCTACACACGAATGCGCTTGTATACATATATATATATATATATATATATGTGTATGTGTGTATATATGTATATATACGCGTATGTATATGTATGCATGAGATCGATTTCGCTATTATTACATACCAAGCATACGTGGCATGGGCGTACTTTTCCCAATGAAACCTTGGCCCAGTTGCTCTGATATTTGGTAATTCCGGCGATGGAGAATCGCTAGAACAATTGCCCTGCGCTATATCCATAACTATACGAATATCGAGTTGGTCGGAAATTAAAATAAATTACATAGCCTAGCTAATTCTAGTCATCTGACCAGTATGGGCTGTAATGATCAGAGTCGCACAGTGTGAACGCCGCTGCCGTGTGAACGCAACTCTGTGCTATACGCTGTGTTGCACACTGCGCGACGTGCTAGCTATCGTGTGCCAGTTATGTTGTTTATATTGGTTCGTTAGTTATATCTATATACACCATGTGTATATAGTCTAGAAGTATAGAAGTCTACACTTGTAGATTAGAAGTTTTCTAGTCTTCTAGTGATTTACATCATGTTGTACACGCGTGCACGAGTGATCGCTGTATTGATATATCGCACCTATATAGATCTAATCTACCGCCAAGCATAGATATATAGATACGATATTATTTTCTAAAACAATATTGGCAGACGAGTCGTACCAAGAATACGTGAAGGTAACACGGTATCGACAACGTAATTTCTATATATATATATATATATATATATATCTGGTATCCATGGTAACCAGGTGTCTCTGGTTTAGTTTGATGCGCAGTCGCGCTGCAGCTTAAATTCTACTATGTTGCTATTGTTATTGTTATTTTATATTTGTGGAATTCTTTTATCACACCCAGAAACTTAGATGAAGTTTTCACTTATAAACATATGGATCCAATGTCCCTTCGAAACCGCCCTCATATTAAATCATCTATGGTTTTAACGAGAACCGTTTTTTATAAATAATAAAATAACTTCTAAATATTATTTTAAGACCTTTCCGGACGAGGCTTGAACCCGTGTCCTACTGCTCGTGTGTCTGACGCCTTAGCCAACTGAGCCACATAGGCAGTTAATAATTTTCAAACAATATGTGCATAACTATACATTACGCGCAACATCACCAATTATCACGAGATCCCTCTCCGCGAAATGAGAAATACGAGATCACCGGTATTCCATGTAGGGAAAGTAACCGAATACGGACAGTGCCCGAATACGGACACTCTCGGTATCTCAGAAACCATAAATCCTACAAAAAAATGTTTAATGAATAAAATATTCATAATCATATAAATAGTCTAAAAAAGTATTTTTTATTTTTTAATAATTAAAAATATTGCTAATATATCAAATAAACTGATTTTTTTACTAATAAAAATAAATAAATTATTAACTAATTAAATTAGAATAAATTATTCATAACATTAATTATAAATAATGTAATTGTAATTTATGTGATTTTTTCATCAATAATTGATAGTTTATCTAGTGGTATATAGGGTGTCCGTATTATAACACAGACTGTCAGTATTCGGATATGGGTACCGAATACGGACACCCCTGTTATCTATGGAATTAAAGATTAAATAAAATTTAAAAATCACAATAATATCTATAATCATAAAATATTAATATATTGTAATTTTTGAATACAAATAATAAGTCATAAAATATTAAGACCATTTATTGTTAAAGTGTCCGTATTATGTTACTTTCCCCTATAGGGATGGTATTCCGTCTCTAAAAAGAGCGTTCCTAGATTATTGTTGATGCATATACATACACTAGCTCTTATCCTCTACGATATCGCGATATCACGAATATTCGCGATCTATAGGAGGAATCAGCCGAGGACATCGTGACTTCATTAGTAGTAATTGACGCGTATGTGGAGCGGTTATGTTTTCAAATAGAGTAATTTGATTGGTCGATTTTATCGCTAATTCCGCTGTTACTTTATACCATTAGTTCGGTATACTAAAATGGGTTTCACACCAACTCGAACGGAATTATTAACTCTAATTATTAGAGGTTAAAGTTTAACTATATTATTTAAATGTAAGTAAAAGGGTTTTTCCACCTACTTATTAGAGTTAATAATTGCGTTCGAGTTGGTGTAAAACACCTTTTATAGATAAGCATTTATTTCATTTTAAATATTGGATTAAATATTAGAGTTAAAAATTGCATTCGAGTAGGTGTGAAACCCCTTTAAGAGTAATACATTAAAGTACTATAGTTCGTTAATATTCTCGAACTAATTACAGATTAGTTACTCCGCAACGTACTGTTAATGGGGCATATTCGTCAAGGTCAAACTGAGGTCAATGGTAGTAATCAGTAGTAGCCTAGCGAGTGGATCAGATTTCGGTGTCGGAGAATTGACATTTTGACAACATTCGTTATGTCATGAATCACGTGCGTATTTATGTGTGCCACTGAGTGTGCGTGTGTGTGAGTGTACGTGTGCGTATGTGCGTATGAGTGTGCATCTGGGTACGTGTGTGCGCGTGTGTGTGCGTGTGTGTGCGCGACTGGGTACGTGTGTGTGCGTTTTTGATATTTTTTTAATTTGAATAAGTATGTTATAATACAGCCTGTAGGATGTATGATCATATGTTAAATATATGATGTATATATATAAATACGTATTGATAATGATGTATTAATGATTAATAATATATAAATACATGAAGATGATTCATGATTTTATGGATTATGTCAAAATAAAATACAATTTAATAAATAACGAATCAAAAAGAATACACGCCCGAGAACACACACATACACACTCATATATATAATAATAATAATCAGAGTTTGGGCATTAGCCTGGATGAACGAAAAAGCAGAGCTTATCAAGTCGTTCACCCAATGTGATTGTGGGGGGAAAAATTATGTATAAAATTAAAATAATATTAAATAAAATATTAGATTATAATATAAATTTCTATCCAGGATATCAGTAAAAAAATAGTCATAAAAAAATCGACCTAGAATACTTTATATCGATTGCCAATGAAAGTCGATAAAGGTGTATCAACTTGGAGGATTTGGGGTTTCTATATCCAATGCCTTAATGAACTCACTTTCGCCAAGAGTAAGAGCACTGGCAACAATTGCCCCCACACAACAATTGCATCCTCATCCCCGACACGAACCATTACCGGCCACATAAATAATCAATACAAAGTACTCGTGAATATCTTATTTAATATTTAATATTTAAAATAAAAAATTGACTTCCTGAATAGAAAATAATACTGAATGTTAAATAAAATTTAAATAAAATTTAATATGTAAGTAATAACAAATATGTACAATTAAAAACTTAATACAAAAATAAAAATTAAAATAAAATAAAATTGCAAAAAACCCCACAATCATTCTCATCATGTATTTAAAATAAATAATTGAATAATATGTACCTACAAAAATATAAACCAATAAA
>OZ025244.1:59529360-59566860 GCA_964019155.1 Osedax fenrisi
TTCGTAAATAAAAATAATGTTCTTTGTTCAACGCATCTATATATATATATACATTAGTATTTATATTCTATTTAATATAATTGTTAGTATTCGTGTATAATTATAATAGGTACTTTAAAATATTTAAGTATACTTATAAATATATATATATATATATATATATATATATATATATATATATGTATATATATATATATATATATATTTCCTGTTCTTCTCAGTTAGCTAAATCGTCAGATACACGAGTACTGCTCGTCGAGCAGTACTAGTAAAAAGTCCTACATATACGTATACGTATCCTATAGGAAGCGGGTTCAAACCTCGTCCGGACCAATAAAATATACATTACAATAATATTTAGAAGTGATCTTATATAATTATGTATAAATAAAGATCGTCTCTCGTTAAAACCATGGATGCCTTAACATGAGAGCGGTTTCGAAGGAACATTCGAGCGATATGGTTATAAGTGAACACTTCATCTAAGATCCTGCAGTATGTAATGGGATGAACGGATTCCGCCAACATAACATTAATAATATATATATATATATATATATATATAAGTAACGTGTAAATATGATATAATAACGTATATCCAGGTACTATGTATGCATTGATCACATGACTGTTTAGGTATATACATCAGCATATATGCACGTATACCGGTGGTTAATGATGTAGTCGTCAACATCGCGGGCATGACATATATCTCTCTCAAACGTATGCCGAACATATGTCGCAAACGCCTGGTATGTCTGACATATCGATAACAGTTTCATCATTTTACATGATTGATCTATGAAGTTTATATTGTCAATATCTACGCATATATTTTTATATATATATATATATATATACATTTTTATATATGAAAAATAATATTATTTTAATTATATTATAATGTTAACTATTACGATACTATAAACATGTTCTATATATATATATATATATATATATATATATATATATAAAAGTAATAGGTTATAAAACTGTATACAAATTATTAATTAATATATCATGTATAACCTATACACCTATATATATTATATTATATATATATATATATATATATATATATTGAAATTATTATTTTATTATATGTTGGTGGAGTCCTTTCATTCAGTCCATACATTGTTCACATATAACCGTGTGACTGAATGTCCTTTCGAATCTGCTTATGTTCTTGCATCCATTCGTACAATGCGAGGTTAATACATACATGATTATAGTGAGAGCCGATCATCTATAGATGGTATAGCTATATACAATACTATATAAATATATATATATATATATATAAGATCACTTCTAAGTATTATTTTAAGAAACATTGTGCCCGGGAAGTGATTGAAAACGCATTCTACTACATATATATTTGCCTCCTTAGACAATTGAGCCACACAGGCAGTTATATATATATATATATATATATGTGTGTGTGTGTGTGTGTGTGTTAATATGTGTTTTTTATGTATACACTGAAGTGAGGATGTGTGTATGTTTGGAATATACATGACAGGTTACTTTGATCTGATGATTTATTAAGCGTGTAATTATTACGTATCTTTAGAGGATATTTATTGATTATTAATTAATTTGAAGTACGCGTAAATGTGCTGACGTCTGCCGGAAACGGTTAACATTTCGACTTTGAAGAGTATCACGTCGCGCCGCGCAGATCTATAAATAGAAACTCTATAAATAGATCGCACATCAATCTATAAATATATGTATACATTTATACTATATATACTATAGTACGATATTATATATATATATATATATATATACGCATATGAAAATGATGTAATCATTAATATTATGCAAGTGTAGTAAGATGTATCGTGTGTGATAAAAACATGTTTATTTGAAACTCTTACTATTGTACTACTATTGTACTACTATATTAGGTGTATTACTATAGTATATATATACTATAATATATATATATACATAGTCACTTACGTACATAAATATGGGCTATATATTATCATATATTATTATAAATATTAGTGAATGCACACAATTGAACACGGTGATTTATCAATCGTTGTTTCAATAATTAATCGCGACATCTAATCTCTCGATGATAGGGCACTTATTAAAATGCCGGTAATACATGTTTTATTTAATGATATAGCTTATAACTTAATTAACGTGTACGCCTATATCTCTTGCTTATGTGTGTATTTACCGGCACGCCGCGATATACTATTAATTAAGTTGCGTAGATAGGGAGTGTATTATATATTGTATTCGCAAAATCATTGATTATATAACACATACGACTATATATAAACATTGCTATATATGTACATATACACTATTATTAAGATAAATGTATTGCGCAGTCAAGCGTGACATAAATATTTATAAAACGTACGACCTATACGTATATTGAAGCCATAGATCTATGGAAAAGATCGATATAAAGAAAACTTTACGTACATCGATGATTTAAACAGGCAATACAATCACCGTGATATAGGTGTGTGTAGGGGCGCAGCTACAGGGGGGGACGGGGGGATATGTCCCCCCTCTTTAAAATCTAGGGGGACCTCCTATGTATTGGTCCCCGTCCACACTTTTACCATAACATTTATGTTGATTGGTTGTTCCCCCCTACATACAAAACCTTTCCAGTGCCCCTATGTGAGTGGGTAACAAACCATTGTTCTCCTATAATAGATATATCTATTCTATGGGTGTGTCTATAGATATATAGGTATATACCTGTGTGGTAATCCGTGTGTGCGTGTGTCTTGTTTGTGTACACGGAGAGTAAATGACTGATTGTTTACATTTGTGTGCTACTTTCTATTTAATTTAATATATTATATAATATATTATATAATATATTATATAATGTTTTAAATTACATAGAAAGTATCAAATGCATACGATCATACATTTATAAATCAATAATGACATTGCCGATACCCATTGTTGACGTAATAATGATTATATAATTGTTACATAATAATAATATGATACTATGATAATATGAATTAATGTATACCTATTGTCACAGTCAACTACAATATATAAGCCTATATTAAACTATTCAATCTATATAATATATAAAATAATCTCCTCAATATGCCTCACACTTTCTAAATTAAGGCATGAAAATTGCAATACATATTTTCACCGAAAATCGTAAGTTTTAGATAAAAGATATGAATGAATGAATGAATGAAATCAGTTTATAGACAATTGTCTAAGGAGGATCATTGAAAGCTATAATTAGCTTTATTAAGTCGATACCACCATAGTATATGAATATAATAGCTTTGGGACATTTATACAATAATAATAAGACTTGTGTACTAGAATTCAATATAATAAGAGTAAAGAAATATATATAAAGAGAATAATAATAATAATAAAAATAATGTCCCTCAGCGTATTTCATCATGTTTCATCAATCCATTAAATAAACTAATAAAATAAAATGTGTTAAAACTTGTGCAAACAAATATAAAACAAAAAGTGCGAATAAAATAATAAAAAATTATTGAAATGTAATAACATAAAATTATTCAAATGGTTTAGTATACACAAATTAAAATAAAGTATGTTTAAAACTTGTGCAAACAATTATATAACAAAAAAGTGCGAATAAAATAATAAAAAATTATAAAAACATAATAACATAAAAATGACCCAAGTAGTTTTAAATATAAAAATTTTAAAAATTGACGAAGATTAAAAATATTAAAAATGATTAAAATGCTAAAATATAAAAACTAATATTTATTTAAAAAGTAATTATTTAATACTTTTTTTAATTTGTGTATATTATGTATATTTTCAGATTTTAATATATTATTACTCATTATATTATTATAGTATTTTGGGCCTTTAAAAAAAATTGTGTTTTGAAATTTCGTTGTTTTCATTAATGGTAAAATAAATCTTGTTTTGTCTTTATTATAAATAAAAAATGTATCTAGATTAATGTTATAGTTATTATGTAAAAGGTTATATAAAAATAATATTATTCTAAAAGTTATGAGTTCATTAAATTTTAAAATAGAATTATATTTAAACATATTATTAGTGTGTGATAAACGAATCAGAGGTAATTGAGACTTGTCTGTCATATTTTTATTGATAATTCGATTTGTTTTTTTTTTGTATTAATACTAGTTTTTTTAATCTATCTTCATAAACATTACCCCATATTTCTATTCCATATGACATATTTGATAAAAATAGTGAATTATATAATATAATTAAATTGCGTAGGTTAAGAAATTTTAGCTTCCGAAAAAGATATACAATTTTTGATAATTTATTACATAAATTTATAATATGAAACGAATATGTTAAATTACTATCTAATATAATACCTAAAAACGTATATCTATCTACTATTTCTATGTTCACATTATTTAAATTTATATTATTTATAATTTTTGTATTAAAATAAGGAAGTATTTTAGTTTTTTCAATATTCAATTTTAATTTATTTATATTAAACCAATGACATAATCTATCTAAATATAATTGCATATTACTACTCAATTCTTCATTTGAATTTGCAAATATAGAGGTTATGTGTCATCTGCATATATATTTAAATTTATATTATCATCATTATTAAATATATTTGATATGTCATTAATAAATATAATAAAAAATAATGGACCTAATACTGATCCCTGAGGAACACCAAAACGTACATTTCTAACAGATGATACAGTATTATTTATTCGATTTTTAACTTTTCTATCTAATAAATAATTTTTTAAAAACACATTTACATGACCCCTAAAACCACAGTATTCTAAATTTTTTAATAAAATGTCGTGGTCTACAACATCGAACGCTTTTTTAAGGTCTAAAAATAGCGTAGCAATTTATTTTAAATATAAACTAGCATTTATATTTAAAATAAAAGTTACAAACATCAGATCATTATTTCACTCTGTCCAATAGAATATATATATATATATATATATATATATATATACATGAACCTAGGTATATATATATATATAGGGTCATGTATACACAGTATAGTGTACTCTAGTGATGTAAATGATGCCGATCCGAGACTTTTGGATAGTGATGCCGAGCCGAGACTCTATTTTCGGAAAAAAAAGAGCCCAATTATGTAAAATTAGTTAAAACTGAGTATATATATATATATATATATATATATATATTATATAGTTAGTATACTATGTTTTAGCTATAAAATAATAATAATAATATAAGTATAAAACGGTTATAGCCACAACACATGCATTACGGGTGCACGCACACAACATGATACACATACGCATGTGTGTATGACTAGCTAAAGTTATACTAGTTCTCATTAGCTATAGCTATAGTATCTGAAATAACAACATACACATATATATTAATTAATAATGATTTAATAACCATTAATTCATCTTTTCGTTTGTTATTTTATAAAGGGCTCAGTTGGAAAGTAAACATGACTATATTCTGAAATCCTATTTGTATTATATATCGCCGATAAAAGTATCATTTATTTACCATAAGTTTATAAAATAAATGTGTATATATCTATCTTTGATCATATATTATTATCATATATATATATTAATAATTACATATCACATATCGAATACGACTGCGAAATATAGTATACAAAAACAAGATAAATCGGGCGTATTCCGCAATTATCGCAGGTAATAACTACTAATAGCGGATTCATGTTTTACATGATGTCACACGTGACCGCATTACTGATGCGTGCATTACGCGTGTGCATGTGTGTATAGTCATGCGCATGAGCAATACGCTCACCACAACCACTAGCGCCTATGTATACTATTAACAATACACGTATTGTTAAACCATAAGGTAGGCGAGGAATGAAACTACATTTAGTATTACGTATACGCTAAATTAAGTATACGTTTATAGATAGGTAGATAAGTATAGTTTATTAGAATATTTCAATTTCATTATTTTTACATTTAGTATTCGTTTTCGTTTTATTTCTTCTTTATCCGAATAACTTCAAAATAAGACATTGGTCTTTTAGGTTATTGCAGAAAATATTATATTAATGTAAATTAATTAAAGTAAATATATAGCCTCCTATAGGAATATATTTTTCCGGAGCTAATAGCCGGAGCTAATTAATTAGTAGCTAATAAATTAATTAGTAATTAACTAATTCCCGGGGAGGAGGTAACAACTTAGTTGGTGTATTCCGCCTATTACGAAGGTATACATTTAGGTATATATATATATAGGTATATATATATATATATATATATATGTTATTTACGAGTAGTTTACTAGCGTACCTATAAAGGTTCGTTATACATATATGACTATAGTCATGTGGAGTATGCTACAGACAGTGTGATTACACATATTAGTGTATATATATATATATATATATATATATATATATATATATATAGAATAGAAGCAATATTACACACGATGATGATGATGATGATGATGATGAACGTTTATTTAAATACCCACATAAATCATAAATGATTTCTAAAAGTGTACTATCTAAAGATAATAGCACTATTACAGGTTACCACCTGAGATTAATTTTAGAATTGATTTATTGAATGTTTTATGGGTCCTGAAAGATCTAATACAATATATATATATATGCACATTATAGTAATATTACATATACATTCATTAGCATATATACCGTAATAAACTGTATGTATTCTAAAACGTTGCGTAATATTTGCTCTGGTTGATCTTGCGTAATCGTATCACACGTGATAACACCCCCGCCGCCCGCCAGGGTGAGTTACGCTCTTTCGGCTACTGTTTTCGATCTAATGAAAATATAAACATCATTATAATTTTAAATATATTTAAAATCATAAACATAACACCCCAGTTAGGTTATAGCCTATAGCATATATGTTATAGTGTATACACTGTTAACAATTAGGGTACAGCTAGTGCCTTTTGTAGGGTGTAAGTTGTGTCTTCATAGCCGTACTCTAATTAGGGTACAATTTGAATAAACACGACCAGTACCCTAAAAATAAACAAAATGTACCCTAACGACTTTTAACTGGTTGTACACTAATTATATTATACCGTGTACCCTAATACAATTGTATGATATGTACCGTAATTGAATTGCATGATATGTAAATATAATAATCACGTACCCTAATATTTAACAAGGCTGTACCGGGTATAGTGTACCCTAATAAATATATAGAGTGTACCCTAATATATTTAACAGCCATGTACCCTAATATTTAACATATATGTATCCTACAAATATATATATTGTACCATGGTGAGTTTAAAAGTTGTATACCTTATTTAGGATATATGGTAAATTGTTGTGATATTTTAACGATCTGTATACAGAGGGTATACAGGGTATAGGGTATACCCTATAAATTGAATTCGCTGTACCATAATTGTTAACAGTGTTCCCAATAAGTAAGGTTATAAGTGATAGTGGTTATATTATAGTTTGATTATAGTCATGATTTGTGCTTAACTGATCATAATATGATTACAATAATATTACAATCATTGATAAGTAACTTTTTTGAAATGCCTTGATTACCAACTACACTTCTAAATCAATAATATTAATATGATTGTAATAAATGATAGTTATCTGATCACAAATTTAAATCAATGTTCGTAATCGAATGAATATCAATGACTGTAATAGAATGACAATCTGTGATCGTAATCAATACATAGTCTCGTGATAGTCATCTGATTACTTGTTTGATTATAATTTGATTACGAACTTTGATTACTTTACTCACTTAGTATATATACGTACTGAACATATAAATACGTTTAAACCATACGTATTTCATATAGTATATGCAATACACCTTACATTATAAGTCATACGACGTACACAGTATACATCGTACACTAATAGGGGAGCTGGCGATGATTTTGTATTTAGAGGGGACCAACCAATCAAAATAAATGTTGTGGTAAAAGGGGAGGGGGGACTAATACATAACAGGTCCCCCTATATTTTAAAGTGGGGGGGGGGTGTCATATCCCCTCGTCTCCCCTGTTGCAGCACCCCTATACACTATATATATAGTATACTATATATATATATATATATATATATATATATATATATATATATACTCTATAGCGTATATTGTATGGTGAAAACTAAACATATACACACAATTATACAATATATTAACCATATTGACTTGTACTCCATATTTTAAACTCTGTAAAATACATTATGTTTAACAATATAGTCTGTAATAGTATAGATAGTGATGTTGTTATTTTGGTGGAGGTCTTTCATCCCATTCAGGAACTTAGATGAAGTTTTCACTTATAACCATATATGGCTCTAATGTCCCTTCGAAGACTCTCTAATATTGAGACATCCATGGTTTAACGAGAAACGATCATTTATTTATACACGATCATATAAGATTTCTTCTAAATATTATTTTAAGACCTATTTTATCGGACCGGAAATGGATTAAACCCACGACGTGGGACCCGACACGATCTATCATCTGTGTATATGATGATTTAGCCAACTATACAAAGCATTCAGATTTGAGTTATCTGTATGGTATGATTATACAACACACATATTATATAACTTTAATGAATGAAGAGAATTTAATAAGTTTGTCATTACATAACATTTATTAAACCATCATTAAGAAAGGATATACTAATAACGACGACAGGAGTTGTATATAATACCCCAAATAGGAGGTGTTGATAATGGGCGGGCGCGGTCATCCATCATAAGTTATGACTCATTAGTTATGACTCATAAGTTATGACTCGAACCACTGCATATACAACTATTTTAACCCTAGACTATTATGTAATCACTGCCAGATAATGCGGTATTACATTTGCATATAGGATATATATGCAATACCGATACATCATGTATATATATATATATATATATATATATATATATATATATATGTAGTTTAGATCAGGTATAAATAATCACTTATAATATATTATATATATATATATATATATATATATAATCTATAGATTGATATACATGATATTATATGTACAGGTTAGGTATATACCTAGCCTTTATAGACTAATCAATATTAATTAATATATTATAATAGCATATACCTTTTGTATATAACTATTTTATTTCTTTATAACTGCATTATTTAATATTGTTCTTGTTCTTTTATATATATATATATATATATATATATATATATATATATATTATTCTTGTTATTGTTCTTATATTTATTTATGTTCAAATTGTTATTACCTTCATTATTATTATATTATATAACGCCGATAAACATATGATGTTTTGTAGTCAATAAACTATTTAATAATATTAATAATACCTAGTATCATATTTTATATATAATTGAATATATTGTATATTATATAGTTTGACGTTATCAAATATAGAATACCAATACCGACGTTATCACTGTGCATAGTGGAACTGATAGTATACGGTAATACTACAGTATCTCGCCAGTGTAACAACTTACGCTGTTATATAATCGAGCGAGGTCGGCAAGGGCCAAGGTCATACTTATTTATCAACGATAAGTTAATTCCAATAATAAGATTCTATTTATAACGTAATATATTGTTTATTATTTGGTATATATTGTATACAATTATACCGTATATATATAGATGGCGTAATAGTAGGTATAAATATATATATATATATATATATATATATAAATATATATATATATATACATATATATATATATATATAAATATATATATATATATATATATATATATACCTATATATATATATATACAAGCTTATTAGCAAGGACACGTAACCTCGGTATTAATATGATCCGATGATAACGATAAACGATTATAGTTGTATTTCTCGCCGTTTGGGGTCGATACCGTATTTCGCGTGTTGATCACTATTTATAGAATACTGCGGATAAACCTATCCTTCTATTTAATGGCGATGTACGATTACTATCAAGGCCATGTCCTTAATAATGGTAGTACTGATCTCTGATTATATAATGCCGATTAATAATTATTACTCTTCAATAATTAATATACTTATCGTTAAATTAAGTAATAATAATAATAATAATAATAATAATAATAATATACTAATAATCAGATTTGTTCATCTTAATAAACGATTATGAATCCAGTTAGACAAATACGTTTGCTGAATTTATCAATATATCTACCTGTCAATTAGGGTAGTTAATTAAAACATAATTATTTTAAGAATACTCTTTAACCCTTTAAGAATAATATTTTTAAACATTTAACATTATACTTTTAATAAGATCTACTATATTGATTTATAAATACACGAACATATATACCTGTACAAATAAATACGACGCAATATATTTTATTTTTAATTTAAAAAATACAGAATTACTATTTTATTGTCTTTAATTGTCCATCAGAATTACATGAACGTATTTTGTAATTCTTAAATATCATATAACCATTATATTGTCACTGCATTTACGCGTGCGTATCATATATATATATATATATATATATATATATATATATATATATATATATATACACACATTATAGTATATAATATAGTATCCTCTATAACTTTGGCGAACATAATTCACGTTATTTTGAGAGGTAAATGTGTAATCAATATACCGATAACACTTGTGAGAACATATGTGTGATTGTTTGTGAGTTTGTGTGTTTGGGGATGTATGCGTGTGTTTTGTGAGTGTTTTATTTGTATGTGAGTTTGTATGTATGGGGTTTATATGTGTGTTTTTATGTGTGTATGTGTGGATGTATATGTTATGTATGCGAGTGTGTGTGTGTATGTATACATGAATGCGTGTGTGTATATACTTAACTAACATCAACAAGGGAAGATAACAATGACGGATAATACATATGTTTTAGTTAATTAAATATATGTTCATCACGTGATGTTAAATGTGTCAGATTTATCCTCCCGGTGATAATGTAAGATTAGTATTATTATCCGTACTTTATATTACAATCATTCCATATTCATTATAGTATAACTATATTCGAATCATAACTGATATACTTACTACCTTAAACATATATGTAGGCGTGTTTATTTGTTTGTTTGTATAGGTAGCTATCAAGTATAATTTATGTGCCTCGTACGCCGAATTGTATAGATTCACAAACAAACATATATGTTGAATAACAATAACATTAATATATACCTACTCACCCTGGATATTTACACTCGGACCACGTGATTAAGAATAAAAGTATTTATAGATCTACGAGCTAATAGGTTAACGGGTTGAGGTTAATTCTCGGCTAGCCATTAGAATAACAGAGTTAGCCATCATAACATTGCATAGTGGCGTAGTATTATCTTTTATGTTTCTCTCTATATATATATATATATATATATGTGTGTGTGTGTGAATGCGTGTGTGTATGTATGTACATGTGTTTGTTTGTATATGTGTTAGTGTGTTTATTTTATTTATTATTAATACATCGATGCAGATATCATGTGTAAATAATGTATTTTATATATATATATATATATATATATATATATAGCTATATATATATATATATTGAATTATAACCTTTAATATATTAGATACAGATGTATATATATATATGTAAATATAATACATATTAACCATATTTAAACAAATTACTTAATTAATAATAGTATATAATATTATTCAATATATATATATATATATATATATATATATATATATATAAATATATATATATATATATATATATATATATAAAACTAGTTAACAATTATGCTTACTATAACTAAACCTTTTAACTACATTTTCCCTAGCCTCTTGATTTATAGTTAAATTAAAAAGGATATTTACTGACAAGAAGTAATTTACATGATTTATTGATGATATGTATATTTATATGTTGATTCAAAATAACTATATATATATATATAAATAATTAATTCAATTATTAAAGGACAACTTTAATAGCGTAATACAATAATGATTTATGTGTATTGTTTAAAATGAAGATATACAATATAATAAATGTTATATATATATATATATATACATATGTTCATACATGCTAAGACGCTATCATGTTGATATATAAAACTTGATAACTGGACCGATTTTAAGCATCCGATATCGTGATCAAACATAATTGATAACATAATTGAAAACATTTAATAATATCTGCTAATATTTCATCACCCGATTTCGGGTACGTATATTGTACACTATAGTATATATTATAGTATACACTATAGTATACACTATAGTATATGTTATAGTATATAGTATAGTATACTATATATATATATATATATATATATATATATATATAGTGTAAAGCTGTGTTAAAACAATACATGTAACCTATTTTAAGAAACCTAGGTTTCTTATAGCTATATCGTTACGAACATCATGTATGACCTTTGTATGACCTTTGTATGACTTTCATAACTAAACTGCCCGGTAATTACGTTCAAAGATATCTGGTTATTAATGGCGGCCTGCACGTATATGGCGTGAACATAGATTTCTACTATATAAAGTGTACTATAGTCTAAATACACGTACTATAATGTGTATACGGTATAATGTGTGTATACTATAATGTCGTATTAATGGACGTCTATATATAAATTGTAAGTAACTGAATACTTAATTCATACTTAAATATATGTGTATATAAATATAATGTCTGGTTATATAAAAATATATTTAAATAATGTAAAGCAATAACATAACATTTTGTTAATTTATGTTTTACTAATGTGTACGTGGGATATACAAGAGTATTCTATAGAATTCTATAGAATTAGATTATAATTCTAAAGTATTTTAATTCGGATATATATGACATATTTTATAAATTTATATAGATAGATAGATAGATTAGATAGATAGATAGATAGATAGATTAAAAGTTTATTGCATTACTGGTTATATGTATACCTATATAAAGAAATTTCTTTTAAATTTAAGTTATAATTATATATAAACATATAATTATATAACATATAAACAAAATATATAAATGTGATAATAGTAATACAAAACGACACGATACAAAAAAACAAGAAATAAACTGAGAAGTAAAATAAAAATAAAACATTGGATTATACGAGCCGTTGAATCAATATATAGTATCTGACAGTGCAAGCTGTCAAACAGGAGAGGTAACAAAACCGAAGGTCTCGGGTTCAAATGAATATAATCAAATGAATATAATATATATATATATATAATATTGAAGTATCATGTATATATATTGTATGTAATGCTATATTAAAAAGTAATATTAATTCATTAGAATATATATATACATATATATATATATATATATATGTGAGCCTAATAGTTATACCTGCGTAAGCTCTGCTTGGAATTCTTTTTCTTGGCTAGACCATGTTATCTCAACAAATGATATGCATATTTCTTTAATTGACATTACTATTGATTATTCCTTTATACTCTCGGATCATCATCCGTTATTAATAACTGTAAGACAAGATAATACACATTTAGTAGTTTCAAATGACTCTAAAGTGAATAAGAGAATAAAATGGAATAATCTAAATAAAAAGCAAATATTATTATACAAACAGAATACAAAATTTAGACTCAATAGATTAATTACTTCAATTAATAGTAATAATAATGTTAATTTTTCAGAATCAGTATACAAT
The DNA here is from genome assembly GCA_964019155.1 of Osedax fenrisi. Lineage (NCBI taxonomy): Eukaryota > Metazoa > Annelida > Polychaeta > Sabellida > Siboglinidae > Osedax > Osedax fenrisi. The sequence goes on from OZ025244.1 coordinate 59,543,024, forward strand.
ACACTATTAAGTATACTTTTAAGTGAATCTGATGTATTACATATTAAACTTAAAACTAATTTCAAAAATCTTCAGTCAGAATGGACTAGTGACGTAAAAAAGTATCATTCGATTGCTAGATCACATTATTTAATATGGAGATCAGTAAATAATCCCCGTTATGGTATAGTTTATGATAACATGGTTATGTCGAGGAGAAAGTTCAAATATGAGTTACGCACAAGTAAAGCTTATTATAGCCGAATAAAAGCGAATGATGTTGCATTCAAATTAATAAATGATCGTAATTCATTTTGGAAAATTGTATCTAGTAAATTAAAAAAAAACTTATCAATACAAAATAATATTGATAATGTACATGGCTTATCTGATATTGTAAAATTCTGGTTCAATCATTATAGTTGCATTTTCAATAGATGCAAAGATGGTCATTACCCCTACCAAATAGTGGATATTAATGAAATAGTTTATACAGATAGAAATGAAATATCATCTATTATTAAGACTATTAAAAAAGGTAAAAATGTGGGTCCTGATGGATTATCAGTTGAACACATTAATTATGCAGATAATACTATTATAGATACACTAGTATTACTAATCAATAACATGCTTCTAAATTCTTATTTCCCGAGTAAGTTAATTGAATCATATATTTTACCCATTATTAAAAATAAAAACAAAAGAACTACTGATTCAGCGAATTATAGGCCCATATGTATCTCTAATGTAATTTGTAAGATAATTGAGAAAGTAATTTACAATAGAATATATAAACTATTATCTACTCATGATAATCAATTTGGTTTTAAAGCAAAGCTTGGCACGGAAATGTGTGTCTTTTCCCTAAAACAGTTGATTAATGATTATAAAAATAACAACACAAATATGTTTGTTGCATTTTTAGATGCATCCAAAGCATTTGATAATATAAGTCACAATATACTATTCGAAAGATTAAGGAATAAAAATGTTCCTATATACTTAATTAATTTTCTAAATTATTGGTATCGAAATCAGCGTATATATATTAAATGGGGAAGCTATAATTCTGATACGTTTAGTGTTGCTAATGGAGTGCGTCAAGGTGGGATATTATCACCTTTACTATATAATATTTATACTGATCCAATGATAGGTAATCTGAACTCTATTAAAACTGGGTATTGTATTAATGGAAATATAATAAATAATTTGTGTTATGCGGATGACACAACCTTATTCTCACCCTCGCTATCTGGTTTGCAGCTGTTGATTGATTGTTGTCAGAAGTTTGCAAATAGTAATAAAATAACATATAATATTGAAAAATCTGTTATCCTACCAATTTATTATAACAAATCTCATCATAATCCAATTAAGCTACGTATTGGAAATACATGCTTGAGAGTAGTAAAAGCTTATAAGTATCTTGGACACTGGATTTCTGATAATTTATCTGATGAGATGGATATAAACTGTAATATTAAACGTCTTTACACAACTAGCTATTCTCTATCTAATAGATTTAGAAACTGCTCGAAATATGTATGTATATTGCTTTTTAAAACATTCTGCTCTAATATGTATCTTTGTAGTCTATGGGATACAGATAATGCTTACTTTAAAAAAATTCAAGTAGCATATAATAATGCATATCGTATATCCCTTGGCTATAAACCTAGATGCAGTGCATCCGAAATGTACCTATATGATAATGTCGATAATATTATTATAAAATTACGTAAGTCGTATTACTCACTATATAATCGTGTTAAATTATCTGACAATTCTATTATTAAAATGATATATTTATATAATGTTTCTCGCCCGTCGTCAATATTTAAAACATGGTGTACATCATTGTTTTTTTAACTATATATTATTTGTAATTATATACTTATATATATAGATATGTGTTGTATAGTTGTATTTAATTTTTTGTTGTTTTGTTTATCTATGGACTGTTTATGACTCAAATAAATAATAATAATATATATATATATATATATATATATATGTATGTATATATTGTATATGTAATATTTTAGCTGGCCCTATTTTTACCCCGATTTTTATCGGATGCTTCTAATTATTTATTTCAAATTATTATAATTTATTTCAAATCACTTTCCCGATATTTTGTAAATGTTCAAAACACAACAATTTAACTAGTAATTGATAATAAAACTCTGGGTAGAAATCTGACCCAATTTGCTGTTATAAACGCGACTTTATATGTCCTTTCTTTATATTATAGTTTATATGTTTTGGATTACGAACTGCGAACTGTGCTTGAAAGTAATCCGCCTTTATAATATATAAGTGAAATTATTGTTTTTCAATTAAATAAGTGATCGTCCTTGGATCATTAGCTATTAACGGGGGGGGGGAGGGGGTGGGGTCAGTTAACAATACTTTACGATGTCATAATATCGTGAGTCATTCGCTGGATTACCTCTAATGCCTTTCCAGTCGATAATTTGATGTTGTATATCCATATATGTTATGTATATACCGTTCATCAATACCTAACAGGAAGTGGAGCTACGTTTCTACTGCAGACAATGGCGATAGCGGACAACTGTTTTCTACTGACCACCGTAATCTCGCAGACGATATCGGCGCTGATATTCAACGTTCAAGGTCAGCCAATAATATCTTGTCCTCCGAGCACATATTATTACTTGACCATGTGGTAATAAGTTAGTTATGCCTGTTAAGATATCAGTTGTTCGATTTGGAATATATGCCAACATTAATATATTAATATATATATAATCATTATTATTATTATTATTATTATTTTATTTTAACACCGTTTAAATATAATATATATAATATATGGCCTTTAACAATAGTGTACTATCTAAATAGAGAGAATTTATGACAATTAATAATAAATAAAGTTCAGTCGTTAATGAATAAGTAATTGTTTAGCTTAGCATTAAAACTAAGTGTAGTACTTATTTTACGAAGATTAAAGGGAAGCTTGTTCCATTCATTTTGCGATATGAAAAACTCCTGAGTGTTCACGATGACTGAACCTGAGTGGGGTCGCTTCTAGTCAATGTAGATGGACGTTTCTTGAGCTTCGTTCTTGTATATGTGGCTATATTAGTTCAGCTAAATATGAAGGTGTAAGATGATGGTAGGCAAGATGTCTTAGTACTAAGAGTTTGTATTTTATACGCGAAGAAACTGTAGGCCAGTGCAGTTTCTTCTTCAGGCTAGTAATCATTGCCAAATTATTTTAAATACTGATCTATTCTTTGTCGAATATCTTATACGATATATATATATATATATATATATATATATTTATATATATATATATATATTTATGAGTTTTATATGAGTCTTATGAGCCGCTATAGCGGCTTAAATGTAGTACACATGTGTATATATTTACACATAGCTATATTTAGTATAATTTATTGTTTGTTTACTTTTATTTTCTCTATTCATATTCTTATACGAATATATATATATATATATATATATATATATATATATATATATATATACTATACTATAGTAACTATATTATTATAATTACTTTTAACTAAACGCTAATGTATTGAAATACTACTTAAATGTACAATATAGTATCATATAGGATACTATATTAGGTTCATAACTATAGGTATATATATGAGAATATATATTAAGGTAAGGTAAGGTAAGGTAAGTTAATTATTTATTTAGACACTCGTTATATTTTAAAATCTCACAAGTGTTGAGAATATATAAAAATAAATAATTAAATTAATAAATTATTTAAATAGTTAACAACAAAATTCGCAATTTCTTCTTGAATTCGGTGTGACTCCTTGTACATCGTAATGACTTGGGAAGAGAATTCCACATGGAAGGAGCAGCCCAGCCGAACGATCTTTTCCCAATTCTCATCAGATTTATTTTCGGCACTGAAAGTAAATTTGAATATTGCAGACGAGTGTTTCTCATTAGCTCTTCATTTAGGAGTTTATTTAAATATATAGGCTTTTTCAAAATAATAGTTTTATGAGTTATACTTAGTATTTTAAATTTGCACATATTGTCCATAAGGAACCAATTTAAATCGCCTAATTTTTTTGTAATACTTATTTGGTCACACCTCTTAATATTAAAGATTAATCTTGTAGATGATTTAATAACCCTATTTAATCCATAAAATAATTTCAGTTTGGAATTAATTAGTAAACTATTGCAATATTGTAATCTAGATAACACAAGAGATTGCACTAACGCAATTGTTGATTCCGTACTCAAGTACTTTCTAATTTTTCTAATATTAAAAAGATTAAAATTAGCGGATCTACATTGCGAAGTGGCGAATTGAGTAAATCCTAATTTTGAATCTAATATTACTCCAAGAGATTTAGCACAATCACTTGGAATAATAACTGTAGAATCAAATGTAATAGTGGGAAAAATAAAAGGTTTAAGGGAAATATTAAGTAGTTTAGTTTTAGAAGAGTTAGGAAAAAGGTTATTTAGAATAAGCCACTTTCTTACATTTTGAGCACACAAGGTTAACTCATTAGGTACATTATTGCTACTAGTAGGTACTTTCCAGTATAACTGAATATCATCAGCATATATTACATAATTTATATTAGTAAATTGTTTAATAACTTTAGAAAGAGGAAGAATGTAAATCATAAATAATAACGGGCCCAATACAGATCCTTGTGGAACACCATATATTAGAGATTCATTTGGTGAATAAATACCTTTAATATATATAGAGTATGTTCTATTAGATAGATATGAAATTAACCAATTTAGTGCAGCACCATTAAAACCTATTGATCTTAGTCTAGATATAAGAATATTATGATCTAAACTATCGAAAGCAGCTGATAGATCAAGAAGAAGTAATTGCGCATGTTCTGAATCATCTAAGTAGCCTATTATATCATTAGTTAACTTTATTAAAGTAGTCTCAGTACTATGTCCTGGTCGATATGCATTCTGAAAATCATCATAAAGATCATTAATCATTAGGTATTCTCTGATTTGTTTACTAACAACTTTCTCAATTATTTTACTTAGCATAGGTAGTTTCGATATAGGTCTATAATTTGAGAGGTTAGAACAATCTAAGTTAGACTTCTTTAATAATGGAGTAACTAACGCATGTTTAAATATAGTAGGAAAATTAGAAGTGTATAAAGAAAAATTAACAATAGAACAATAATGCGGCACAAGGGTATAAGAAAGTTTTTTAATAAGACTAAGTGGTAAAATATCATTAGGACTAGTCGACGAAGATGACATAATTAAATCATAAATTTCCGAATCTGAAACCATGTAAAAATCTGAGAAACTATAATTCCGTGCAAAATTAGAATCAGGAATAAAGTCGGGAGCAAATGGATCGAGATTAATACTAATATTAGATTTAGCAATTTTAATAGTTATTAAAATCAAGTAAGTAGAATAAAAACAAATAAATAATAGTTATCAATTAATAGATTACTATACTATACTATACTATACTCTAGTATTAATGGTATATACTATAGTAACTATAGTATATGCCATTTATTTTCTGTTATATAGTACAATATATAATAGATTATAATATAGTATATATATATATATATAATATAGTATATATATATATATAGTATGCTATGCAGATATCCACGTATACTCCTGCCATGGAAGCAATGTCTATGTGACTATGTGTGCAGTATAGCCTGTTAGTTGTAGTATGTATCCTATAGTAGACTGTAGTAGACTGTATACTATAGCCTATAGTAGACTATAGTAGACTGTAGTCTATAGCCTATAGTATCCGTTCCCTAACCCCCACTAACATGTTAGTTACACTGCGGGGTACCTTTACGAAGCACACACGTATACCGAAGTACTTTAGTATACTTATGAAGAACCACTCCGATGCTCGTACTTCGTGTTGGGAGATCAGAGCGCTTCTTCGTACTGGGTGGTATACCACACTACTATAGTAGTGTATCAGCATCGGAAGGGGTGGGCACTGTTTATATGAATATATATATATATATATATATATATATATATATAGTTAACAAATATGTGGTTATTAATTGCTCAATTACCGAAGTTATCATATTTTATGTAGACCTATTCTGTCGCTACTAATTATATGTGAACAACATTAAAGGTTGCCCCTTGCAACACGGTGGTGGTAAGCGCTCTCGCTAAGTCGGGTTTTTAATGCGTTTTTTTAAAAAGAATACGGATATTCATTAGAACAGGTTTAACACATGTAAGTTACATAATAAATATAATCGATAGAAGGAAAATTCCGTACCATAATTAATTGTTATATACTCTTAAGAGGCACTTGTATAAAATTGTATACGTGTAAGAGATAGACATTTTAACGGCATTTTAACTGGAGTATAATATAAATTTAGCTCGTGTACTTTATAGATAACCGAGTGATTACGCAATACGTGACAGAGTAATTACGTAATAGATGACCGCAAGTTATTACGCAATATATAGCGGTGATTCATCGAGCGCATGCGTCACCGTTACGTTTAGTCACGTGACTCTAATTCAATCGGTACCGTTAAGTCACGTTATGCAATCGAGTCACGTGTTATTGTTAAATCACGTGATACTACTAAGTCACGCGGTATCGGTATCTCCTATTTATTAGCGACGATACATTACTAATGCAACTCGTATATAATAATACCCCGATATAGTGAGGTAAGAGTGTTCACAACAGACGTCTGGCCTTAAATACATCGCGTGTAAAGTAGAGGGGAACACGATGAGATGAGATGAGAATTCGATTGGAATGTAAACAACTAAGGCTGCTGTTGTTGTTATTGTTATTGTGGCTTTTAACTTATCGTTATATGGTTTATAGGACAATGAACGTATTCCTAGTGTGTGGATACGTATGTGTGTGGTTGTATATGTGTGTGCGTCGGTGTGGCTGGGTATGTTTGTGCTTATATAGGAGGATATATTCATCTATAATATATATATATATATATATATATATACGTTTTTATGTATTTATTATTACTATATAATAACTTATATATATATATATACTAGCGTATTATGTGTATGCGTGTGTATATACATATTAACGTGCGTGCGTGGGTTTAACATCGATTTAAATATATATATATATATATATATTTATTTGGGTGAAATATTTCATCTAATCTAGGAACTTAGATAAATTTTTCACTTATAACCACATTTATCTAATGTGCCTTCGAAGCCGCTCTCATGTTAAGGCATCCATGGTTTTAAACACTGTCGATAATTTATGTATACACAATTATATAAAATCTCTTCTAAATATTATTTTAAGATATATTTTATAAGTTCGGTATGGGGTCTTGAATCCACGGCTTGAATCCGTGTCCTAACATGCTAAGACTTATAGGTATATATATATATATATATATATATACTATAACAGATACTATAATATGGTGCCGATATACTATAGTAGTATAGATACCTATACTATAATATAATCTGATGAGTGACAGTACCTATATGTACAGCAGTACCTACATCATGTACCTCAGTACTAGTTACATGTACGGCATCTCGTTCCATTATACTTCCCGGTTAAATCTTTCACAATTACGTAATAGCGCTATGCGTCATCTATTATCTTATTTTAGGCACGCTGATACGGTCGTGTAATACTTCTTTATATAGCTTCCGATAGAGACTGAGTAATGCGTCACCAAATGGTGAGTCACATCATTATGAATCATCGGTTATCTATAGTTAAACGGTGTGTAGTAGGGTTTCGTTATATGCATGTTTTACCGGTGTTATTGTTTACCTATGTAGCACAAATTATGGGCTTTATACTATAGGGTATTCCCCTACACCCTATAGGGTGTTCCTGGTACACTTCACTTTAAACCTAGCCATGTTTAGGATTTTAAACTTTTTAACCTTTTATTTTAAACTTACATGTATTAAATATATACAAAATTAAAAATATGTAATATAAGCTAACTTTAAGTATAATATATTTGTTTTCTTTATTTTTGTACTATTGTTAGCTTAATATTCTATAGAATAGAGTATACTCTAAAACTTATACATTTATATATCCATTTTTTTTAATTTGGAAAAATATGAACAAAATGTATGTATTATTATTTGTTAAATTATTAAGGAATTAACAACTTTTGAATATAAATATACGTGTTATCCACATATATTGAAAATATTAACTATACATAAATAATACATACGTAATAATATATATATATGTAGTGGGGTAGAATTAGGACAAATATGGTGTTATTCAATAAACATAATCCATTTTATTATCCGTATTTTATTATTCTTTATTATAAATGATTTCAAAACATACATATTTACTTGTACATCTATTATATGTGAATGTATATGTACATACTTATATATATATATATATATACTTAACATAAATCTAATATTTAAAAGTCGTGAAAGTAATATAATTAAATTGTAAATATTTCTCTCTCTCTCAATATATATATATATATATATATATATATATATTGATTATTATATTGTTACACTATAAATCCCATAGATGTATTTTTCATTGAAGGATAGAGACTATATATATGAAACATTATATACAATATATAATATATATTATATAATTTCAATGTAAATATCTCCAGTGGCAATGTATAATGGTTTTTTTTAAACATTTATTTGAATAATTACCACTTATTGCATTATTATAATAGTGTTGTATATTTATATACCATATATACATAACATGGGTTTACTATGTACACTGTACACTGTCCACTGTGCAGTGTACAGTGTTATTACTATACTATATTGGTACTATATTCTATAGGTTCTGCCAAAATAAAAATGATATTACACATCGCTAGCCGAATCGGTTAATTGCATTTTTTTATTTTATATATATATTTAATAATAGTGTAAATATATTTATGATTTAATTATAAAGAAAATTAGAATATATAAATAAATACAAACTCAATTTTGTTTTTAAGTAAATTATCAAAAGTTTTATAAAGTAAATTCATGTCATGTTTTTAATATAAATTAGATTGTGATATTTTTGGGATTTTGACAATATTATTTCGTTAAAATACATTTTTTATAGTGAGTGTATATATTTAAATTTACTGTTATCACTTCTCCAAACTATTTATTTTTTTCCCGAGTGTTCGATATAAATCGGATAGTTTAGGTGACCAGTGGACAATGTCCACCAAGGGTTAATGCATCTTTGTTGGAACGTAATCGTTTTTAGAGGGGCGTGTATCTGAAGTGTATTTTCTAAGGTTTTTTGAAGGTTTTAATTAATTTATGCATAAATACACATGTGTTGAAATATCAGTAGTATTGTAGTCTAGGATTAGCAGTTTATATAAGTCATTTGTCTAGTTTTCATTATTCATATTTGTTAGTCTATAGACAGTATGCGGTATGTAATACTATCTTTTATAGGTGAAAGTTTTATGTATTTTATATATGTGTGAACACATACATTTATACTATTATGATCCTTAACTTGTGGTCCTATCAGTGTAGAGATAATGTTGAAAGTATCCTTGTGATAACCATGTCTGACGTATTACCTTTGTCGTGTAAGTGTAAGACTATCTATGTTATGTAATATTGAGATCATTAAGTATGTTTAAGAAAACTATTGATTTTTAATTAATATTTAATAACCTATTATTATTAAATTCTGCTCATCATTTTAAAAAATGAATAATAACATTTACGGGAGAGGATTGGTAGAACTTGACGGTCGGTTGAATTATTTTGTAGTTCGTTTACATATTTTGATGATTTAAGGCGCAGGAGTTCGAGAAGGAGGACCTAGTAGGAGTTGAAAGTACGGTTAAAATGTTGTATTAGTTTAGTAGTCGAGTATATTTGTGTTTGTGTTTATGTTTGCGAATATATGTTCTTGAATACGCTTACCAATTGTATACGATTTAATAAATAGGTGTATTATGTTTATGGGTAGATGCTGTTATATAGGGGGCTCGGTGTACGCCTATTTAGATCAATCATAATAAAACTATGACTTTTAGTTATATATCATTTGAAGTGAGTATCGCACACAATGTGCGTTACACATATATGTGTATATATATATATATATACATATATATATATATATATATATATATACACACATGTATTTATGTATACACTAATTATAATAAATTGACGATTACTATTTCGGTATACTATTATAATGAATAGCAGTTTTACGAGATATGTTAGTTATTATTAATGCCCTATCGTTATTAATAACTAAATGTTCTGCAATATTATCTATAGTACACGCATGGTATAGCATGTTAACCTTTATATTTGTGGAAACCACTGATATATATACAATATATTATAGTATACTAAGGTGTCAAATATTGTATATATATATATATATATATATATATATATATTAATATATATATATATATATATATATATATTCAGTTAACCTTCATTAACTCCAAATCCCTACTAACTCAGATTTAAAAAAATTAATTTGTTTAGAATGTATATCTATTGAACTATATATAGTGCATCTCAACAAAACAGAACTATATATAGTTCTGTTTTGTATCTAAGAAGAGCTCGATATCTAAGATACATTTTATCATTCCCTTCGAAATTGAGATTAGTTTTATTCGCAATTGTGCCTCAGCTATATCACTACGATTGTTTACATATTTGAAATGTTATCATATATTTAGATAATTCTTACATATATATATATATATATATATATATTGTAGACATACATTTTTGTGTGCAAATTAATGTATAATAGTGTATAAGTTCATGTGTATTTATATGTATGAATGTTATATATATTTATATATGCGTGTATAATATTATTCATTTATAAATATAATATACAGGAATATATGTAATTCTTACATTTTTTACAATAAACAGTTTTTTTTAATTTTATAAATGCAAACATTCCTCTGTAATTCCTAGTAATTTATATATATTTAGACTAATTTATAAATAGATATCAATATATATACCTGGATATACTGGGTGGGAATGGTAATATCTTGTGTTGTACTTAGTAGCTTCCTATTATCTAGCATTTTTTATAATTTTTTAAACATTTATATTTATATTTAAAATTTGTATGTTTATTTTATTTATATTTAATTCAGTAGTATTATAGATTGATTATTTGTAATATGTTATAGTATATTACAGTTTTAAGACATATTATATTTTTATATATATTTTTATATAACCTATATATTTTGATATATATATATATATATTTTATTTATATATTATCGTTTATTAAGTTATTTCTCGTAATCTCGTAAATAGGTGAATGACCAGACAAGCTTTTGCTTTTTCATTCATCTAGGCTTTTAAGCCAACTCTGAATATTATTATTATATATAACAAACTAATTCATAAATATATATATATATATATATATATATATATATATATATATATTAATATATACAGTATTAACTAATCATTCATAATATCTAATTATACGTATAATAAGTAGTCATACCTTGGGTATATGCGATATTAAAATACGCTTGCACATAATCATAGATACATATGAGGCATCCACTGAATTCCTACACATAACTTTATTATTAGGTGTACACATTACATCAACTGTTTATTCGTGTCTATTTTAGCTAAATTTGAGTATCATAATCTAAATTATCATCTAAATTTCAGTCCTTACCCGATATCAAATAAACAGTTTCTAATTATGTGTTTAAACGTAAACTATGATATTATGTTATCACTAGTGATAACCTATCAGTGATAACTTATCAGTGATAAGTTATCAGTAAATAAATGCATTATTGTTATACTTTCATATGTTTTATCGCTCTTATATTTTATAATAAATAACTCATAATTATGATGTATTGTTATTTGAATAGTAGCCTACCTATAGTTATGCCGCCGATAAAGTTATATTGTTTAAGTCAATAAATATATATATATATATATTATTCTATTTAATATTTTATTAACAATAATAATAATACATAAATATAAACTAAATATACTTCTATTAACTATATCTTCTGATACTATAATTATATATATATATATATATATATATATATACATATATATAATTGATTTAATCTCAGATGAAATATGTCTGCCTACATTTATGGGATATTACGATATAACAGTGATGTCGATATTTGAGGACTACGTTATATATGTATTTTACTGTATGTACTAGAGTACATGTATTACATATGTACTACATAATGTGTACTACATATGACGACCCCCAATCTATAGATATTAATATATTCACTAAGTACACGTGTACCTAGATGATGATGTATCACGATATGAATATTTATAGACATGCGTACGACAATTATTAATTAAATATTCATAACCGTGTATTACGTAGTGATTAATAACTAGGCTATTGTTCAGTTTAATAAGTTAATAATCCAGCACGCATAGGTAACGATGTTCTGTGTTTATGATATGTATTTATTAATATATTGTTTAGTATCGATACAATAATAAGCAAGTGTATATATACATATATGTATAGATTATATTGTAGTCAATAATATCAGGATTTCATAATATATATTATGATGCATCGCATGATAATATTTATTACATTATAAAATATGACTTAAACCTAAGTATATGTGATTAGGGATATATATAGTTTGTCAAGATACATCTATATATGTCACGTTAAAAGTAGTGCGATGTATTAAACATTGATCGATATACACTATAAACACTATACAGTATACTGTATGTATGGTCTACAATATATACCCTATATATATTATTTCATATAGGAAATAATGTATTAATTTGCAATTATAATTAACTCTATTGATTAAAAATATAATTTATATTCGAATACATATATATATATATTCATCAAAACAAATATATACATTTATGATAATTATAGGAAAATTGATAACAGATTAACGCGTTACTAACATTGTTAACGGTAAGATATGCTACGTAATATATGTTACGTAAGATATATTACGTAAGATATATTACGTAAGATATATTACGTAAGATATATTACGTAATATATATTACGTAAGATATATTACGTAAGATATATTACGTAAGATATATTACGTAAGATATATTACGTAAAATATGTTACGTAAGATATATTGCGTAAGATATAATCACCGCTGTGTAAAGTGATCGCTTATTTTCTGGCAACAGATGTTCTCTTTTTATTCTTTGATCAATCATGCGATCAATTAACACATTTCTCTTTTATATATGTGTGTGTGTGTGGGTGTGGGTGTGGGTGTATGTGCATATTCGATAATATTTAGATTATATTTATAAATATTTATATATATATATATATATATATATATATATATATATATATATATATATATATATATATACTAACTATAGTTAGAATGTATACATTTTAATTTGTTACTCATATATATATATCATCGGAAATATTGAAATATCATTATATATATATATATATATATATATATAATAATAATAATTAAATATATTGTATGTAACTTTATTAATGGTCATACTAAACCCTCTTGTGACGACATATTACGTTTAAGTATCAGAGGTATTGTACCAAGCCTGTCCACTACTGTTGGATATATAATATAGCATACATATAATATATTACCACGACTATTATTATTGAAATTATGGAAATTATATAATTATTTATTTACAGTTATTTTCAAATATAAATTAATTATTAAATTAACTGAAATAATGTTTTAAAGTAATAGTAATCACTATGTCGCTAATCTACTTCGAAGACCCAACTAGTACGTCGCACCATGGTCATTTTGTGTTTATTGTTAACCCTATTTTATTATATTTTAGAGAATTATTGCTACTATTATATAAGTATATAAATAAACTTTATTATTATATATATATATATATATATATATTTGGATTCCTTATATGTAAAATATATAGTATACAATAATTAATAGATAACTTTTATTTAAGATTATACTCATTATATATTATAAATATATTTATAAACCTCTTTAATTTTATATTATATTTAGAAATATAAAATGCATGCATACATATAATATAAATAAAAGTTAAATTAAACTTAATAAAATATATACACACACACATATATATACATATATTATTTATAAATTAAATTTGCATTACATTAGGTATTTTTAAATACCTATATAATAAACTTAATAGTATGTGTATTAACAACGATTATATATCTAATATATATTATGATATATATATATATATTATATATGATATCTGAAAATACATGAAATCGATAAAAACTGGTAAATAAAAGATTTAATTCTATGCATATTACATCATGTCATATTGTTTGCTGAATTACAACTTTTTACAATTTAATATATATATATATATATATATATATATATATATATATATGATATATCATATATATAATGTATATAAATAATATCCTCACAATAAAATAATTGATACTCAATTACACAAATCAGTATGCATAACCGGAAGTGAGGATTGTTGCACAATAACGATTGCGTCATATCTGCTGCCGATTCGATGATGACATTCCGCTACACTCTTACTTAACCATTACGTAACCATCACGCGATATCTCGACTTATATCGACTCAAATATCGCTCACTTGACACGTGTGCAAAACTATAACTACAAGGGATATATGTGTGTACACATAAGGGGGGCTGCAACAGGGAAGACGAGGTGTCCATCTATGTATTGGTCCCCCCTTATATACAGACATATATACAGCCTTGTACATTTATATTCCTCCTATATAATCTAAATCCCTTAAAAATAACCTATATACATCATGTATGACGGTCATACTATGACCCATATATATAGGAGGTACACTTCCTATAGTATTGACATATATCTATCATATAGGTCATAGGACGTATATATGACCTATATCTCTCATATATGACATATACCCTTCCCTTCCATCGGTAGTGATAGTACTTTACTGATATATACCTAGGCTATCTACCATGGATATATATATTTTTATATATATAAGGGATGTATATCTTATAGGGGTATACCACTACCAGTATTTCCGGAAGTAATATCCTGAATTTTTGCTAGAAATCAATTTTCTAGCAAGTTGTAGTGGGATACACCTTTTAAAGTTACTATTTTTCCGGCAAGTTGCCAGAAAGTAAGGGGGTATCCCACTACAACAATTTCTGGAAATTATTTCCGGAAATACTGGTAGTGGGATACCCCCATAAGACACACATCCCTTATATATTACCTACACACCTCATTGGTAGTGGCGTAGGCATATACCAGTAAAGTACCTCCTCTAACGACGGGTATTATGTAATATTGAGTGTTACGCCATGCATTATTATCGAGCGGACGACGCAAACCGTGTAATTTACACACACACACTCACCACGTGACTGTGCGACCCACGTGACTATGTAATACACGTGACTATGCGAGCCACGTGACTATACATAATTACCTATTATTATTAGGCGGCGATGATACCTATCATATCACACACACATATCACACACATATTATATACGTACGTACGTGGTGGCTAGTGTAGTGGCGTATACGTATATCACTATAGTGATTTATTAATAATAACATACATACACATACCCACACATACATATACACACATATATATATATATATATATATATATATATATATATATATATATATATATAGTAATTCCATTTATAGTATACTATACTTAAAGCTTATAATATTTAAGTATAGTACATATATATTTACAGGTATTCATGCTATATTAAACATTTTTTATTTTCATATTATTTATTGGTTTAAATCCATGTACGATGTACATGGCTTTTAGAAATATATATATATACAGTATATATGAAGTTTAATAAAAAAATATCCGCATTAATCTGAAAGTTAATATCTTGATATCAATATCGGGAACTCTTATCACATTCAATTAAAGGTTAATTTAATTAAGGTTGATAGATATATATTAAAAATAATTTAAAAATAATAACAAGTATAATAAATCGTATCATCATGCCACAGTACATACATGAATAGTATGCATTAATTATCTTTATTAATAAACATATACAATTAAGATAATATATCAACCATATATAACCATACAATCTTTACGTTATTGATATCATTATTACAGATATACAGATATTATATATATTATGTAATGACATTAAAGGCTGATGTATAATAAATCGTATATGGTGTTAAGATGTAACGATTCTATATTAATTACCACAGTATTATTAGTTTGGGGTATAGTAATATATTACTACGCATCTTGCTCTGTAGAATTCGTCGACACCAATATGTTTGTGATAAGCGATGCTATATCCATTTACATCTTAATAAGGCCTTTTATAATGGTGGTATATATAATCAATTATGATACTAATTATATAATACTAATAATAGAATAATAAATGTCAATAAACTATAATCGTTATCGATTGTTATGAATGAATACTTCTTTAACACAAGGCAGGCATTGTTAGCTCAGTGTTAACTATACGATAGTTTTTATTATCGAATTTGTCTGTTATTATTATTATTATTATTGTTATTTTTATCGTTATTATTATTATTATCGTATTATTATTGATAACACAAGAGATTACATAATCGACAAGTCCGTTACGTAACAGTGAAATGTAACGCTAACGGTTTACAATTATTATTGGCATTTAGGTACCGCGACTATTTATACTAGTCATCGAATTACAATTATCGCCCGTAGTGCACATATTCTATGTAATTATAGCATTGGAACGACTTTATATTATTAGATAATATCAAAAAAATATATATATATATATAATATTATCTAATAATATAAAATCGTTCCAATGTTATAAGTAGCTATAGCTAATGCATTATCTCTATAGAGATATCTTTATAAATAACGAACACCTTCCCTTTACTTCACTGTCACTAATTATTATGTAATTATTATGTAATACATTTATCTGGAGTTTTTCATTGTTAATTCACTAGTTATTATTTCAAATTTATATTTCCGATTATATATTAATCGATAATAATTATCATACTAAATTCTATAAAGAATAACCCATATATCAATATAGTGTGGTATCCCCTATCACTACTATGACCAAATCATACACACCAATACATGTACCACTACCACTACAACCACTTTCACCGTCACTACCACTACCACCACCACCACCCACTTCTAACACTCTCACTACCACTACCCCACCCCACCCTACCCCATCACTCCCCCTGCAGACGTAGACGTCTACAAGCTGTACCAGGCCTATACCGCAGTGTTCGTGTGGCCCCTAGTGTATCTAGCGCAGGCGGCTACGGTATGGTTGACCGTGCTGGTAGCCTGGAACCGATACGTGGCTATCTGTAGACCTTTCGAGGCGGCCCGATGTTGCTCGCTGCGTAGGGTCAAGATACAGGTCAGTAGGTCAGCGGACGTAGAACCAATGGTCAAAGTTTGTACATATAGGTATAGGTATAGTATTGTATTGTTATATAGTATTGTATACAATATTCCTGTACGGTGTACACTGTGTACATTTAGCTAATTCAGATGTTATAGATATATATATATATATATATATATATATAATTTTTAAAGTATTTCTGCCGCTATGGTACATTATTTTATAGTCAGTATTCGACCTGAGCCATAATGTTGTTTAAATGCATATAAATATTTAATATATTGTACCAATCACGTATCAATTACACATTAAACAAATTATTTTTAAATGTAGCTAAATATTAATTCCGCTTAGTGATTGATACACTATTAATATAATATATAATACAATATATTGTACTATAGTTATTAATAACATACTAATGTTGTGACGGTAAGTGTATCGAGTAACCCGTACAATGTATACAGTAGGCATGTTCACGGGTCGGGTCGGTCTCGGGTCGGTCTCGGGTTTTATGAAATATAATGGTTTCGGGTTTTTAATCTGTTTTTCGGGTCGGTTTCAGAATTGTATTGTATATATTGAAACCGGTTTCGGGTTTTGAATAAATAATATGATTTATAATTTATATTATAAAAAGTATTATATAAAAATTATTTTTAATTCAAATACAAATTAATTTAATATGTATTTTATAATATGTAGACTAATTTACTATCATATACTATTCAAATATGTGATAAATATGGAAAATATTATTATATATATTATTGATTAACCCGGACTTTATATATACTAGTGATTGACTACAGTGTATACGGTATACTATATATAGTACATATATAGTATACGCTATACTATACAGTATAGACTTTACGACGATATACGTGGGTTTACTGATGTAATATCAATGCGTCATATAATATGACTCATATGTGTTTAGTATACCTAGATATAATACGATTTAATGAACACATTATTTATTGTGGTATTCACTAATTTACGACGTATACTTCCGTTAAGCCGAAAGTAAATAATTAGATTCATTGAAATTAGTATGTACATTGTACACGTCTAAACAATTAAATATATTTAATTACATAATTGATTTATGAGAAAAAATATTATTTGTCAAATTGTTTGCGGGGGATATGTCATTTAATAATATTAGCATGCGGAAGATATGAAAATTATAATAGGGGAATATAAGAATTTTATAAACAAATGTGTTGTATATATATATATATTGTATACTCTATAGAGTACATATATGTACCCATATATGGAATATGTAGTGTACGCACTACAATGCATACTCTATAGTATATATATATATATATATATATATATATATATATATATATATATATATATATATTTATATATGTATTCCACACATAATAACAAATTGATTCGAATATGGTCGCAAGAATGATTTTTTGGTTTGGTTGAGAGTTATGAAAAATAATGATAACAACATTATTTAATATTTAATTACAGGTAAATTAATGTTATAAAAATGGTTATTTACATTACTTAGTTATATATATATATGTAAGTCCCCTTTAGTATCGATTAGATCTAACAAAGTATATTTAATTAAAATGATAATTTGTTACCCTGTAGTTTACATTATATTTAGTGAACCACACGTGCACATCTATTACACTACCATAGCATCTATAGGTATACATATCTATAGATCATGGGAGGTAATATTGATAGGTAGATCACATAGATTCTATAGGTAATGGGTGGATCATATAGCTTCTATAGGTATACCTATAACTATAGTAAATAGGACTATCGTATATATATATATTATATTCGAAATATTATGACGGTATTTGTTAATACCTTAGCCTATTTAAATGACGATATATGTGATGTTATGTCAATACGTATGATGGTTGGTTAATAAATATATAGATGTTTTATAAAAAAAACTATTTATATATATATATATCATCGATACGATTGGAAATTAAATTGTTGTTAAGGTTATACCGGTTATATCATTACGTAAATACAATTTTAATTAACTACGTTATGAACGCGTAATACACACAAACAAGTAATATAACCGAGCCCGATTCTAGGAAATCGTGTAGAACGCTACATTAATTAGTTCGGCGTACGCACCGCTATAAACCAATGAAGTATTAGTATTGACATAAACATATTTACCGCAGACAAATATTTATTTTATGGTAAATCGATGATGTTCTGCAATATATAGAAATACATAGGAAATATATTTTCTATTTATAATGTAAATGATTGTATTTTTAATTGTTTATATATATTTGATTTTGTTTCAAATTTAATTTATTACAAATAGTATATTTATTACGTAATTATATTTATAGAAGATATAATAATTGAAAAATATATACTAAATATATGACTTACTTGACTTAGTTGCGTAGGACTTGGCGTCCCCTTGCAGCACACACGAACACTTGCTTTTTGTAGGCATCTCGGTCAGCTGCCCTTCTTTCCAAGGTCAGAAGTGGAATGCCACTATTTTCTCTGATGCCATCCGCCCATCTCTTTAATTGACGTCCTCTTGGTCTTGGATTTTTGAAGTCCAACTTGTAACTGGAGTTGATCATATCTCGGCTTCTTGCTACATGGCCGAACCAACGAAGTTGTCATAAATTATATACGTTGTACTAAATATATATATATATAAATATTGTAGTTTATAATAGTTTATCATTAAAATATGCACCCATATAAAATTAAATCACAATATGATATTATAGACTGTATTATTCGATACTCGAATAAATCAGTTGATAAAGCCAGTAATTAATATGAGGATATGTTCGATACTTTATGTGTTGATTATTATTCTGTTATTTACTGTCTGCAATATCAGAAGTGAATACTTATTGATTATTATCTAATTTATCTGTTATTATTACCCATCATTGTTATCGTTATTGCTTCAGTGGTTTATATGTATATACTATATATATATATATATATATATATATATATATATACTTATTATATTATTTAATAATATTCTACATTCATATATGATATGATGGTTACAACACTTGATATTTATTACATTTCAATATTGGACTTAAACATAGATGTAACGTTACAAGTCATGTGATTTATTAAAGAATGCGCTGTATTCAAGCTATAAACACTATATATATATGTAACACCAAACCATGCATCACTGTATATAACATATAACATTATTATAGTATAACTTAATATATATGCATATATACATGTGTGTACATGTGTTTACATGGCATTTTACTACGACTAATGATCGCATTGATATACGCAGTCGCGGTACGTGATGTCGTAGCGCTATTCATTCACGAGCAAGTCACGTGCCACGTGTGGTGTGCCATCACGTGGTCTCGTATCATCACGTGGTGTCGTGTGATCACGTGGTATGCACAGTCACGTGTCGTAACGTTGTCTGTAATTCGCACGCGCTGCTAACTTATCGCGAGAGTTACGATCGAGGGGGGCGGGGAATCTGGAACTAACTATTGGCATATCATCGAGTGTATCGCCCGCTATCCAATATTAATAAGCGTATATGCTATATATATATGTGTGTGTATATATATATGTTACTATTTGCTTTGTATTGTCTTTGCCCTCACAGTTATTTATAACATGTACAAATCTATGACTTCTTGAGAGGTCCATTTTTATCCGATATTATTATATGTGTGATTCAATAAATAAACATTATTATATATATATATGTATGTATTTTATAATATATACTAATACAAAATAGTTATCCATTATAGTATTACAATTATATTATTAGACTCCGTTTTCCTCGGCCATCAGTTTGAAAAATTAACATTTATTTCATACTTTTTTTTAATATTTTTTTATTATTACTATTTAATTTTATATTATGTATACTTTACACAATACATAGATTTTTAATATAAAATATTACCATTAATTTGTTACACAAAATACAAAATTCTTGAAATAAAAATGTCTTCAAGGAAATTTATCATAATCCAAGAAATGTAAAAAATATAAATTATATTAATGAAATATTCACATATAATATGCATTTAATTAGAATTGAGATTATTTTGTATTATCAATATTATTAGTATACAAATCATAATTTACATTTCTTGTAAATGTACTCCATTATAGAATATATATCTACCCCATGTTACATGTTACGGGTTGGAGGATATCCCCATATAGACCATTTTTTTTAATTTGTAGAATATAAAATAATTATATATATATATATATTTTTATTATTATTATTATTTTATTTTGGTGGAGTCCTTTCATCCCATCTAGGAACTTAGGTGAAGTTTTCACTTATAACCATATGGCTCTAATGTCTCTTCGAAGCCGTTCTTATGTTAATGAATCCATGGTTTGAAAGAGAGACGATCATTTATTTATACACAATTATATAAGATCACTTCTAAATATTATTGTAATGGTCCGGACGAGGCTCGAACACGGTGTCCTATAGACACACAAGCAGTACATTGCTTGTATGTCTGACGACTTAGCCAACTGATACATGGATCAGTTATACACACAGACATAGTTTAATAAATAAGTCATTGTATATAATACAAATGACATACTCTCCTTCTTGATGTACAATCTACGTGTTGTAATAATTAATATTAATAATAGATTATGAAATCAATATGCCTATTATTAAATGTCATATTTAATTTAGTTTTCCTGGAAATCATATCATAATATATATATATATATATATATATATATATTATACTCATATATGAGTGTATGTTTTGTGTGTAATCAATTATTCATGTGAATGATAAAATTAATGTGTTACCAAATATGTTATTATATATTACATATTTTTAGTTATATTAACAATATTATTATTCACTTTGTGTTAATACTAAATAATCTAATATTTAATGAAGAACCTGTATTATATACTATAGTTTACAGATAACAGTAAATACTAAAGGCATATCATAGTACTATATTATGCATATATATATATATATAGCATATAGGCTATATATAGGTATATAAATATATATATATATATATATATATATATATATATATATATATATATATATATAGTATGTACTGTTATATAATTGTACATGTATACAATAGTATAATTTAAACTTAATACAATTAATAACAATATTAGTATTAGTATATAATTAGAAGCACACGTGTTTCCTACAAAACTACCAGGCTATCCATTGCCGTCATAGTATCGTATAGGTGGGAGTACGACAGGCGAGATAGTCTTGCTTACATTACTATAATAATACTAGAAGTGTAGCTATTATAATATAACCTCTCTATACATCTATACCTCTTACTATCGATACTACTACTACTACAGTAAACGTTATAAGTCGAGGTGAAAAGTGCGCACACGTATATAACGACATCCATTAAAACATGCGTTATTTAACACTGTATCGAAAGTTGTGTACAAGTATTGCATAATCAACAGTTACCGCATGAATGATTACAAATAACAAATCTGATAAAAATCGGTTTACTAACAAATAGAGACATTATCTATTCGATATATTGCCTAAGACTTAGATTAGCTATTATGCACTTGTTGTGTGTATTCATTTACAGTTTTATTTTAATGTGAAAATGTAAATATAAGTCATTAATATATATATATATATATATTTATATTAATAAATTATACGAACCCTTATATGCTACACAATAATACATGCCTGTATATAGGCATACATTAGTATAATAAGAGAATTTATATTATTATATGTAATATCATATAATAATGTGATTTTTTATATTTAATATCCTATATATTTATATATATAAATGTATAAAGTATATACTATAGTATATTATTTATTCCTACTAGACTATCGATTAGTTTTTAATTTCCTATAGCAAATGAATGGAAATTTATAACATTAAAATATACAATATATAAATAAATATGTTATTATATACTAATGGTATATCTTGCATAACATATAATCACCATAATTATGTTACGTCATACGTGGTAGTTATACCTTACCTTTCGAAGCTATTGATGTAAGAGTGATACCTCTATAATTCTTTGTCGAAGCTAGATTTCCTTTTTTTGGAAATTGTAATAAACAACCTTCGTTCCATCTTTTTATTGGATCTTGATTGTATAAACTATTGCAGAAGTGTAATAGAATTTCTTGGAATTCTCCTAATTTCCAGACTTCTGCTGGGATTTCATCCAGTCCTAATTATTTACCATGTTGTATACTTCTTACAGCTATAATGATTTCGTCAGGTGTGAAGAATCCTTTTTTTATATCTAATTCGCTATTTACAATTTGCGAAATTTCTTCTTCACACTTCTTCTTTCATTC
>OZ025244.1:59571860-59634360 GCA_964019155.1 Osedax fenrisi
ATAATAGTATTAACGTATATAATAGATGTTCTATATTATTAATTAGTCATACTATATGAAGAGATATTATGTCAGTGACTTATAAGGCTTATTATACATAATACCTAATATGGTTACTAACGATCTCGTGAGATTAGCGGGTCTTGCATTATAATATAATTAGTATTAGATTACGCCATATATATAGTCTATTTATATTTTCGAAAATTGATGTAATATACCAAGGAATTAAACATTATTATATGAATGTAACTCTATTTAATAATATTATACTAATTTGTATTTTAATCGAA
Organism: Osedax fenrisi; assembly: GCA_964019155.1. Taxonomy (NCBI): domain Eukaryota; kingdom Metazoa; phylum Annelida; class Polychaeta; order Sabellida; family Siboglinidae; genus Osedax; species Osedax fenrisi. The sequence continues at coordinate 59,572,154 of OZ025244.1, forward strand.
GGCGTAGTTTCAAAAGCTACCTATTTCTCGAGAAATACTAATGGGTAAATACTTTCAAGCATTGTAGTTATATTTATCTTATTCTTTATTTAACTATTTATTATAACTATAGCCATTAAAATATATTGATTTTAATTTTTGTATCACACATATATATACACCTATATATATATATATATATATATATATATATATATATATATATATATATATATTAGTGCTGTAAAATTTCAAATACTTGGTTGTTCTCGAGAACTTCAAATCTAAGAAGTGTTGTTTTCGAGAACTTCAAATCTTTTAAAAAATATCAGGTTCTCGAGAACTTCATATCTCTCATATTTAGGCATGTTCTCGAGAACTTCAAATCTTTTGATAAATAATTTAATGAATTAAAAAATAAAATAATATTTAATAATTTATTTTTAATTTTGATTTAAATACACAAGCATATCAACTATATCATATAATCGATCCAATTGCGTAAGAATATTTTTGTATTAAAGTAAATCTGAATTGAGGCTGCATTCACTAATGGCTATTAAATGTAATAATATTATATAGAATAATATATTTTTATAAAATATTTAATTGCTAATACTAAATGCGGGATCTTTGACATTCTGATGTCGACTATGCCTCCATGTGTTTTTATTATGATTACTAAGGTCACATTTTTAATATTTTACATTTATATCTATATAATTTATAATAATAATAACTAATACATCTTATTACATATGAAAATACTTAAGTTAGTTTACCATGTGCCCTAGATGGCGCCGACAGTCATAATGAATATTTTAAATTTGAACTCATATATCCTTATTTTACAAATATAAATCAACTTTGAAATGTGTAGTAGGAATTATGCATGTTTTAATTTATTTAATATATTTATTATACCATAAATCATTTTAAATTTATTTCTTTTATCAACAATTTAAATTTGTGTAAGCCTTAAATACTATAAGTTGTATTTTTGTTTTTTTAAATTTACAAAAGATAAAAGTTTATTATATATAATAATAGTAAATAATAATATTTAATGATTTATATAAAATTTCAATAATTTTTTAAATCTTACTTTATTTATTGATTGATAATTTATTTAAGCAAATACATAGCCGAAAATATAATCGAAAGTATAAAGTATAAATATTTGCTAACGATAACATACGTTATAGAAATAAACAAAGAATAATACGAAATTAAAAAATTAAGGAAATTAAAACGTTTTACAGTTACCGTAATAAAAATGAGGAACGCTTCACGAATTTGCGTGTCATACTTGCGCAGGGGTTATTTATTATTTTTAATAAAATTATAAATATAATATAAAACAGATTTCAATAGTACATAATGAATACACTTTATTTTAAACATTACATGCATATTCAATATATTAATTACAATCATAGATTATTAATTTTTTTTCCATTTTCTTTAGGCATTAAGATTTCCACGTATAATCCAGCTATAATAAATAATAAATTAATAATGTATTCTTACATGTAAATTTAATTTAAAATTAAATATACTAAACTTGAATCAATCCTGTTTAATCAATTTTACTTTTCTTTAGTTGTCAAGATACACCAATAATAACTTCACTATACAAAATGTATAAATTAATTATTATATGAATAATATATATAAATATTTATCAAAAACAGTTGTGTATTTTATTGATAAATCATAAATGTATTTAATTTATTTGTATTTGTTAGTGTTAACATTACATATATATTTGTTTGATAAAATACAATATCATAATTATATTAAATAGTATATTATTTATATTTTTAATTTAATGACAACTAATTTCAATCCTTATTTTTTTTATAAACATATCATAATAGTTAGATAGTTATGATAATTATTAGTTAGATAACCCATACTTTTTCAATAGATAATCATCCAAGCATTCAGATACTAGCAGCAGGCCGCAATATGTAACTGTAACTGCAGTTTGATCCATTACCTGTACAAATACAGAAGATATTAATAAGGGAAAACAAATATATTTATAAGAGAAGAATAGTAAGAAGTATAGTAAGAAATATTTGCAAAATAATTATGAATAATTAATTTTTTAATTAAATTTGAAATACAAACTTTATTTAAAATATTAATACATATAATATATTTATAATCTAGAAATAATTGATTACATTAAAATACAATATTGTTAAAAATTCCCCATATATTTTTTTTTAATAAAATGACAATTTTGAATGGTTATGATATATATATATATATATATATATATGTGTGTTATAGTGAATATTTTATATATTTCATTTTAAGAAATTATTTTAAAAATTGTCAACAAAAAATCTTATTTTATAATTTTTTTTTCATCATTTAAGAAATTATTTCTTTTTTTAAATACATATTTACATTAGTGTATGACTATTATCATACATAGATTTGTACGACTATTATATAATTATGATAAATGTTAGTTAGATAACCCATTATTTTTCAATAGATAAGCCTCCAAGCATTCAGATACTAGCAGCAAGCCGCAACATGTAACTGTAGCTGTAGTTGATCCATTACCTGTACAAATACAGAAGATATAGATAATTAATAAGGGAAAACAAATATATTTATAAGAGAAGAAGTATATATGTATATTAAGAAATATTTGCAAAATAATTATGATTATTTATTTTTAAATTTAAAATACAAACTTTATTTAAAATATTAATACATATAATATATTTATAATCTAGAAATAATTGATTACATTAAAATAAAATGACAATTTTGAATGGTTTTGATATATATATGTGTGTGTGTGTTATATTAAATATTTTATATATATCATTTTAAGAAATTATTTTAAAAATTTTCAAAAAAAATATTAATTTTTTTTTTTTCATCATTTCAGAAGTTATTTCTTTTTTTAAATACATATTTACATTAGTGTATGACTATTATCATACATAGATTTGTACGTCTATTAGATAATTATTAGTTAGATAACCCATACTTTTTCAATAGATAAGCCTCCAAGCATTCAGATACTAGCAGCAGGCCGCAATATGTAACTGTAGCTGCAGTTTAATCCATTACCTGTACAAATACAGAATATATAGATAATTAATAAGGGAAAACAAATACAAAAAATATAACAAAAATAATTCATAATGTATAGTGATGGGGGTGGGAGAAACATCTGTTTTATAAATATATTTGTGTTATGTGTATATATGTGTATGTGAAAAATATATATTCATTATAAATATTTGTAGTCATTCATAATATTTATCAATATAATATTAAACACAATGATTAATATTAAATTGTTATATAATATCATTATATCATTTATTATAATAAATAAGTCTTTAAATACTCTTTATAGTATTATAATTTATAGAAAATATATCAAATTTATTAATTAAATACAATATTATTAATATTTTCAATTACAGAGAACAATAAATGTATTTATCAATTGATTTTAATTTAAAATAAATAAAGTATCTTAATAGGGATATACTGGAACCCTGTTTTATCCGGTTTGAATATAAGAATTGATAAATAACATGTTTATTGTTGATTATAACTACTAATATCACTTATACATATTAATATGAATATATTAAATATTATAATAGAGTTTAATGTGAAAATAATCATATAAAACTGTTTAATACAAATTATTCAAACCGGGTAGAAAATAGTAAATAATATGATTAATGTGTATAATATGCTGGAAACTGATTATTTTCACCAAACTCTATTATAATATTTAATATATACATATTAATATGTATAAGTGATATTAGTAGTTATAATCAACAATAAACATGTTATTTATCAATTATTATATTCAAACCGGATAAAACCGTATTCAAACCGTCTAAAACCGGGTTCTAGTATATCCCATTTATTAATATATAAATGATATTTTATAATAATTTCAATTAATGTATTGTATTATTAAAATAAGTCTATATGTATAGTAAGACATATTTTCAAAATAATTATAAATAATTAACTTTTAAATTTAAATTTAAAATACAAACTTTATTTAAAATATTAATACATATAAAATATAATATATAAATAAACATATAAATAACTTATCACATTAAAATAAAATATTGATCCCATACATTTTTTAATGTTAATTTTGTTAAGTTTTAAAATGACTATTTCGTATGGTTAAAATTGAATTATATATAATTTCAATATATTATTATAAAGATACAAATTATTCTACTAATTTTAACAAAAAAAAACATTTATTAATTCATTTTTTTAATCATTTCAGAGGACGCTCACATCTTAATACAATATATATTTACAATATTATATGACTTATTACATATATAGCTTTAATGTCTATTAGATATTTATGATACATTTTATTTGTAAACCCATAATTTTTCAATAGATAATCAGCCAATCATTCAGACACCTGCAGGCAGCAATATGTAACTAGCTGCATTTTTATTCATTACCTATACAACATGAGATATATATAATAATATATAGATAAGATGGTATTATAAATAAAATTGGTGGGATGCCATATATGAATCATACAATGGTAATATTAACATGTGATTATTATTTAATAATACGAATACATATATATCATAAATATATTTATAATTTATTTTTGACATAATTTATTATAAAAATATACATGAGAAATATATAATGGATATAAATATAATTAATAAGCTGACTTGTGAATCATAGAGTTGTAAAATAAATGTATATGCTGTAGAACATTACAGCATCTCCCCTTATGAAAACAAACAATATATTTAGCCATATTATATACATTATTAATATAGATTACTAGTAGTAATTAATAAAGTAGTAATTTACTACTTGTTTATACATATAATTCTTTATATACAAATTAATAATGGGTGGCTTAAGCCTGTAAAGTTATACTAGTGGGTGGATTACACCTTAAATTCTATATAAAGTATCATTTCATTTATGTATGTATCTAAGTATATCAATATTAATTTTGACTCAACTTTAATTCTGTAAATTGGTGGACATCTCAACAAATAGATGATGATTTTAAGAATATAATAATATCTTATGGATGACAGCTTCATCGGCATCAATTGATAGCATATTTAGTACATTTGAATTACTAATTTTTTAAATATGTAAGTGTCATAGCTTTTGACCATAATCCATAATAATTATATATGTATATTAATTGTTATTATATATTTATAAGTATTAAGTCAAGCATTAAATACATGATTTATTAAGTTGATATTGAATATTATTAGTTAACAAATTATTTTTTCATATACTTTATATACGTTTTAATAGATTTAATCTAAGATTACCATTTTGAAAATAATTTTCAATCAATAATTATTATAATATATTTTGTCACCTTTAAAAATGTTCGCTCTCATATGGAGTTATTATTATAAATAATTATAATATAATAATTATAAATTATATATATAATTATTATATCATATATCATTATATGATATATGTTAAACATAATGTTATATATTTAATATTATAATAATATATGTAAGGTAATTTTGGTACAAGGAAATTCATGATCATCGGATAAATTCGACGGACATCGATGTCCATCGATCATCAAGTGCACTTTATTATATTCAATATAATATTGTATTATATGTACAGATGTCAGTCGATCGTAAATTTAATCGTATGTGCTAAAATTTAATAAAATCAAGTTAACTTTACGATCGAATGACATCGATGTTCGTCGAATTTTTCCGTTGATCATAATAAAGTTAATTTTATCCGTAAATTTTATTGATAAAACGTTAATAGTGGGCTAAATTAATAATGTAATCAATTATAATATTATATTAAATATTATTTTAAAACATAAGTATGTAAAAAATCGGATTTCAATAATTAAAATGTATTTTTCAAAAATATAGAATTACATGGTTTTAGAAAATAATATATTGCTATATATAGTAAATAATCTTTACTACATATTTAATAACCTCTAATTCCGATCGAGAAACCATTTAATCATCTTCTGATGAAATTGTGATAGTATCAGGTGCATTTATTTTTATTTAATTTGTAATTAATAATTCAAACAAATTATCCTGATTAAAATTCTATATTTATAAATATTTATAATATAGGTGGCTAAATATAGTTTGATGAACAGTTATGCCACCTATATTATTAAATATTTATTAATAACAATTATACAAATTTAAAAATAGTAAGTTGACAACTTACTAATTAATTGTATATATCGAACCGATACCCGAACCGATACCCGAACCAATACCCGAACCGATACCCGAACCGATACCCGAAGTGATACCCGAACCGAAGCTAAATTAAAAATAAAGATTTGAGACCATCAAATCTTTCCAAATACCCGAAAATTAGAGATTTGAACCGAACCGAAAAAAAAAGATTTGAGATTTGATATTTGAGATTTGAAATTTTACAGCACTAATATATATATATATATATATAGTTATAATTTTAAACTTGACTTTTGTATAAAAATTTAAATAATCCTTACAAAATATTTGTTAATGACTTTAATAAATAATTTGTTTTTAACTTGACCTTTATATAAAAATAACAACTTTAATAAAAAAAAAAAAAAAATAATAATAATGTTAATCTTCTTACTGCCTTTTATAATATAATATTTTGTTATTAATAATTTTAGATTTCTATATACAAATTATACTCATATAAAAATTAATAAAGAGTTATTTTATTTATATTCTAATGACATTTATTGAAAATTACTTTTTATCACTTTTGACTTCTATATAATTTTTATTTATATTTTTTTTAAATCTTAGTTTGTTGTTGTTCAGTATAGTTTCCTAATCGGTTTATTTATTATATTCGTATTATCATTTAGTATCGAAATTTAAATTATTTTAATTTTTGTATTTTTATTTTTTTATACCTACACTAATTTTATCTATTTTTATCTTTTATTTTATAGTTTATTTAATTATTAAATGATGATTAATCAATAACGAGTTGACAGATATCACAATTTTATCATATTATATTTATCTTAGTGTAAACAGGAAGTCAACCTTATTATTATTATATATATTTTATATTCCACAATATTCACATTCCATTATATTTATATAATGGAATTAAATTATTTGATATCTGTCAACAAGTTAAATTAAGGGTAATTGTCTCGACGAGCAGCAATGCTTCTACTATAACCCAGGTACTTGTACCTAAAGCTGATAATAATAATAATAATAATAATATATATATATATATATGTGTATATCTGTATTTGGGTAGGTCCTATATATTTTTATATGCTCAAATTACACACTCGTATATATATATATATATATATATATAGTATGTATACTATATTATACGTATACTATATTAGTAAGTATACTATAGTATGTATATATTTAAATCTGATTGGATAGTGGATATTAAATATTATATGGCATATAGAAATATAGATATATGTAGGGTGTCGATATTATGTGCAAAGGTGTCGGTATTCGGGACAGTGCACATAATATCGACACCCCTGTTATCTCATAGTTAAATAATTTTAATTTTAATATAGCTATTATATGTATATAACTAATTAATATATATAAATAAATTTTGAAATATTGAATTGAGAAATAATAAAGTTATGGTGATGTATTGTTATGGTGTCGGTATTCGAGTACTCTCCACTATATCATATATATATATATATATATATATATATATATATATATATATGTATATATATATATATGTATACCATTACATATAGTATTTTCAATGCATACTTTACACTATATGGCATGCAATTACAACAATCTTATTTACATATAAAGGTAGTACCAACTATCTTTCGTAGAAAATATATAATACTCCTTATCTACGAAATGTATTTAATACCTACTCCCTGCCGCTTCTGGAAGTTGTTTCGAAATCATTGAAAAAGCTATTTCTAGATTATCTAGATTATGTTTGGCGCGGTTTATATATATAAATATTTTTATTTCTCTATTAAATTACATTCAATATTAATCAGCGTTTACTTGCCACATAAATATGTATAGCATTTAAAACCAACATCTACTATTGATTTTTTATATATTAGTAATGAACACTTAGTTTTCATAATATTAATAATAATTAAAAACATATTATTTTAAATTTTAAAAGTTTGTAATTAGATACGACTGTACATTATAAACAAAACATTTTACCGAAAATTGAACCTATATAGGTGGCGCTGTTCATTTGTGAGTACAAAATAGAATTAAACGATATCGCTTAAACGTTTTATCTTTCCTTAGAAAAATATCTAGGAGTACCAAGGAATACTCCCTGGTATTATACTACCTTATAGTATTATATATCCAATAGGTGTATATAGATTTAGTGATAATAGAGCTACAATGAGTTATTCGCGATGACTAAGACTTCGTAACAATACATAGCTATGTCCTTATAAGGACACTTTAATCAACATCTCTTTGTTTAATTCATAATTTTCCTCGATATAATAAACATTTATTGCGTTATTGTGACCGCTAGGTGGTGCGTCACGTGTGTGTTGTGTCACGTGACCGGTGTGTGCGTGTGAAGTAGACCGAGTATCAATACCACTGTGGCGCTAATTGTGTCCGCTATGATAATGATAACCACGGTGATATGTAGTGGTCACTATAGTGTATATGTATACACATTATTGACCACTTGGGTTATAGTGATAGTTCTTAGGTTTTACATTTATGTCACTATAGTTGACCACTATATATAGAATAATATAGAATTATATATATATCTTAAGATATACCGGCTTTGAATATATGTTAAAGACACGTTCATACGAGTTTAAATCGGGCATTATTTGTACCATAATTTGTATAGGTATCTATTGGTTGCTTTAAATATTTCGTTTTTTGGATATTTTCAAATATATGGTTACTAATTTAAAGAAATTATAATATAATTATAATAAGAAAGAATTAATTTAAATAAGCTAATATTCGATGTTAGATTTGGTGATGTGGACGCGGTTTTTCAATCCATATTTCCAGAACTATACACTCTGACATACAGACATACGCATATACACCGTACAGTAGATATTAATCTCTAAATATATGTACGTTAAGGTGCGTTCACACCAACAATTTCCGCTGGAAATTTCTGATGGAAATTTCCGCTGGAAATTTCTTATGTCCGTTCACACTGGATATTAAATTTCTGCTGGAAATTTCTGATGGAAATTCCAATATACCATAATAAAGTGATAACACGAAATATGATACATGGGATTAAATACTAGGGGGCTAATATACTTGTTATAAATATGATAATCATGTGATAATCATATGATGAGAGTTTTATCAATATTTTAGTAAACATATATTTGTATTCATTATCGAGTTATAGGTACTTTAGGGTTAAATGATGGTGTTTAAACATATATATATATATATAAATATATATATACATATATATATATATATATATATATATATATATATATATATATATATATACAGAGAAGGGCCTAGCCAATCCTAGGATTGTCTGTATAGGCATTTGGAGTATAGTTTTCTGAAAGATCGATATGGAGTAATGGGATGGATTCAGAGAAGAACATTTAAGATGTCAGGATCATTTTTTACACAATAAATTAACAATACCGAATGAAAGAAATAATGATATAGAATATAATGTAGACTAGAAATGAACGAATTATCTTCTTTCAGTTGTAATGAAAGTACGGGTAACGCAAGAGAGATTCGCGATAAAGTTAATGAATTGTATTCAAATGAAGGCGCGGTTGTTTGGTAGTTAGAAAAAGTATAATTGTTTTTAATTTTATTAACACTTTTATTAACATATATATTTGTATTACCATATTATATTTGTAGGTATACATTACATATATATCCTATACATTACAATAATATATATATATATATATATATATATATATATATATATATATATATATATAAATATATATAGGGTAATCATAAAAGGGTGAAAGACTTGATAAGCTCTGCTTCTTCCTTCACCCAGGCAATTGCCAAATCTGATTTTATTATTTTTATTATTATATATATATGTAAAATATATACAATTTTATTTATTTTCATTTTCTTGTTTCTCTAGGTATTTTATTACAACTTCTTGTAATTCTTGCTGACATTTCATGATTCGTATTCTAGTTTCTAATCCTATTAATTTTAAATACATGATATAAATAAACGATGATAATTATATATATATATATATATATATATATATATATAGGGAATCACATACATATATAAACACACACACATACATACACACACATACACACATACATATACACATACACATACATATATATACATATATATATATATATATATATATATATATATATATAGGTGCGTTCACACCAAAAATTTCCTACTGTGTCCTACTATTTCCTACTATTTCCATACTATGTCCATAACAAATATAACGTTCGAAATAACACGTGCTCATATTAGACGGAACATTAAAATGTACGCGGCATTGTATTGCTATGACAACTATTATACAAATAGTATCACGTGATATCACGTGATATAGTTATTGTATATCGTTAATGATATCGTTAATGCTATTCGGTATAAGTCACGTGTCGAGTATCAACTTGTGCCCAATAGCTATCCATACTAATAGTAACCTGTGGCTAATTAGTAACAATAGTTAGGCGTACAGGGGGAGACACCTGTACTCGACGTTAATAATTAAATAATGCACCCGGGCGTACGGTTAACGCCTCGCCGACCACTAAATCACTTCCGGTCAGTCCTCGGGCAAGGTGCATCATGATGTCCGTTAGGCGGGTGTGCGCGTGTGTGCGGGTGCGTTACCCTTGTACATCGTTGTCCGCGTACAGCGAATACCGCATACGTAGTCGTTCTGTTGTAGTACGCGAGCGTGTCTTCAGCGTAGTTCATGCATGTATACCTAATCACGTGAATATACACAAACTCATACTAATATATACAAAATGATAACCAATATTGTTGTCACTATGGTCATAACAAATAGTTAAATAAAGAATAATATATATAAACTGGTGATGTTGATTATCAATACCGCTAGTTACAGCAATATACCAGTATGTAATACATACTATGTATATACTTTGCTTAAATCTAATAAAAGTTTAAGTTCCGCCATTTTGAATTATATGATTAAACACATCTAGTATTATATCGTTTGTGTAGTGTGTTGTTCTAAACCTATAGTAAGCATCTTCATTATATTTTTTTTACCTTTTACCTATCCCATATCATTTGGATGCCGTAGGGGCGCAGCTGACTTCAATATAATACGTTTCCATTATATTATACACATATATATATATATATATATATATAAAGTTACATTATACATTCTTGCAGGGGTTTAAATATATACTAATATATTAGTATAATATATTTAATATATTGATATAATATAAATGTATAGTAAAAATACTATACATTTATTAATATACATTAATCTATTTAAACTCTTGATAACTTGACATATTGATAGGTACACATTTCTGATTGGTCAATTTATATATATATATATATATATATATATATTGATTTTATTTTATCCATTGCATTTACACATTTAATGGTAATATAAATAATGAATAAAAGCTCATTTTTCTATGAAAATAAGTCGACATTATGAAATATTTTTTACATTCGTGACACTATATTTTCTTATATGTTACTTACTATAGTATACCACTATAATAATATAATATATATATATATATATATATATGTCATAATGTAGATTATATTATAAATATTACTATAGTATCGAGTAATATGTAGAGTATACTATAGTATACTATATTGTGTTATCCACTATCTGTATAGTAATTAAAGTAATGCATACTATAGTATACTACTTACTATATAAAGTAAGTAGTATACTTAAAGAGTGCATATTTGTATATATATATATATATATATAATGTAATACTATATTATATGTATTATAGTATAATATATATATATATATATATATATATATATATATATATATATATATATATATATATATTATAGTATAGATATATTTCTGGCATATTCATTATACGGTTCCAATTATACTAACAATATATGTTACATTGGAAATAGAACAATTTGTAATGCCTTTATAAATAGTTTAATCGATATGCAATTATTTATTTCGACTCGCATATATTAAATTATTATAGGGATATTATCATAAGATTATATTTAGAATTCGTGTATTAGTAATTTAATTATATAATATCTAAAACTATAAATAACGAATAATGTCTTTCCCATATTAACTATACTGTAGATATGTTGGACGAGCGTAATGTAACGCAACTATAAATAAATAGGGGAAGAAAAGGAGCAATGGCGATTGGTTATGGATACAAAATGGTTATGGATACCCAATAAAGGGGTATACAAGATATTTAGACAAATACGATATCTACAATAATTAGTATCTTTTTTTCTAAAATAATTAATCAATTTATTACATTTATTACATAATATTTTGTTGTCAAATTTCCATAAAAAAATGTTGGAAATGTACTGTAATGAATTGTTTATTAAGTATACATACATATTTTCTTATATATTTATAAAATATAAATTATTATCTGTTAATATTTGTTTATATTATATTAAAATATTGTATTAGTTAACAATTTTTAAAGTATAATGTGTAAAAGTTAAAAAAGTATTTTAAGAAAATATACGGGTTATTTTTGTCAATGTTATTGTATAGGCATTATTGAAAATTCAAAATCTCATGAATTAATTAAGATTTTTACATAATTTAAATTGCATTAGATTAATATTCACAATGTTAATATAAATAATAAATATTTTAATAAGTAGATGTCTAATTTTAAAAAATGGCAATAAAATATATAAAAGAGTTTATAAAATGTGATTAATATATTTTAAATAATAATAAATAATAATAATATAAAGGTTTATTGACTCAATGAAAACGATAGTCATTTATATGAGTCAAGTTGATATAATAAAACAAATAAATAAACAAAGTCACGAATAATAATAAATATAATTATCTGTAAATATAATTGCATAGCTTTCCATTATTTATAATAAAGACAAAATAAAATACATACTATGACAATTTAACTAATATTCGTTGATTAAAATGATTACAAATTATCAATTTCTACGGGAAAAATTAATATACTGTGATAATCAATGTTAAAAATTGACTATATTTTTTATTTTTGTTTTTAGACTATGTTATGGTAATAAACATTATTTTAAATAGTTATTATAATTTTATAATACAGTATTAAATTACTAATTACTTAAATTACTTAAATTACTAAATTAAGACTATTGAAAAACAACGTTACAATATCAGTATCTTTCATTTTTGACCCTTTCTTTTACTCATAATGTTATCAAAAAGGAAAGCATTCTAACATTATTTTTTAATATAATTGAATATCAACATTAATGAATAATATAGATTACGATTACAAAGTATTATACATTTATATATTCTATCATTATGAAAAACATGTTTCCTTGTATTATCATATAAAAGTGAACTTCTTCCAATAAGTGAACTTCTTATAATTACTCTCATAAATGTGCATATATCTGGAGGTCACTGTAAATGTTTGATACTAGTACACTTGTACTTGCTTAACTCTTTCAACGATTATATTGTAAGTTTACGCTAGGATAACGTAAGATAATGCTAAGATAACGTAAGATAACGTAAGATAATGCTAAGATAACGTAATATAACATAATATAATGCTAAAATAACGTAATATACCGCTATTGTTGCCTATATACATAAATAGTATTACATTTATTTAACATGTTTAATTAAGTATATAATTTTCGTATATATATATGTATTTGTGCATGTGTGATTCTCCCTATTCAACACAATTAACTTCATCAACGAATAGGTGTTCACTTTTCAGCAGATTAACTATATCAGTAATGCATGGTAATGTGTTGATGTAAATTAATCATTTAATATATATGTATATACATGTATGTAGTATTTAATATCTCTAGAGGACGCGGATCGTGACTATTCGCCGATGTTTTCCGCTCGATCTCGAGTATTACGTAATCACGTGAGAGTTGCGTAATCACGTGAGAGTTTCGTAATCACGTGAGAGTTACGTAATCACGTGAGTATTACGTAATCACGTGTAAGCGTTACGTAATCACGTGAGAGTTGCGTAATCACGTGAGAGTTACGTAATCACGTGTACGCGTTACGTAATAATGATGATGATCGCTGAAAGTGGAATTAATCATGACCGCGCTAATATACGCATGCGCATATATTACTTCTATTTAATCTATATTTGTGTGTGCGTTCGTTTATGTGCGTGTGTGTGCGCGCGTGTGTTAACAACTTGTACAAGTATTGTTTCTAATGTTGATTATTTCTTTTTTAAAGTTATAATTAGTTGATGTTAACAAAGCTTTTCCGAAGGAATATGTTAATATGGGAATATTAAGGAATATGCTTTGCAGAATATTTGATGTTAAGTACGACAATATTAAAAAGGAGAAATGTTAACGAAAAATAATAATAAATAACAATACACACAAGGTAATAATAGTAATTAGAGTAAATAAATATGTATGGTATTGAATGAAGTATATTTGAAGATGGGATTGCAGAGGGGTATACTAGAAGGTGCTCATAGAGAAGTAGTTATGATTTACTTTCAAGATTAGAAAAATATGTAGGGTCAAATTGGTCATAATTATTATTCCGGTGCGGCTTGTTATGCAAATATGTATGTACGGGGTAAGATACTATAGTGAAGTATATTATGTACTATGGGGTAAGATACTATAGTGAAGTATAGTATGTACGGGGTAAGATACTATAGTGAAGTATAGTATGTACTATGGGGTAAGATACTATAGTGAAGTATAGTATGTACGGGGTAAGATACTATAGTGAAGTATAGTATGTATGTACGGGGTAAGATACTATAGTGAAGTATAGTATGTACTATGGGGTAAGATACTATAGTGAAGTATAGTATGTATGTACGGGGTAAGATACTATAGTGAAGTATAGTATGTACTATGGGGTAAGATACTATAGTGAAGTATAGTATGTACTATGGGGGGAGATACTATAGTGAAGTATAGTATGTACTATGGGGTAAGATACTATAGTGAAGTATAGTATGTACTATGGGGTAAGATACTATAGTGAAGTATAGTATGTACTATGGGGTAAGATACTATAGTGAAGTATAGTATGTACTATGGGGGGAGATACTATAGTGAAGTATAGTATGTACTATGGGGTAAGATACTATAGTGAAGTATAGTATGTACTACGGGGTAAGATACTATAGTGAAGTATAGTATGTACTACGGGGTAAGATACTATAGTGAAGTATAGTATGTACTATGGGGTAAGATACTATAGTGAAGTATAGTATGTACTATGGGGTAAGATACTATAGTGAAGTATAGTATGTACGGGGTAAGATACTATAGTGAAGTATAGTATGTACTATAGGGTAAGATACTATAGTGAAGTATAGTATGTACTATGGGGTAAGATACTATAGTGAAGTATAGTATGTACGGGGTAAGATACTATAGTGAAGTATAGTATGTACTATGGGGTAAGATACTATAGTGAAGTATAGTATGTACTATGGGGTAAGATACTATAGTGAAGTATAGTATGTACGGGGTAAGATACTATAGTGAAGTATAGTATGTACTACGGGGTAAGATACTATAGTGAAGTATAGTATGTACTATAGGGTAAGATACTATAGTGAAGTATAGTATGTACTATAGGGGTAAGATACTATAGTGAAGTATAGTATGTACTATAGGGGTAAGATACTATAGTGAAGTATAGTATGTACTACGGGGGGAGATACTATAGTGAAGTATAGTATGTACTATAGGGGTAAGATACTATAGTGAAGTATATTATGTACTATGGGGTAAGATACTATAGTGAAGTATAGTATGTACGGGGTAAGATACTATAGTGAAGTATATTATGTACTATGGGGTAAGATACTA
Source organism: Osedax fenrisi (assembly GCA_964019155.1). Classification (NCBI taxonomy): domain Eukaryota; kingdom Metazoa; phylum Annelida; class Polychaeta; order Sabellida; family Siboglinidae; genus Osedax; species Osedax fenrisi. Next base: position 59,588,254 of record OZ025244.1, read on the forward strand.
TAGTGAAGTATAGTATGTACTATGGGGTAAGATACTATAGTGAAGTATAGTATGTACTATGGGGTAAGATACTATAGTGAAGTATAGTATGTACTATGGGGTAAGATACTATAGTGAAGTATAGTATGTACTATGGGGTAAGATACTATAGTGAAGTATAGTATGTACTATAGGGGTAAGATACTATAGTGAAGTATAGTATGCACTACGGGGTAAGATACTATAGTGAAGTATAGTATGTACTACGGGGTAAGATACTATAGTGAAGTATAGTATGTACTACGGGGTAAGATACTATAGTGAAGTATATTATGTACTATGGGGTAAGATACTATAGTGAAGTATAGTATGTATGTACGGGGTAAGATACTATAGTGAAGTATATTATGTACTATGGGGTAAGATACTATAGTGAAGTATAGTATGTACTACGGGGTAAGATACTATAGTGAAGTATAGTATGTACTACGGGGTAAGATACTATAGTGAAGTATAGTATGTACTATGGGGTAAGATACTATAGTGAAGTATAGTATGTACTATGGGGTAAGATACTATAGTGAAGTATAGTATGTACTACGGGGTAAGATACTATAGTGAAGTATATTATGTACTATGGGGTAAGATACTATAGTGAAGTATAGTATGTACTATGGGGTAAGATACTATAGTGAAGTATAGTATGTACTACGGGGTAAGATACTATAGTGAAGTATAGTATGTACTATGGGGTAAGATACTATAGTGAAGTATAGTATGTACTACGGGGTAAGATACTATAGTGAAGTATATTATGTACTATGGGGTAAGATACTATAGTGAAGTATAGTATGTACGGGGTAAGATACTATAGTGAAGTATAGTATGCACTACGGGGTAAGATACTATAGTGAAGTATAGTATGTACTACGGGGTAAGATACTATAGTGAAGTATAGTATGTACTATGGGGTAAGATACTATAGTGAAGTATAGTATGTACGGGGTAAGATACTATAGTGAAGTATATTATGTACTACGGGGTAAGATACTATAGTGAAGTATAGTATGTACTATGGGGTAAGATACTATAGTGAAGTATAGTATGTACTACGGGGTAAGATACTATAGTGAAGTATAGTGTATACTATGGGGTAAGATACTATAGTGAAGTATAGTATGTACTATAGGGTAAGATACTATAGTGAAGTATAGTATGTACTACGGGGTAAGATACTATAGTGAAGTATAGTGTATACTATGGGGTAAGATACTATAGTGAAGTATAGTATGTACTATAGGGTAAGATACTATAGTGAAGTATAGTATGTACTATAGGGGTAAGATACTATAGTGAAGTATAGTATGTACTACGGGGTAAGATACTATAGTGAAGTATAGTGTATACTATGGGGTAAGATACTATAGTGAAGTATAGTATGTACTATAGGGGTAAGATACTATAGTGAGGTATAGTATGTACGGGGTAAGATACTATAGTGAGGTATAGTATGTACTACGGGGTAAGATACTATAGTGAAGTATAGTGTATACTATGGGGTAAGATACTATAGTGAAGTATAGTATGTACTACGGGGTAAGATACTATAGTGAAGTATAGTGTATACTACGGGGTAAGATACTATAGTGAAGTATAGTATGTACGGGGTAAGATACTATAGTGAAGTATAGTATGTACTACGGGGTAAGATACTATAGTGAAGTATAGTATGTACTACGGGGTAAGATACTATAGTGAAGTATAGTATGTACTATGGGGTAAGATACTATAGTGAAGTATAGTATGTACTACGGGGTAAGATACTATAGTGAAGTATAGTATGTACTATGGGGTAAGATACTATAGTGAAGTATAGTATGTACTATGGGGTAAGATACTATAGTGAAGTATAGTATGTACTATGGGGTAAGATACTATAGTGAAGTATAGTATGTACTACGGGGTAAGATACTATAGTGAAGTATAGTATGTACTATGAGGTAAGATACTATAGTGAAGTATAGTATGTACTATGGGGTAAGATACTATAGTGAAGTATAGTATGTACTATAGGGGTAAGATACTATAGTGAAGTATAGTATGTACTACGGGGTAAGATACTATAGTGAAGTATAGTATGTACTATGGGGTAAGATACTATAGTGAAGTATAGTATGTACTATGGGGTAAGATACTATAGTGAAGTATAGTATGTACTATGGGGTAAGATACTATAGTGAAGTATAGTATGTACTATGGGGTAAGATACTATAGTGAAGTATAGTATGTACGGGGTAAGATACTATAGTGAAGTATAGTATGTACTACGGGGTAAGATACTATAGTGAAGTATAGTATGTACTATGGGGTAAGATACTATAGTGAAGTATAGTATGTACTATGGGGTAAGATACTATAGTGAAGTATAGTGTATACTACGGGGTAAGATACTATAGTGAAGTATAGTATGTACGGGGTAAGATACTATAGTGAAGTATAGTATGTACTACGGGGTAAGATACTATAGTGAAGTATAGTATGTACTATGGGGTAAGATACTATAGTGAAGTATAGTATGTACTATGGGGTAAGATACTATAGTGAAGTATAGTGTATACTATGGGGTAAGATACTATAGTGAAGTATAGTATGTACGGGGTAAGATACTATAGTGAAGTATAGTATGTACTATGGGGTAAGATACTATAGTGAAGTATAGTATGTACTATGGGGTAAGATACTATAGTGAAGTATAGTATGTACTATGGGGTAAGATACTATAGTGAAGTATATTATGTACGGGGTAAGATACTATAGTGAAGTATAGTGTATACTACGGGGTAAGATACTATAGTGAAGTATAGTATGTACGGGGTAAGATACTATAGTGAAGTATAGTATGTACTATGGGGTAAGATACTATAGTGAAGTATATTATGTACGGGGTAAGATACTATAGTGAAGTATATTATGTACGGGGTAAGATACTATAGTGAAGTATAGTGTATACTACGGGGTAAGATACTATAGTGAAGTATATTATGTACTACGGGGTAAGATACTATAGTGAAGTATAGTATGTACTATGGGGGGAGATACTATAGTGAAGTATAGTGTATACTATGGGGTAAGATACTATAGTGAAGTATAGTATGTACTATAGGGTAAGATACTATAGTGAAGTATAGTATGTACTACGGGGTAAGATACTATAGTGAAGTATAGTATGTACTATAGGGGTAAGATACTATAGTGAAGTATAGTATGTACTATGGGGTAAGATACTATAGTGAAGTATAGTATGTACTATGGGGTAAGATACTATAGTGAAGTATAGTATGTACTATGGGGTAAGATACTATAGTGAAGTATAGTATGTACTACGGGGTAAGATACTATAGTGAAGTATAGTGTATACTATGGGGTAAGATACTATAGTGAAGTATAGTATGTACTACGGGGTAAGATACTATAGTGAAGTATAGTATGTACTATGGGGTAAGATACTATAGTGAAGTATAGTATGTACTACGGGGTAAGATACTATAGTGAAGTATAGTATGTACTATGGGGTAAGATACTATAGTGAAGTATAGTATGTACTATGGGGTAAGATACTATAGTGAAGTATAGTGTATACTACGGGGTAAGATACTATAGTGAAGTATAGTATGTACGGGGTAAGATACTATAGTGAAGTATAGTATGTACTATGGGGTAAGATACTATAGTGAAGTATAGTATGTACGGGGTAAGATACTATAGTGAGGTATAGTATGTACGGGGTAAGATACTATAGTGAAGTATAGTATGTACTATGGGGTAAGATACTATAGTGAAGTATAGTATGTACTATGGGGTAAGATACTATAGTGAAGTATAGTATGTACGGGGTAAGATACTATAGTGAAGTATAGTATGTACTATGGGGTAAGATACTATAGTGAAGTATATTATGTACGGGGTAAGATACTATAGTGAAGTATAGTGTATACTACGGGGTAAGATACTATAGTGAAGTATATTATGTACTACGGGGTAAGATACTATAGTGAAGTATATTATGTACTACGGGGTAAGATACTATAGTGAAGTATAGTATGTACGGGGTAAGATACTATAGTGAAGTATAGTATGTACTACGGGGTAAGATACTATAGTGAAGTATAGTATGTACTACGGGGTAAGATACTATAGTGAAGTATAGTATGTACTATAGGGGTAAGATACTATAGTGAAGTATAGTATGTACTACGGGGTAAGATACTATAGTGAAGTATAGTATGTACGGGGTAAGATACTATAGTGAAGTATAGTATGTACTATGGGGTAAGATACTATAGTGAAGTATAGTATGTACTATAGGGTAAGATACTATAGTGAAGTATAGTATGTACTATGGGGTAAGATACTATAGTGAAGTATAGTATGTACTACGGGGTAAGATACTATAGTGAAGTATAGTATGTACGGGGTAAGATACTATAGTGAAGTATAGTATGTACTATGGGGTAAGATACTATAGTGAAGTATAGTATGTACTACGGGGTAAGATACTATAGTGAAGTATAGTATGTACTATGGGGTAAGATACTATAGTGAAGTATAGTATGTACTATGGGGTAAGATACTATAGTGAAGTATAGTATGTACTACGGGGTAAGATACTATAGTGAAGTATAGTATGTACGGGGTAAGATACTATAGTGAAGTATAGTATGTACGGGGTAAGATACTATAGTGAAGTATAGTATGTACTACGGGGTAAGATACTATAGTGAAGTATAGTATGTACTATGGGGTAAGATACTATAGTGAAGTATAGTATGTACTATGGGGTAAGATACTATAGTGAAGTATAGTATGTACGGGGTAAGATACTATAGTGAAGTATAGTATGTACTACGGGGTAAGATACTATAGTGAAGTATAGTATGTACGGGGTAAGATACTATAGTGAAGTATAGTATGTACTATGGGGTAAGATACTATAGTGAAGTATAGTATGTACTATGGGGTAAGATACTATAGTGAAGTATAGTGTATACTATGGGGTAAGATACTATAGTGAAGTATATTATGTACTATGGGGTAAGATACTATAGTGAAGTATAGTATGTACTACGGGGTAAGATACTATAGTGAAGTATAGTATGTACTATGGGGTAAGATACTATAGTGAAGTATAGTATGTACTACGGGGTAAGATACTATAGTGAAGTATAGTATGTACGGGGTAAGATACTATAGTGAAGTATAGTATGTACTACGGGGTAAGATACTATAGTGAAGTATAGTATGTACTATAGGGGTAAGATACTATAGTGAAGTATAGTATGTACTATAGGGGTAAGATACTATAGTGAAGTATAGTATGTACTATAGGGGTAAGATACTATAGTGAAGTATAGTATGTACTACGGGGTAAGATACTATAGTGAAGTATAGTATGTACTACGGGGTAAGATACTATAGTGAAGTATAGTATGTACTATAGGGGTAAGATACTATAGTGAAGTATAGTATGTACTATAGGGGTAAGATACTATAGTGAAGTATAGTATGTACTATAGGGGTAAGATACTATAGTGAAGTATAGTATGTACGGGGTAAGATACTATAGTGAAGTATAGTATGTACTATGGGGTAAGATACTATAGTGAAGTATAGTGTATACTATGGGGGGAGATTCTGTAGTGATGTGAGCTTATTTAAGAGGTGTGGTACTGTGTTAAGAAGTAATAAGTGTTGTCGTCTGGTATGTGGTGATAATATGAGATACGCTGATTGGCTGTTAAGGTAAGATAATATATTATTATATATGTATATGATGCGGGTGTGAAATACTATGGGGGTATGATGAGGAGGATAAGTAATATAAGAAATATACTACAATCTGAAGAGGTAGTTTGATAAGCTACTATAAGGGTAGATACTATAATACAGTATTACAATACTATAGTATACATGGTAATATAAGGTAGTAAGGTCAGATAAGACCCGATTATGTAATACGGTGAAGGTTAGTAATACAATGAAGTAGTACGGTAATATGATATCAGATTAGATACGATATTCAGTAGTGAAATGCTACGGGGTACTACAGTAAGATCATATGCGACGCTTCCATTTATTCATCAGTGAGTTACGTAGAGTGAAACCTTAACCTTAAGGTATTATGAAATTATTATTATTATTTGTTATATATTACTCTACTATTAATATATTGAATTCTAGTACACAAGTTTTATTATTATATAACTGTCCTAAAGCTATTATATTTATATACTATGTATGCATCGATTTAATATAGCAGTAGCTTATAGCTTTCGATGATCCTCCTTAGACAATTGTCTATAAACTTATTTCATTCATTCATTCATATATCGGCCAAACAGCCTACTGACAGTAGTGTATTTAAGTATGGGGTAATATAAAGGGGAAGAGCGAGAGTTGTGGAAGGAGATCTCAACGTTCGAACGTGACGTTCGGATGCTATGTTGTACGAGAGGAGACTGCGAAGGTGATATATCAGCTTATTACATTAAGTCTAAGGAGAATCAGTGAACGCGACTAGTTAGCCTAAATGGTTATATTCAAACAGTAGTGTATAGGGGATGGAAAGGTAATTTGGCCGATGCGGGTAATTTGTATATCTCAAATCCAATATCTCGGTAACTATTGAGGATACCAAAAAAAATCTATATATAATTTATAGTATTTCATAATATCTTTAAGAATAGTTAACATTTTATTTTGTAATAAATAATCAATAATTATTAGTATTTATTGATTTTATATAAATACGGATTTTCTACAAAATAGGTGTTTGTTATTTCATAAATAAATGTTGGATTGTGGTATTTTTTAAACCCAAATAAAAAATAGTATATTCTTGATTCTATAGAATATATATGTTAATATCTAAATTATATATAAATATGATATAAAGATATTGCTGAAATAACAACGTACGACGTACGTCGTAATGAGTAATATGGCCGATGCAAGTCGGGTAATTTGGCCGATCATTAACCAATCGGATATCAGATAGAAAAATGATAGAATTGATATACAAATTGATGGCTAACCATATGTATGGCGTTTACTATGTATATACTATCCCACCTCTTGTATATCATATACTCGGACATATTTAATTTGATAGTGTATACTTATTAATAAAATATAATAAAGACGTAATACGAAGTTCAATAAATAAGTAATATCATTTACGATAATTTTGAAAAATAATCTAATGTGGCGATGGTATTAAGTGCGCGCCTAATTATTATTCATTTTATTCAAGACGTTTAATTTCATCTATCGAACAAAGTTATACTATCGGCAAAATTAACCGACTTTGCTGTTTGATACGCATATTTATATAGCTTATTAATATACATTTTATTCGCAAAATATTCATAAATATAAATAATATACATATGCATATCGCAGATTAATATAATATTAGTTACATAGTATATAATGGTTGATTACAAATATGTATATTTTGATTTAGAGCATTTCTAGTAACATTCATAACACAATTGGCCAAATTAACATTCCTTCCCCTACATCGCACTATAGGGTGTACCTTACAATGTGATATTTAATCATCTTCATTTGGATCACATACAATTATTATATTTATAACAAATATTAACAATAAATACATATTAATAATAAACATATATATATATATATATATATAATTATATATGTATGTATTGTTGTTGTATGTCGGTGTTTTCTTATGTGTTGAACACGTGTGTGCTTGTGCATGTGTGCGTGCGTGCATGCGTTGGCGTTATAACTATAGTATAGTATAACAGTAGACTATAGACTTCTATAGACTTGTTAATCGATAACTATAGATATACGGTTACGTAAATAGCGCTACCTTATTACATAATAGATTATTTATATTATGCAATAAATACTAGACGTAACATTTAATTAGTTTTCATTATAGTAGTGCCGTGTAATACGAATGTAATGGTAATAATAACAATGCCGCTAATAATAATAACAATACTACTTGATAATTAAGATATCAGATTATCCGTCGAATTATATTTAATATATAATCTTCATAAATTATATATATATATATATGTGTGTGTGTGTGTGTGTGAGTGTATATAATTAGGTGTATTGATTTTATTAATTGATATTTTATAACGTTAACCCATTGTATAGTATACCCCTTACTTTGGACACATCATTGCTGGCCCCTCATTATTGACAGGTAGAAATTCGCATTTGTTATGCGTGATAATACATATTGTTTTCAGTGTATTGATTGTAAGTAGTAGTCGTTGTAGTGTATGTCTAGTTGGATAGTTAATTTGTTTAAATTACCTACAGTTTCGGGAGTTATTAATTAGTTAGTTTGTATAATTCGGCATAAATATGATAGTTATAATTGTATACACAAAGTCACGTGGTTTTAATATGAGTATTAACACCGGATGTGTACGTAGTAGTAGAGTACTCGATACACTAGCTCGCAGAACCCCTATTTCATTATTGTAACATATACCTTATAATAAAAAAAATATACAATATTCTAAATGTTTACAGAATAGTTTAATGGATTTTATATTGAGAGTTCTTCTTGGCAAGTAGAAGTATCACAGTATATTATTTATCCCATAGAAAGTGATAATTTTTAATCATTTTAATCAACGAATCTTAGTTAAATTGTCATAGTATGTATTTTATTTTGTATTTATTGTAAATAATGGAAATCTATGCAATTATAGTTAGAGAAAATTATAATCCAATAAAATGTTGTTGTGGCATTGACTTCAGTCATACGTTAAACTTCAGATAGGTAATCAACACCTGCATTTTTACGCATTAAAAATATTCTAAATACATTATATATATATTGAAACATATTACATCTGTGAAATAATACTATATTTGTTATAAACATACTATTACAATACACTGCGGATCTTAACGTTCTTATCACCCTATTAATATAGCTATTCATTCTTGATGTTGACATATACTAGAATTGTTGCTAGAAGTTTCTGTGGTATAATCACACACACACACATATATATATATATATTTATAATTATTAAGTCTACATAGTCATAATGGTATTAGTGAATCCAGTTGTACATATGTAAAGTACACTTTTATATATCATGATATATTATTTTATACTACTACATCTACTACATCTATTACTATTATTAATTCTACTAATACTACATTACTACTAAACCAGTATACCGCTAATAATACTAATAACACAACAATTTAATAATAATAAGTATTTGTATGATTCTGAATTAGTAAACGCTCACACCGTTATGGTTTCCGGCACCTACTTTATATTCACGTGCGTGACATCATCGCTGCATTACGTCACCGGATTACGTAATATATGAAGCTATTGGCCAACGCACTACATTGATTATACATTTCAGAATAATTATAACTATACTCATTATATAATATTATATTAAATTATGTATTTGTAAATTATAAAAATAATAATGGTATTAAAAAGAACATATTAATGTTTTAGATATAAATTATAGATTTCTGTCAAAAGAAGATGTTTTTTTTACAAATAATTCGTTATTTTTGAAACAGGGAAAGAACAATTTTATTATTGAATGAATATCTAATGAATTCCGTATATTATCTAATCTATTATTAATTATATTTGTAATTGTAATTTCATAAGATACTAGATTTAATTGTGTTGAACTTACAATTATTTTTACTTGCAACTATTTTAAAAATATATGAACTCTATCAAATACACTTATATCAGATACACTTATATGTGTATATTTATATTTAAATTTAAAATATAAATATATATATATATAAATTATAATATTGTTAATAATATATAACAATATTAATATAACCCTATATATAAAATTAGTAATTTTAATGTAGAAAACGATAACAAAAGTTCCGAAATTACCAGAATACTGGTAATTAGCATACTATAGTATGGAGTGTGTTTAACAATATTTTAAATATATAAGACAATAATTTCATTATTATAAAATGTTGTATATTTTACAAAATTTGGTAAACGTCCATTAACATTTATTTACTTTAACTTTAAAATATGAATTTAATATATTTAATTTGTCGAAATCTAAAATATCAATATCTAAAATAAATTACTATAATTTTATTTACCAATTAAAGAATAAACTATAGACTTTAAATTATACTTTATATACTTATATTCTACTTTTTTTATAAATGTTTTTAATAAATAAATGTAACTAATTCACAATAATAGTTATATAACTAATGTATTTAATATATGTTATTTCTATACAATATGATGACTTATTACTAAATTCATTTTATATCATTATATATATATATATATTAAATAGTGTATATAGTGTATATGTCACCTATAGTATACCTATAGTATACCTATAGGTAGTCTATTTTATATACGTCATGTATGATGAGGTTCGATCCCAAGCCAATGTAGTAGATAGCTAGATAAATGTATAATGTAATTTAACTTTAATTATTAATAGTGCTCCTAGAAGACCAAACTATTTTAACGTATTATTGTGTGTAATTATTGTATACAAAACTGTGTGGTTTACCTCACTATTGTGTTAGTATTTAAAATAATCCCGTATCCTATTCTACCTGTATATAGATGTACGTTTGTATTAATTATGCATACTGGTATATCAATTATATGTAATGGTATACGTCGAATTGTAGCCCTGTATTTATATATTAGTCTACGTTCGAATTATACATAATTAATATTTACATGAAAATATTGTATTCATAATACATATTAAATATATATATATATATATATATATATATATATATATATATATAACACTCCACTGAATTATATGTATATTATTACGTCTTTTATTATGCCTACAATATCTGACCACCACCTTGCATTAGATGACCTCCACCTCGCAATATCTGACCAACACCTTGCATTAGATGACCATTACCTTGCATTATCTGACCACCACCTTGCATTATCTGACCACTGTACATTATATGACCTCTAGGTGGCCGTAATAATGGCCGTAGTGCTGGTGTACAGTGTGCCCCGGTTCTTCGAGCACACGCTACAACTAGTTCCGGTCAACGAGTTCGGAGAGATCACTAACACCACTTTCATGATCAGGTTATATATTAGCGTTTTGTTTAAATGGTGTCTAGTACTAATCTTATATATTATCTATTAGATATTATATCTTATACAGTATATAATATATATATATATATATATATATATATCTCTCATTTGCTCTTTATTATCTTTCGTATATTAGATTTGATCAATAATCTATTATCTAGTATTTATTATTTCTTACAACTCTTATATATTATATTATAGATATACATTATATTATCTCGTATATATTAACTTATATATATATAGGAACCCTAACCTATAATATAAATTATTTACGTTATAGTATGTATATACATTTATATATATATATTTTTTTTTTTTTTTTTTTTTTTTTTTTTATTTGGTGGAGTCCTTTCATCCCATCCAGGAACTTAGATGAAGTTTTCACTTATAACCATATATGGCTCTAATGTCCCTTCGAAGCCGCTCTCATGTTAAGGCATCCATGGTTTTAACGAGAGCCAATCATTTATTTATACAAAATTATATAAGATCACTTCTAAATAATATTTTAAGACCCATTTTATAAAATTAATTAATGGTCCGGATGAGGGTCGAACCCGTGTCCTACTGCTTGTGTGTCTGACGCCTTAGCCACTGAGCCACACAGGCAGTTTATATATATATATATATATATATATATATAAATATATATATATATATATATATATATATATATATATATATATATTTATATCTACAATGGCTAATCTCCTATATTAAGCTACACGTTTCTCGCAATAACATTATAGTTTTATAAATATATGTAGTCGTAAGTTATAAGCTGGATTATAATTCGCAAATTCGCGCGAATATTTGGAGGTGTTTCCTCAGTTGAGGACAAGTGTTCCAGTACTTTCCGGAAGTGTCCTCAGATAAAGTCACGTGTTCTATTATATTCTGCTATGAGATGTACGCCATACACTGTACACTGTACGGGTATTACGGTGGCTATGTATTCCATAGGATGGACACGTAAATTGCACTAAAATAAATAGTGTACACGTATGAAAACGAATTAATTATTTATAATATAACTAATAATAATATAATATAAATATAGTATCGAATATTATATATTTCATATTCAATGTATATCTAGATCACTTGAAATATTATTTTAATACCTATGCATTAGTACAGATGGAGTTTGTTCCCTCATTCTACATTTATGTCTAACGATTTATATACAGGCCTGAGCAATTAATATATTTTAAATGATATAAATATTAGTTTATATATATATATATATATATATATATATATATCGTACACGTATAATACGTATATCGAATACTGATTTCGTTTACGATTATAATAAGTTATTGTCGAGACTACATGTAAAAGTATCAACTCGGCTAAATCTTAAATCTAAATTCGAAGTCGTTGACATGTAGTGATATTAAATAATGCATATTTAACAATGTTATCGCATAAAACATGCATCATTTAGTTTTATAATTAAGTTATATAATCAATATTGATTATTACATATATGTTATATATAACGGCTAATGCATATGTGTATACAGACAATATATCTAACGTTCTATTTGAATATAAATATAACGATGAATAGCATATATATTATATATTATGTTTATATATATATATATATACTTTATCTAAAATACTAAGTAAACATGTTATACATTATATAGTGTTATTATTTTATACTTAATTAAATACATTGTTGTCTTCTAAATGTTGTCTGGCAAATTTGTATTGAACAATTAAATAATTAAAAAAGTACTCATCTCTTCGCGAAAAATAGTTAAATCGATCCACTTTAATTAGTATTTAAATATTAACATGTAACCCAATTAATCAAATTAAACATCATTTATTATATAATTATAAACTTTTACTAAATATCAAAATATACAATATATTATCAAATATTATAATAGAAATTATACCTTGTTTTATTTTCGTTTGATGACAACTATTTACTGACAGTGTACACATTAATATTATATGATTAATAATTATAATATCATATACTGTCAAGGGGAAATGTATTAATTTTGTAAAACTGTAATACAGTACTCAATCTAGATTTCTTTTTTAATTAAATTAATATTTTTAAGTTAGTTTAATATTTACCTATATGTATAATTATAATTATATAGGCCAATAGCAACATTTAATTAATACTAATTCAGATATTTATATAGTTTTATATTGGCAATATACCATTGCACTATCTTTAATGTAACTCATACACATGCCTATTATAACTTCAAATTAATTATAGAATCATCATTTGTTTAAATCGCGGAATCATATGGTATCCATATAATATATATATATATATATATATGGTAATGAAGTGAGAGAAGAAGGTCCCTTATCGAGTTACTATTTATGATTTTATAACTATTGATATAGTAATATTCTAATTTGTTCAGGTGGCTCATGTCTCTTAACTGTTAAAGTATATCCACCGTCGTTTATGTCATATTACATATCTAACGTTTTCGCTGTCATATACTTTAAGTAACATGCAAATATTAGAATTGTTACCGACTTATTTGTTATTCGTATACTCGCCTCGATAGGTATACTATTTTAGTATTAAATATATATATATATATAAATATATATATATATATATATATATATATATATATGTATATACTATTTACTCTAGTATTCCATATCTGTAATATTATGTATATAATTCAATAACTAGTATCATCCCAATAAGTATTCAATATAGGGGGGGCTCACTACCCACGTGGTGTTCTATATGGTGTGGGGGATACGACCTACGTGGTGTTCTGTATGGGGGGCCTACGTGGTGTTCTATATGGGGTGGGGGATACGACCCACGTGGTGTTCTGTATAAGGGGCTCACTACCCACGTGGTGTTATATACGTATATCAGAATTTTACCTCGAACCCTTAGGGTGTAGTGATAGGTATACATGTATATATGTCAGCGGTATGTTGAGGTACACGGGAACGTTAAGTCACGTGGCCACAATACATCGTCTCGTGACTAAATCACGTGATAGGCTATTCGTGATTTAATCACGTGATATGTAGAGCGCGCGTTTTCTACGCTTATTATTAACAACAACACGTGCATTCGGTGCGAGTTCAGTGCGCTACGCTACACCTAAACACGCCCACATCGGGTGCACGTGACCGAACCGGTAAGTAAACATTCACGTCAGCACGGTTTGAATGATCACGTGATGTGGAGATTAGAAGTAAACAAGTATGTTGATTCACATTGAAATATATATGTGTATTTATATATATATATATATATATATATATATATATAAATATATATTGTGTCTTGAAAAATATAGAAAAATATAACTTAATATATATATATACCTTATGCATGGACTATCTAGATCAATTGAATAGTAAATATCTATAAAGCGATATTGTCTAGTTTCTATTCCAGTTAGTTATTGTTTTTATCGTTTCACCTGTAGTTATCAAGAAATGAATAACAATAAATCGTAACAAGAGAACACATAATCATATATTTCTATTGTATTTCCCTTGTCGTTATATAACCTTAATTAACGCTGTACTGCGAAGTGCACGCGTACCCGCTACCTCGTGTACCGTGGCTCAATAAACACATCCGAATAGTAGTATGATATACGTGCACGAGAAGTGCGTGCGTGCGTGTACAATAGTCTACGTTACCCGTAAACAATATAGACGTCGTCTATTACATTACTATAGTAATTCACTATACTTGTTTACCGCACTCACGGTATATATATATACATATATATGAATGAATGAATGAAATCTGTTTCTAGACAATTTCTATGGACAATATATATATATATATATATATATATATATATATACATTCATTTTTATATAAATTACCTATGAAATTGATTATATATCATGGAATAGATATATCATATATTATATCGATATATATATTTATCGAGTTATTTATGAACTTGGAAATATATAATGATGATGGATACCAGCAATTATTATTGAGTAACAGGTATACTAGCTAACAGTTAATAGCTAGCATATGATATCATATCGATAGATAACAGATAACAATTAACAGAGAATAGTTAAGAGTTACAGATAACTGTCAAAGGATAACATATAGAAGATAACAGTCAACAGATAACATATACAATATAACATATAACACGTTATATGCCGTTGAAGGATAACTGGGTTATCGATTATAAGTTGACCGGATTCTGGAGAGCGATAATATATTATTAAAAGCGATTATTATCTCAGTAGTATGTAATGTACATTGTTATTCATTGTTCTACCTAATATTAGCGGCTTATTATTTATATGATTATTAAATGTAGAGTGTAAAATACTAAATTTAAATATTTATAGTAGTCTGAATTGATAATATTACATTTACTGAATAGTTAACATATTATCCGACGGATTCAAGGTTGGCCACACAATTATAGTAATAATAATGTTATGTATGCATATATATGTTATATATACATATTAGATATAGTTAATCTGTATATAGATATGTATACACTAGGGTATAGTGTATTTTGAAATACTTATGGCGGTCTGGTTATATCTCGATTTAAGGTTATATGTGAATTTATTGACATTATTTAACTTATTCCTTAATGGCTATCTAAGTAGACTCTACATGCTATACACTATATATAGCCTTATCCCAATAACCTGGTATATATTATATATAATTAATATATATATATATATATATATATATATAATTAATATATATATAGTTATATTACTATAGTTACAATATATAGTTCATCCATGGAGAACTAAGATACTTAATATAATGCATAATTCCTTCATTAACTACCAGTCCATAGAGGATGCTACAATATGATATATGCTACACGCCAATGTTACACTATGCACATATAACCTGTTTTATATTTATTTTATGTGCTTGTTGTTCTTAGTGTATGCCGATGATCTATGGACAAATCAGTCTATTTAATATACGTGGTTCACCCTATAATCTATTGTCAAACTAATATTATTATTATTATGGTTATTTGTATTATTATTTTATAATTATTATTATGTTATTATTGAATGATTGATATTTTATTTAAACAGATATATAGTCGTATTATTTAAAGTTAATAGAAAATGTAAATTTTAAATAATTGCTAACGATAACATACGGTATTCTCAAATATAAAAAATAATACGAAATTATAAATATAAATAAATGAAAATGTTTTACCTTAACAAATAAATAAAAACAATCGAATATAGTAATAAAATATATTGAAAAAATAAACGAAAATAGAAATAAAAATATTATTTTGTGAATCGGGGCATAAACATATTCTATTTCTACTTTAACTATATTGCATACTTAACTTATAACCTGTAATAGTCATATTATCACTAATGGTATTATTATATGTATTAAATATTTGTAATAGTTTTAAAATAATGATTATAATATATATTTAAAAGTTATTCTCTAAAGAAAACTACCAAACACATAATTAATAAGACAGATAGGAAATATTAACATAATAATAAAATAAAGTAAACTATAATATAATATATAAATATTACATAATACTGTACTTTATTAGCATGTAAATACGTATATTTATATATATGACAGTATGACCTCAGTTATATAAAAACAAACAAGATTTATCTAATTTCGATATAATCATAAATATCTAATGAAATAATATAATTAAATATTGTTTTTATTATTTATTATGAAATTTTATTACGTATTACTCTATACCTACATAAATACAGAATCATTCACACCAACTAATACACACGCACACACACACACACACATATATATATATATATATATATATATATATATATATATATATATATATATATATATATATATTGATGGTATATACGTCGTACGTCGAACATGCCTATAGGCATATGCATGCATAAAGTATATTTCCTTTTTTTATTTCCAGTAAATGATAACAAAAACAATAATAAATCTAATTGTTTACCAGTTTCTACATTTTCTTGATTACTTAATGAAATATACATAAATGTTTATGAACATTCTCTTAGAAGCTTCTACTTAAAATCAATACTTTAGTTATAAAAAATAAACCGAAAATAATTGTCGAAAATTTTACGAAAAAAATTTTCAAATAAAACGCAAAGTTTGTATAAAATATTTGAAAATAATTTACGCAAATAATACGAAAATCATTTGCAAATGAAACACAAAGTTTGTAATGTTTTTGAAAATAAAATACGAAGTTTGTAAATCTATATTAATATATATTAATTAATATATAAGATCATTAATAGATGTAATTAAATTTTAAAATATAAATTTCATGTCAAATAAATTGTTTAAATTTTTTTAAATATCTACTTTCTATTATTTATTTATGATTAACGAAATAAATATAAAATAGATAAAATGTTTCTATTCTAGGCTTATATATATATATATATATATATATATATATATATATATATATATATATATATATATATATTATATTTATATTATATTTTCCAGCTAATTTATTTTTGATTTGCAAATATGATAATTATTGACTAAATATTTATTAAATTCTGAAAATTATGTGCCATGTTTTTTAATAATTTTCGAAAAAATTACGTAAATAATTTAAATTTAATTTCAAAGTTTGTAAAAATGTGTCTACAAAATTTTAGAAAATCATATCAAAATATTTTCAAATATTGAAAATTATTTTCAAATTATTTTCAAATGTGGTTTACTGGGTACATGTGTATATTTGTATATGTATGTATGTATGTAAGTGTTTAATTGGATATGTGTATGTATGTATGTGTGTTTGTGGGTGGGTATGTGATGGTAGGTTTGGATAATTTATAATTATATAATATTAATGGTCGTCTACACTATCCGAAATATTTAATCGATAGCTGAAATGATTACATAACTCTAGATAAAGCTTGTTATTGGGTATAGATTGTTATTTGCTACAGTGTATAAATAGTCGGGTTTTATTTATATTTATATATATATATAATTTAATCACACACGAAAATGTAATTAATTTAGTGGTATATTGGTATGTCTAGGTATATATATATATATATATATATATATATAGTACATCTAGAATACACAATGTACATATATATATATATATATATATATATATATAATCAATAGAAGTAGTGTTATCACTATCAATATAACGTAGACAAATCATAGCATATTATAAGTTGTAGTAGTGGTTTTTTCTATGTATACTAATATGAAAAAATACATAAGAACAACGTGATGGGTAGCCCAACAATCGTCAGTTACGTACAGTAGGATATGTGACCAGCGTTTTAAGTTGTGCCCCTCCCTAACTCATAAATAGGTCTTACAATAATATTAAGAAGTGATCTTATATAAGTGTGTATAACAAATTATCGGATTTCGTTAAAACCATAGATGCTTTAACATGAGAGCCGCTCCAAAGGGACATTAGAGCCACATTGTTATAAGATAAAACTGCATCTAAGTTAATGGATGTGATGAAAGGACCCCACTAAAATAATAATAACAATAACAAAAACAATAATATGATGCCGGATATAAAAATTAATTAAGTTACTTAATTTTTATATCCGGCAATACTTAATTTAAGTATTTAATTTATCAGACTATCGTATAGTATAACATATCACAACAACACGTTCAGAATATATTCAAACAAATTTAAAATGTTAACAATTGTAATCATAACTTCTTATTGAATACGTGGTGAATCTTACTTCAGCGTAGTAATTAGGTGAGTCAATATCATATGGAGTTGAGATATTGATATGTAATTTAATAGTACACTAGTGTCAAGGGTAGGCTTTTTAAGTATAATAATAATTATAGATTTGTTATAGCATTGAGTAAATGTATTGGATGTAATTGATTCAAATATAATTTGATGAATAAATGATAAATAGTATTTAATATATTTTTCATAGAGGATAAAGGTAGAGGATCATTTTTCGAACTGGATTTCGTTTTTATTATATGGTTATATATCTCAACAATTGTAGGTAGTCAAATTGTATTTAGACTAGTGTTAATAGTATCATATGAGTTAGTAGAAAAATAAATTTGAAATTTAGAATATTGGGATAGTTTATTATGTATTATATTACAAGTATTAATATGATTTGTAAATATATGAGATGATGGATATGATGATAATGATGATGATGATGATAATGATGACGATGATGAATATGATGATGATAATGATAATGATGATGATGATGATGATGATAATGATGATGATTATAATGATGATGAAGTTGATAATAAGGATGATGATGATGATAATGATGATGATGATGATGGTGATGATGGTGATGATGATGAGTATGATGATGGTGATGATGATGATAATGATTATGATGATCATGGTATGGATTACGTTTATGATAATAATATCTTCTTATATTCATTGTAATGTTAATTTAATCTCATATTTTCAAATATACATTTTTTAATGACTATAATTATCAATATAGAAGTAATAGAAAAGTAAGTATAAGTATAACAGATGTACTACCGAGCAGTACTTCGCACTGTATAACTAAGCCGCATAGTTACAATGTGCTGATCACATGGGTATAGGGATGCGTTATTGCATAGGTATCGCTGTATACAGGTACTCTCGTACGGTGTTATCGATGTATGTGTATGTGTGTATGTGTGTATGTGTTTGTGTGTACATGTTTGTGATAATTATGTAATTGTACATCGTGTATATATATATATATATATATATATATATATGTATATTAACTTACCATAATTACCTTCACGTTTACTGAATTGAGAGGTTTCTATAGTGTTACTGTGTATACGTGTGATTGTCATATGTGATATAGGTAAATAACTATAGGTAAATAGTAATATAATATTACTAATATTGTAATAATTATAGTTATTATTTAAATTATTATTTAAAGTAATATTACAATTACTAGTACTATAGTCTCATTAAACACGCGCGACCTAATTATGCGTACGATTATAGTATTACGTAACGCATGATCACGTATTACGACCTATTACGACCTATTACGACCTATTACCGTATACGTTTAGGACGCGAATTGTTACGATCGATCCATTGTTAAGGTCGACCACGATGCGCATGTGTAATAATAGACTGCGCATGTGTAATAATAGACTGCGCATGTAATAATAGACTGCGCATGTGTAATAATAGACTGCGCATGTGTAATAATAGACTGCGCATGTGTAATAATAGACTGCGCATGTAATAATAGACTGCGCATGTGTAATAATAGACTGCGCATGTGTAATAATAGACTGCGCATGTAATAATAGACTGCGCATGTGTAATAATAGACTGCGCATGTAATAATAGACTGCGCATGTAATAATAGACTGCGCATGTATCGTATTCATTCATACGCACAGGGATAGCTACCGATAGCTCCCTATAACGATGTATTCCGTGCGACTATGAATATTAATAGAGAGATATATCTCGTATCGATCGAGTATATATGTGTACGTGTATTGGTATGCGTGTGGGTGTGTGGGTATGTGTGTGGGTATGTGTACGGGTATGTGTGTAGAGCTGTGTGTAGAGCTGTGTGATAGTTATATGATGGGGTATCCGTAGAGAGTTTGCCGCGTTAAAATAAACACTTATGATTGATGTAATCTATTATATAAACTTGCGTATCTTCCCGGCTGGGAATAATTCTCCCCTTCTGGGAATATAAACTAACCGACGATGAACGTGAATATATACCGTGAAGAGGTTGTCATGGATATATTGAATTTCGCAAATAAACATTACTTATAATTCGTGTTTATCGTGTGTATATATTTTTGGATAATTTTATATAACTTCAATTTATTATTTATTATTATTGAAAGTAATATCTTTCCTGCACTATGTTATTGTATTGGTTATTATTTAAATAATATAACAATAGCCCTAGAAATAATGCTATAACTTATTAAATAATATTATCATTATTTCATTGATCTTTCGTTATTTAAATTAATTCCGGAATAAATTGATAAATTGTTATGAAATCTAATTTATATGCGTTAAAATAAATCGATATAGTAATATATTTATTCAGAAATTATTATTTTATTATTGATAGTATTCATCACATATTAATCCATATCGATATTTAATACAGGATGTTATATCTTTATTCTTATATGTGCATTTATTATATATAAATAATATATATATATAAGGTAAAAGTGTTAATAGATATAAGTAATATCATATGACATATATATTAAACAAAATATTCAATAGTAATATATTAAACAACAGAGAATAAACATTTTATATTTAATTATATTTAATTATATTTAATTAATATTATATGACATATATATTAAACAACATATTCAATAGTAATATATTAAACAATTTAGAATAAACACCTGCATTAACTTAATATATCGCCTCATCGAACAGAAATGAAACGCTCGCCATTGAAAGCACCATAAAGAACAATAGATCGTACCAGCTGATCTACGAGTCGATTCTGTACACTATATTTATCTTTATCGGACCACTCTCCATACTGGCTGTGTTGAACTTCAGCCTGGCTAAGGAACTGGTCGCTATTAGGAGCAGACTTAAGCGTCAGATGCCGGTTTATATCAGCATCGCTGTTGTCACATGCGTATATATCATCAGTATCAGCACCATATCATACTTATTATGTTCTATACATTTAGAATAATGTACGATACATAATTAATCAATAGATATAATGTTCGATTTATTTTTTATAAAACTTACTCTAAACCTCAAATTAAATTTATTTGTAAAATATCCAATATTTTACTCAACAAATAAATCCATTTATAAATTTGTTTTTAAAAACATGCACAACTATTCACTAGTTTTCTTCAACTTAGAATATATTTCACTTTCTTTTAATCTACCAAATGTATTAGATATTACCCACATTACTATCTCTCTCTCTATCACGTATCTTTAGTTTACTACATATATGTAAATATATATATATTTACCAATTGTATACAAATAAGTATGTCAACATTTAATTAAAATACAATTATTTGTATATATATATATATATATATATATATATATAGTTTTCTGAGTATATATATATATAATATATGGTTACTAGTATGTTTGTAAACTAAAGTAAATACAATCTATTAATATAATTATTTATAAAATAATAAACAAAATATGTAATAAATTTATTTTAAAATTATTTTAATGTTATAATTAACTTTTCTTTATTTAATAATTATTAATACATTTATTATTTTATTTTGTACCTACATAACTAGAGATGAATGTTATCTAGGTAATAAAAAAAATAGAAAAAATAATCATAAATTAAAAAGTTATCATCTGTTAAAAAATAGACATTTTCCCTATATTTTACATGTACACGTCGACAAGATTACGCCGGCCTTTTACGTACACTGCATTATATATCAATATTATTATATATAAATCTTATAAATATTGACAACACGTATTCTCAACCAGTCGTGTAACTACAATGTGTCTGTGATGCATAGCGGTAATGGGGTGGACGGCAAACAGTTCCTGCAACGCGAACCCGACACGAATAAAGACACGGACGCAGCAGACGAACAGGTTAGTCCTCTCAGGGCTGAAGGTCAAATCGACACCAATGATAATAAAACATTTATATTATTTACACTACATATATATATTTATATATATAAATATTAATATATTAAATATATTAGTATTACAAACTATGATCATTAACTTTATATCGCATATGAGGTATTATATTATATATTATAATATATGTTATATTGATTTGTTATTTATTATTATTTTCGTAAAAGTGTCACATCAAACAAACGTCATATAATTATATGACATTAAAATGTCATATAATATCACCTTGGATAATTAATATATTATATTTATAATTTAGAATCCCTCTTTCAACTTAAAAGTGTTACAAAATAACAATAATGGGGAGGGGTCAGGGAGGGGTCAGGGAGGTATGACCAAACCCATATATATTAATTAAAATCAAGTGAATACATGTTAATTTTTCTATATAACCAAGATTATAAATATTTATACATATTTTTGAGTAGAAATTAAATAAAAAACACTTTATCCATTTAATAAATCGAATATGAAAATAAATAATATGTCATACTTAATATTACATATTTTAATGTACTATGCTATTATACATATTTTCTTTTATGTTTTGGGAAATGTGACAATTTTCATAGTGTCAATTGTCAATCCGATAATTTCAGCTAGGTAGATATATAACATATATTTAACATAGGTATGTACATATTATATATATATATATATATATATATGACTTTTCCTAGTGATAAGTCTAGTATAAAATTGACCATAGTGTCTTAAAAAGATGGTTTCCAAACAATTTTTTACACATTAATAATAACATATACATATATCACTATACTAATATTAATATAACCTACTTAGTTCTATTACAACCACCTTTCTATTTATGTTTAATCACATACATCATCTATCATCTGCATTACAAAGTTCGCTGCGCAGTAGAATTTATAATGTAAATGATATTCTGACACCGTCTCGAAACCTAATTATATTTAGTAGAACCAAACATTAATTATCTTTTTACCACGCCCCTTAACCACTCCCTCTAACCATTAACCACGCCCCTTCAGAGTCTGACTAGAGTTATGATAACGATAGTTGTTCTATTCATCGCCTGCCAAACTCCGGCGTTCTTCAACCAGTTGTTCCATTACGTGTTCCCCAGAAGCGCCTACAAGTGTTACACGCCCTACTTCTACTTCTTCCACGTCAGCAATCTTTTCGTTAGTTACACGCCTCCGAGTAAGCCACGCCCCCAAATAAGCCACGCCTATAAGTATTATGCGCATTACTTCTACTTCGTCCAAGTCATCAATCTTTTCGTTAATGTAAATATCATAGTAAGCCACGCCTCATAGTAAGCCACGCCTCCCACGAAAGTTGTCTATCATTAATTATAATTACGTTTGGATCACGCAAAAGTAATAATGATTACGCAATATTATTCATGATATATATAATTAAGATGTATTAACAATACTTCCTTAATATCATAATATAATAGGCAACTATATTGTAAATGATTGTTTCGATAAATTATTATACATAACGCGTCATCGTAAATTAAGCCAACACATGTGTAAATATTAAACTAAATACTAGTACTAAATACAGCCCCGTACGAATATCTATAGTTTATATATATACACGTGATGCGCGTACTATTAGTGATCCGTATATCGACCTAACGAATACGCGTTACGCAACACACGTGACCGGCGCATGCGTCATCACGTTAATCACGTGATAACTTACGCGGTATTACGTCACCAGGCGATGATCAACTCGACGGGTAACTTCATCGTCTACTACGCGCTGAGAAGGCGGTTCCGCTCCAGGTTGTATCGCTATTTTGGCTGCCGGAAGTCGACGAGGAGACGACTACAGGACGAACATAGGTCACGCGTCGGCGAAGAGAGGCTGTCCCACGCAGAAGGAGGCGGAACGGGGGCGTGTCCGGCTAGAGCTCGTCTGATGTCGCCACCGAATGATATGTGAACAGTGCGACGCATGATCGCGGAGAGGAGATCGTTCGACTATATATGTGTAAGACGTCTAAGATTTAGCGATACCTGACGGGATTAGGCGATATCTGACGAGATTAAGCGATAGATCACGGCGATAATCTATTGTTTAACGCGTGTAGATCTATCGCGCCGCAAGAGATCACTCGATAAGCGCTATCGGTTGATATAAATATAGAAAGTTGTCGCGTGATTTCGCGTGATTTCGCGGGAAATCTAGCGCGAAGACTTATAAGTAACTCGGGATGGTAGACGCATGTAACCAGTCGTATAAAGTACGCATCATACACCTTTATATATATATATATATATATATATATATATATATATATGTATACATGTATACGTTTTTCGTCGCTAATCAGAGTTACCGATAAATACTTTACTCTCTATAAGTATATGTATTATACACCCATGTATATATGTATATATATTTATGTTTTTATTTTGTGTTCATCACGGTTGTAACGACTAATACCGTAAACGAAATAATGAATAACTTAACGTAGTATACATTATAGCGTGTGTACAAAGTATACTCTGTACAATGTACAATGTTCACTGTACAATGTACATTGTACACTGTTCACTGTATAATGTACAATGTACAATGTTCACTGTACGATGTACATTGTATAGTTTACGATGTCGATTTCCTCTCGTGTATTATTATCGTTCAATCTCTCTCATGTATGTTCCCCGGGAGACAGCGCTGTTCATTGTTTCACTGTACATGATAAATCATCTAATACATATTTACGCACTGTACATACATGCAATGTACACCGTACAATGTACATACATGCACCGTATATTATACGGCAATACATCCGCTAATGATCCGTCAATAAACTTTTGTATACACTTGTATTTATTTATTACCATCTATGAAATAGGACATATTAATATATATATATATATATATATATATATATATATATATTAACTTATTAGTTATATTATGGAAACACATTTTGTATATTAAATGAGTTTAATAAACAAAGTCATTCCGACGGCCATATATATACACAATATATCTATTCTATATGATTAATCGATGACACAATATTATATATATAACAAGAACTGTAATAATGTAATACATTATCTAATATAACTATACAAACTACTATCACTATATTATTTGATTTACTCGTGAATAAAATTGAAATACAATATACAATCTATAGAATACAAAATAGTATGAATAACACGTGATATGATACATATATATATATATGGTAGTGGTTATATATTTTTAATTATTTTTTAACTTTGTATAAGGTTATCAAATTGCCTATTATTTTTATCATATATTTGTAGTAATATTTTCCATTCTCGAATAATTAACCGGGTAGAACTAGATAAGCTTTGCTTTTTTTCTACCCAGTAGTTCGCTACACCTTCTGAGTTATATATATGGTGAAACTATTATGCAATAATATAATGTTAATATTTTAGTTTATATATATATATATAAAGTTTAACGTAATGAAACAAAACAACACTACTATAAATAACAAATGTATATACAAAATCATGATAATGTACAAGGACCGATACATTTAATAATATATTTGTATTATACATAGTATGGTATGGTATGGTATCAGATTCGGGTAAACCCCAGTGAAGATAAAGAAGCCTTTGCGGCTTTTCTAGTTATCAACCCATTTTAATTGTAAATAGTTCATAAATACAATAATAAGTTTTGACTTCCTGTTTACAATAATAAAATAATAAAATTTGAACTGTTTAAAAAATCATCATATTACCGTTAACGATTACACCATTTCAATTATTTAAAACAATTAAACAAAAAAGGATAAATAAATAAATAAAGTATATTGATAATTGAATGTAAAATAAAAATAAAACTAAATGAATAAAAACTAATAAAATAAGAAACTAAGCAGATTAATAACTAAAAGACTTGGAAATTAAAAGCAATGTACATTAAAATATGTTATTGTGTAAAATTAAAAAAAATATGTTTTACAAATATATAAAAACTAAAATAATTATGAACAAAATATATAAACAATAATACTAAAGAAATATGGAAAAAAATACGTATAAACTCTATAATTGATATATACTAGACCAATAATACCGACAAAATATAGATAAAAAGTCATATATAATAATAATATAAGAGAAGAAATTGTAACGAAATTGAAAATAAGTATGTTATAAAATAAAAATAAAACTAAAAGAACAAAAACTAATAGAATAAGAAACTAAGCAGATTAAGAACTAAAAGACTTGGAAATTTAAAAACAATGTACATTAAAATATGTTATTGTGTAAAATTTATAATAAATATGTTTTTCTGATATATAAAAACTAAAAGAATTATGAAAATAAATGACCAATAATACTTAAGAAATATTGATAAAAAGTCATGTACATTAAAATATGTTATTGTGTTAAATTTATTATAAATATGTTTTTCTAATATATAAAAAGTAAAAGAATTATGAAAATTATGAAAATAAAAGACCAATAATACTGAAGAAATGTAGATAAAAAAGTCATATAAACCCTATAAGTGATATATGACCATTAATACTGAAAAAATATAGATACAAATATTAAATTATACTAGTTTAAGATGAGATAGTTTTTTAATTTATTTTTAAACTTATTGAGTGGTTTAATTTCCTTTAGCTCATCATTAAGTTCATTCCATATAGTAGAGCCTTTAATGTATAGTGTATATAAGCATTTATTTTTTGAGGTAAAATGAGTGTATAGTTCATGTTTCTTTCGTATATTATATGGTATGATTTTCTTATTGAATAAACTAGAGTTTGGACTAACTGTGTTTTTAAGTTTTGGTTTGTTAAATATTATTCTAATAATTTTTTTTTGAATTATATATACATCATTAATATTAGAATTATATTTATTTCCCATATAATTTTACAATAGTTTAGATGTGGTAAAATTAATGAATTATATAATAATATTAACGTTCTAAAATCAAAGAGTTATTTTACATTTTTAAAAATCCATATTATAATATATATAGTTTTGTTTTAATTGTTGCTATTTCTAATTTCCAGTTTAGCCTCTGATCTATTATTACACCTAGAAATGTTGTGTTTTTCACACAATTAATATTAATACCTGCTATATTTAGATCTAAAACATTGGATGAGTTGAAAATCATATAATATGTTTTCTTCAAATTTATAGATAGTCTATTTGATATCAACCAGTTATTTATTTTTAAAAGTTCATTATTTACATTTTCCTGAAGTCTAACTATGTTGTTGTCTTCTAAAAATAAAGTAGTGTCGTCAGCGAACATTGTTAATTTTAGAAGTTTAGAACTATTTATAATATTATTTATATATATTAAAAAAAGTATTGGTCCTAATACAGTTCCTTGAGGTACACCACAGTTTGAGAAATATTCATTTGATATTTCATCTTTAAATTGTAGAAATTGAGGTCTTTTTATTAAATAATTATTTAACCAAAGTAATGGTAAGCCACGTATACCGCAGTGGTGACGTTTTTTAATTAATATGTCGTGATTCACAGTATCGAATGCTTTTTTAAAATCTATAAATATAGCTTTACATATTTTATTGGAATTTATACTTCTCGAAATCTTAGTTTATAAATTAACAATTGCATTGAGAGTACTTGATTTTTTTCTAAATCCAAATTGGGAATCACATATGATGTTATATTTATCTAAAAAAATGACTAGTCTATTATAAAATAATTTTTCAAGTATTTTTGAAAATATACAAGTCAATGAAATAGGCCTAAAATTTTCAAACAGATTTTTATTTCCGGATTTATATAAGGGAATAATACGTGACGCTTTTAGAAGAATGGGTATCTCTCCAGTTGAAAATGTAGAGTTAAAAATGTTTAAAAGTGTAGAAATAAAAGATGGGTAAATAAACTTAATTAAAAAACATTGATCATTTATTTATATCTAAAGATTCCTTAGGTTTAAAGTTTTTAATTACTCTAATGAGCGTTTTCTTTAATTGGTTCTAAAAAAAAAGAATTTAAATTTGGTTGTTTTAAAAATTGATTAAAATAATATTGACTAGTGGGTGGTATTTCTGCATCTAGAGTTTCTCCAACTTTGCTAAAATAATTATTGAAATTATTTGCAATGTATGTATTATTTATATATTTTATATTATCTTTTACAATAAAGTCTGGTAATATTGCGTCTTTTGTACTTTTCAATATATTATTTATTACATTCCATTTACTATCATTACAATTATATAAAAGATTGTGATAATATTCTTTTTTATATTTTTTAATATTTAATTGGAATTCTCTTTTCACAGTTTTATAATTTTATAGATTTTCGGGAGTTTTATTTTTTATATATTTGATATATAATTTAGTTTTAATTTGCTGTGTTTTTTAAGTTCGTCGTTAAACTATGGGTTATCAGATTTCTTATTTTTTTTACAATTATAAGTGGGACAACATTTTTTATATTTATCTTTAATTGTATTAATAAATATGATCCATGTTTCATTTAAGGTATTTGCTTTTTCAAATAGTATATTAAAATTTATTTGTTTTAATTCTTCCATAAACATCCAATTGTATATGTATTTATCTTATTTCTAATTGAAATTTTATTCTTTTGATGTGATTTATTGTAAATGTTTTTTATTATAATGAATATAGGATAATGATCCGATATGTCATTTAAAATTATTCCAGTTTTAATATTATTAAATAATCTATTATAAAATATATTATCAATTAGAGTTGATGAATGTATAGTTACTCTTGTTGGTTTGTTGATTGTTTTAAAGCATCCAATTTCATTAATAGTATTTATAAAGTTATTCACGTTTAGGTTATCAGTTTTAAGAATATCTAAATTGAAATCACCACATATAATTAATTGTGTATTATTAAATATATTAAAATTGTTTAAAATTATGTTATTGAATTCAGAAATAGCTTCATTTGTATACCTAGTTGCTCTATAAATAGCACTAATAATAATATTTGTATTTTTTTCTATACATAATTCTAGCGTAATACAATCTAAAATATTGTTAGAAAAAGATAATTTATTCAAAATTGTTATTTTAAAATTACATTTGACATAAATTAAAACACCTCCTCTATTATATGACCTATTGGTAAAATAATGGTTATAATTGTTAATTTTATGAATAAATGGTAAATCATTTGTTAACCATGTTTATGTTAAACAAATGATATCATAATCTGCTTGTTCAATAAAGATCTTCAAATTATCATAATTTTTTTTTAAATGTCTAATATTGAGATTAACAAGTGTCAAGTCACATTTGTTATCTTTATGTTGTTTTATATATGAGGGTAATTCAATTTCGTTAATATACTAAGTATCAACATCAAATGTTATTATATCATCATCATTATTGTTTTTATTTAAATCAATGGTGATTTTCTATAATTAGAAGTTATTTATAAATAAAAATAAAAAGTTTATTAATATAAATTTATTTAATATAAAAATGATTAAGATAACAAAAATAAATAAAACTAAATACATAAAACTCTACCAGAAAAAAACTAACAAATGGAATATAATTTTTGGAATAATAATTTATATTTTTATTTTATGTATTTAAAATTGGTCTAGACTTTCAATTTGTATTTTTTTGTCTTTTTCTTTATTTTGTATAAAAGTAACTCCATTTACTGTCCAACAATTAAAAATCTTATTATCTTTCCTTAATTGTCTTGCTCTGTAATATATTTCAGAGTTTACTTTTGTCAAATGTTAGTTAATGTAAATGTTTGTATCTTTGAGTTTTTTTGAGTTTTTTAATAAGTTGAATTTAGTTTCGTTAAAATGAAACTTCACAATCGTTTTATATTGTTGTTCATTTCTTGTAGGTAGTCTATGAATTTCAACAATATCTAAACAATTGATTTTGTGTCCAACTTATTTTTTGCAAATTCAATGAATGTATTACGTGGGTTTTTGGTTTCTAAAAAACCCGAATTATTAGTTATAATTATATTAGACTTTTTCGAGTATTGTTCTAGTTTATTTATTCTATTTTCTAGTAAAGTAATTTTAATGTTTTTAGAATTTACTGTGTTGTCTAGTATTTCAATTTTGTTGGTTAGTATCGAAACTGTATTGTTTAGACTAGCAATTGTATCTTTAATACTAGAAAATGTGTGTACAACTTCAGTTAGTTCTGCAATTGTCTTTTGAAGATTAGAAATTTCTACTTTGGTCATACTAATATAGGAATTATAACACAATAAATAAAAATATATATATATACTTTTACATATAATTACTTATATACCCATATAAATTGGTAAATATACAATATAAATATAAATACAAATATAAGTACACATATAGATGTAGTCCTACACTTATCTATACTAAAATTGTATTACATATACATATATAAATATTTATATATATATATACAAAAATGTTATTCTATTACATGAAAAGAATAATATAGACAAAGTAGGTATTGATATAGATATACAAATATAAGAATAAATAAATGTATTAAAATAAATTCATTAAAGCTGCGTTCACATATAGCAACTTTGCTGCAAAATCGCAGCAACTTTGCAGCAAAAATCACGACGAACAAAATCGCCAGGTGTGAACACCACGGCAAAATTTTCAGCAAAAAACATTCACGTGCAAAATCACTGCAAAATCGCAGCAACTTTGCAGCAAAATGAATAGCAAACATGTTTGCTATATGTGCAAAATTTTGTCCAAACGCAAAGACTTTTCTATAATTATTGATAAACAATAAATAAGCATTATTAAAAATATCGGAAGAAATTAATAAAGTATCAAATATAATATTGTTTTACGAGAGTCACATATGTTTATGGGATCCCGCGAATCGGGACTACTATAATAAAATAATTAAAAACAAGCTGTTGCAGGAAATAGCACTGGATGTCTTATATTTCTTTTCATATTAAAATATTCACTTAATAAATATTTTCTATAATTTTTCTATTATTAACATTATTATTATTATAATTTGAGTAATACTTATACTTATGAAATGCATTATAATTTAAAGAAAATGTCATGTTATATTTATACGACTATTATCTTTAAGTATAAACGTAACAAATTATGTAAATCAACTTTTATAATAATAAAATAAATTTATAATTGAAATAATAAATAATTGTATTATCGCAAGTGTAACGTTCAAAGTTCAAAGTTCGACAAAATCGTAGACGAAAATGTTTGCTAGGTGTGAACACTCCGGCGAAATCGCTGCGATTTTGCTGAGTATTTTGCTGCAAAATAGTTTGCAAAATTCTGTCTCGACGATTTTGCAAGCAAAATCGCTATATGTGAACGCAGCTTAATAGATGTAAAGTTAAAATAATATTGTAAAGAATATAAAATTGAATGAAATTTCAATACAATGGCTAAATTTTAATTACTAATTTCTATTTTCCATTTGTATACATAAATATTACTGAATCACTGAAATCACTGAAGCATGAATGACAATTTGTTATTAATTTATAAGATATTACAAATTAATTGAATTATATGAAAATATAAATAATATAAATCAAAATAATATTGTATTTATACAGATATAATATCTAATAAATAGAATATGTAAAAATAAATAATAAATTACTTATATTTAAGGTGATTCTATAAGATTATGTATACAAGGAAATAGACACGACTAATAATAATAATAATAGTGTACACAGGAAGAACATACATATATTAGAATATTATATATTTGGACAACTATAGTCATCGACTGCTATAGCCATGAGTATATATATATATATATATATATATATATAATCTATAGTTTCTAAGAAATCGATAATAATTAAATATAAAACTAATAATTCATAATTATTGTATATGTTTCCCGTTATTTTGCCGCCATCTACATCATCGCGATCTTCTGTGTGTTAAAGTGGATACTACAATGTTTTGTAATGTATCACAGTAATGTGTAAACATTTGTATACACATTTCTACATGTATATACGTATGTTTATATATACACACACATATATATATATATATAACGGGAGACATCGATAGAAAATATGCTACATTATTTGTATCCACTTTAGGAGATATTGATATTACGCACTATAGACTATAGTATATATATATATATATATATAGTCTATAGTTTAGAAACATCTATGGAAAACGTAACAGAAAAATACAAAATTCTTCTAATGAATATTATTATTATTATTATTATATTATTATTATTATATATATATATAGATATATAAACCGCCCGAGTATGTCAGCAGGACAAGGCTTCAGATACTTAGGTAGTATCCTATAGGACTTGTAGGTCATGAGTTCAAATAATTTCCGCATCCATAGGTATATATAGTTACCAAATATTTTTCAAGGAAAGATATAACACTTACGCGAAATCATGTAATTCGAATTTGTATACAAAATATCCCAGTACCACCTATATCGGGTTACTTTTAAGAAATACGTGTTGTTTATAATGTAAATTTATATCAAACTAAATACTTTTAAAATGTTAAATAGTATGATTTAAATTAGTATTTATATGATGAAAACTAAGTGTATGCAAACAGAGCCGAACCTACATATAT
Organism: Osedax fenrisi; assembly: GCA_964019155.1. Taxonomy (NCBI): domain Eukaryota; kingdom Metazoa; phylum Annelida; class Polychaeta; order Sabellida; family Siboglinidae; genus Osedax; species Osedax fenrisi. Next base: position 59,621,700 of record OZ025244.1, read on the forward strand.
GTCAGTGATTCGATACTACTGCTATCAGCGGCATCGGGTATTACTAAATTACGTTGCATGCATAGGGAGTGTTATATCTTTGATTCGCAAAATCTTTGTATGTACCACGCGTGAAATAGGTATTAAAATAATATTTTAAAGTGATCTTGTATAATTGTGTATACAAACCAAACATTTGTATAGTAAAACTAAAAGGGAATGAAATGGGTATGGTAGGTTATGATATTTACTTGTTTGTTAAATATAATCATGTCGTATATATATATATATATAACAAAATATATAATGTAACTAATTAGTAAATATATTAATAACTGTTAATTATAATATTATATATACTATGCGTAGTGGTTAATTTGATAAATTAGATTACATTATAAGATTTAAGTGAATTTAAATGAATCAGAGCAATTAAACAAAGTTTAATTTTGAAATAATAATGTTTCTGTCAAAAAGTAGGTACAAGATATATTCCGTTTATTAATTATACAATTCTAATGATATTGAATGTCTATATGTTTATTCTACATGTAGTATTGTAGATATAGTATAGATTTTATTGTTATTCTAAAGTGTTCTTAGTCAGCCATACTATTATATACTAACTATATATTTAAATACTAATGATAATATACTAGTATACTATTAATAGTATGTACTACAAATGTAATAGTGTATACGTTTATATCGTATTATCTTTGTATTGTGTTTTAATTAACCGGTTATATTATCTTTATTTTTAATGTAGTAATGATTTTTCGTGACATTTAATTTAATTGTAGTACAGTGTTACAATGCTAATATCTTACTTCATATACATTTGTTGTAAGTTACGCTTAGATACTTATATAGGAATGCGTCATCTTACATGCATACTTAATATATCAATTAATTTAAATTTTCCATTTTTTAATTGTAAAAGTGAATAACATATATATATATATATATATATATATATATATGTATATATGTGTACTATATAAATATATGTAGGTAGTTGTATCTGGTATATGTGTATGTATGGGTATTTAGATAATTAAAAACTATGGATTACAAATATACACTAACAATTGACACTATAAAAATATATTCATACATATTTTACAATAATTATTATGCTTTTATATAAAAATTGTATATGAAATTTATAATATATATATATATATATATATATATATATATATGTGTGTGTGTTTGTGTGTATTGGTGTGTATTTATGCATATGTATGTGGGGTATGAAATGATATTACTGAATATATTTAGCTATAGCTAAATCAATATAGGGGAGGGTGGAGTTGTATGACCATGTTTTTGTATAAAGTTCTATCATTGTGGTAATAATACATTTTTCTTAATTATTTAAATTGTATTGCATAATATATGATATTAGTTAACTAATATATCACTTTTAGATATAAGGAATACTTATAAGATTTAATAAAAAAAAATTAAAAAGGTCATTCAACCCCAAAGGCGGGGTTGAATGAACATACCCTGTTTTACTTCTTTAATTACTCTTGTCATGATAGTTTTATCACGTATTCTATCAGTTTATTGAGTATAGTTTCTCATTTTTGATTCCTAGAAATAATATTTAAATAATTATTATGAATTAGTAATTGACCCTCATTAAAATTAATTTAATTAATTATATTGATATATAATTAATTATATTATTTCTATTTAATTATTACTTATTTATATTCGGATCATTGAATATATATTATAATATTATAATAATATTAATATTATAATATTATAATATTATATTATAAATATTAACATATGATATTTGTTTAATTGAACAATGTTCATATAACCCCATTTTTAGTGGTTCACTCAACCCCATATCAAATTTTATTATTAATTGATAACATTTAAATATTTTATTTAAAATTTAAAATATATTTTTATATTAATATTAAGTTAATTATATATTAAAATCATATATTTAATATGAAAGTAATCAAATAATTATTATAGAAGTTATAACATATTACCTTTTTGGAATTTTTACTTTTGAGCATACTTTAGTTACAAATGTGATTAAAATGTTACTATTTTTATTTTTTTATTAAAAATGATACTTCCGCAACTGTATTAATTATAGATGACGATACTAGTTCAGTTAAATCAAATTTCTGCTGTAGCAAACAATTGTTATCTCCAGTGGCTCATGCAAGACACCTGTTCATACAACCCCACTCTCCCCTACGTTGTATTAATATTTACGATAATAAATTATTAAGAATAACAAAAAAACATTATATTTTCAAATACATAATATATATTTATTTTTATTTTTTAACAATAGATTCCTGTAATATATATGACATTCCTAGAATCAGAATTGAATACAAAATTAATTGATTTTAACATCATATAAATCAAATAAATATTATTTATCTGATATATATATATATATATATATATATATATATATGTATAGAATACATATAGTAAATATATAGTACAAATACCTGCATATAGCACACATATATATATACTTATGGCCAAGATATTGTGAAGTCCTTTGGAACATTTTTACTTATAGTATATAGTTATGTATACTGATATATATATATATATATATATATATATATATATATATATATATATATATATATATATATATGTATATTTAAATATTAAGTTATTAGATTAATTATTAAAATACATTATTGACATATTTTAATATTAATAATGGACAAACGATAACAAATACATATTATATTAGGAACTATAGATATTAACTTTGATTTTTAAATTAATATCATATTATAATATTATATTAAATCTTAGTATAATGTATTATGGCATATAATAGTACCTATAATTTATAGGTACTATTATTAGTAGTATATTATATACTTATATAAGTAACGTGATCATAATGAACCCCTTCTGTTGATATCAAATATATTAAAAGCACTAATCCGGTGTTTGTAAAAACGTGATTAATCCATAAGTATGATCATGATTATAATTTATTTTATTGATTTAGATTGCACGTATACATTCAATATAAGTTAGATGTTACTTACTTCGTAGATATGTATATCATTTAAAACCAAAATATCGCATTTCTTGGAAATGGACACTTAGATTTCATCATATAACTATTAATTTAAAACCATTATAGGATCTGATACCCTTGATTTAATTATCTCCCAGTGTTAATATGACCGTATTAAAGATATACCATTATCTTCTTATATAACTTTTTTCTCGTATAAGTTATCTACTCCCATTCGACTATCTATTTATTCTCCAATAATATAGGCATGTTCTATATATTATATAATTTAAATGTTAGTTATCATTGATAATTATAAGATAGTTTAAACTATCAACTCTTCCTATTTTATCCCAATAATCCTCAAATCTGTTCTGAATGAAAGATATGTAGCTACAGCGAAAGTACTTAAATATAATCAGTTGATATTTTTATCCGGACCAAAGTATATATTATATTTTACATCTCGCATGCCACTTTAAAACGTAAATATATTTATACATTATATTATTCATTTTATCAAAAATAAGTTCTCGCTTCACTACACTTTTATAAACATAATTTTACTTAAATAAGTGATATATTTTATTTACTTTTATTAAAATATGAATTTAAATCATCATTTAAAATATATTTTTAATTACCAAATAAATTATATATTCAATTATCGATACTACCTCCTTGTATTAAAACAATGTACTCCTTATAAGGAGATACGTCATACCTATATCATGTTGAATACATATATATATATATATATATATATATATATATATAATGTGTGTATATGTTAACAGATCGGTATAAATATTATTTATTTAATGAATATAGTTTAATTTATCTGAATTTATCAATATACAAATTTGTCATATTACGTTTATAATAATGTAAATATAGCTATAACGAATAGAAACTACTATAGTATTCTATAGAATCAATTCGTAATTAGTCCCTGAGTTAAGTGCAAAGTAATACAAACTACTACAGTTTATATATATATGTACATTTCTCGAAAATATTGTATTTAGATATCTGAAAAAGAGTTGGAAACAGCCATTCAATTGCGTAGTGTCATCATTAGTAATATTTTCAGGAACTTTGCAGAAGAAATATTTAAAACTCCTCTTATAAAATAATATTCTAGATTAAACAAATATTATAAGATTATAAAAAGAGTAATTATTATTCAATCGTTGATAGTCGTTTATTATAATACTAGTTTATGTATTATAATACAGCAAGTATACTTGATTGTACGTGATTATACATCCTAATATAATATTATTAATCATTTTATTTGTATTAATAAATTAAAGTATATGGTTGGTCCAATCGAATCACGTAGTGCATATGTCTTATGCTGTCTCTCTCCATATCCCTCTCTCTCTCTCTCTTTATATATTGTTTTTTATATATATATTAAAATATCATTTTAATAATAAAATACATTTAATATAGTATATATATAGTTACATATATAGTGTGAAATGTACACTGTGCATGTGTTCCCATATCATAGTGATCAGTAGTTTGAGTAATGTATATACTTTTTAATAATATATATAGTATTACTAATATAATGAATATAATTGATACATCGGGGTTTATACTTTGAATAACGTATATAGTTTTATTTTATATTTAGAAACAACATTATTGATAAATTAAGTCAAATTAACCGTGCCATTAGTTTTAAAAAATCACGATTAAATAAAATGTATTTCAATATATTTCAGTTTTTCGTAAACCCTCATTCAGATGAGTTAAGATTATTAAATATTTAAAAATAATTAATTATGATTACAATATTATTGAACTATATATAATGAATATTAATTAGATTATTTATATCTAGAATACTCTTTAATAGTTTAAAAGAGTTTTTAACTTTATTATCAACTAGAAAACTAAATTTAAATTCAAAAATATATTTTACACTATAGTGTAATAGTGTAATTTTACACTACATATACAAAAGAGTATTGCACTAAATTATACTAATGTACAATTTACTAGATTGTAAAGCAAGCTGAAATACTTTTTTTTCTTAAAATATATATTACAATCATATTGCAGCTAACATTACTGTTCTATTTCTCTATATATCTGTATAACTATATCACTCTATCGCTCTCTATGCATAGATGTATTGAATATGTCATGAAATAATAGTGTATCAATATCAGCATTAACATTGTCATAGTATAAATCATCATATTCATAAAAACGTATGTTACATCGCCAAGTTACTGCATAACTATGTATATATGTTCTACTATATACTCGATCTATTGGCGTACAAATAAAAAGACATTTCATGTATTCAAATATCGATAATTTCATGTAATTTATTTCAATTATATTTTCATAATCCATTAATATCACTTCCTCGATAGATTGTACATTAATACCTAATTATATAATGTTTTCTAGCGATATTATTCTCGGAGATTTATTATATTATTAACCAGATATTAATAACGATTAATAATATTTCTATATAACAATCTATTAATATAAATATTATTTTTTTATTTTATATTTTGTCTTCTATTATTAATATATATATATACATATTTTATTTAATGATATTACTACTATATATATTTATTATGTCTCATATATTTAATTCATACTACTGCGACAATATGTTATTATATATATATATATATATATATATATATATATATATATATATATTATTTTATGTTTTTTGATCGTTTTATTTGGGATTATTATGTATGAATTATTTATGTGTTTAAATTTTAAATTAATTCGTAATAAATGAATACAATTTAATATAACCCAATATGCACGTGTAGGATATTATACATGTAATCTTCTATATTCTATTTTAGGGCACTATCATTACTACCAACCATATATAACCTAGAGAAAAGGATATATCCTTCGTTATAACGAGGCGAAAATAGTCAAATATGCAAGAAAGAGCATGGAAGATCAGTTAACAGCATGTTGAGGTAGAATATTTAGCATATATATTATTTAAAATACAGTAGGAAAGTTTTATATGAGTCACCTCTACCACATTCATCTTACAATATATCATGGTAGGAGTTTATTGACATTCACCTTTTTGTTTAACGGTTAATGGAAAACAATTATAACAATATATTTACTGATAAAAAGTACGTTAATTACATAATATATTATGGTTGGAAGAATGATGGGAGTGATTTTTATGGATGGGAGTGATTATGTATATTTAAAAGAGCGAATACTATTATATTAGATATAGAAAAGATGATAAATAGTATGCAAATATGGGATATGGTATTAACGATTATTTTAAAAGTATACGTATTAATATAATCAGATGCATAGGATTAAGTAGATTTTAAACCGAATAATGGTGAAAATGGTACGTATATATACGTCTATAGTACGTTCTATAGAAGCACGAATTATACGATTTAAAGGTGATAATGAAGTATTAGAGATAATATAGTGTATAAAGTAGCAGTAGTCGATACGAGAGAGGACAAGTGCGTTCATGAAGGTATTGGTAAGATGCGACGTAGGTCCTTTATTATGCGACCAATGTTGAAAAGTTGATAGTTAGATGATTTAGATATATTAGCGGTAATTAAGGGTTAGCATCCTAATAAACACCAATATTTAGAACAGATAAATATGGGATGATAGGGATACCTTCTATGAAATCAATATGAAAATAATGAGAGTTAGATGAGATATTGAGGAGTGCATATTGTGAAGGGTTAATTAGAAGGTTATTAGAGATAAGCCATGATCTGATAATTGATGAACATTTACACAATTGGGTGTTATCTGGTAGTATATTTGAGTAGTTGGGTAAGGAGGAATATAGTTGAATATCATCAGCGTATATTATACGCCGTATTGAGCTACATTGAGCAGTAATATCATATACAACGAGGATATATATTAAGAAGAGAAGGGGCCGAGAACTGATTCCCGGAGAATAACATAATTATGTGGAGAATATTGGGTAGAGAAATTTCAAATGTTCTTACCTACGTTTGTATTAATTGTTAATTGTTAAATGATTTGTATTCTGTATTATGTATTAATAAATTTATTTATAATATTTATTATTATTTTTTTTTATTTATTATTATTTAGAATAATTATCCAATTTAAAATCTAATACTTACAGAAAGTTAGTTTATTTATATACATATATATATATATATATATATTTATATATATATATATATATTACAGTAAACTAATTAAGCATATACGATACCCTATATCACAATATACGAGCTAATTAACGCATACTGAAGGAATAACCTGTTCTAAGCAGGTTCAATGTTTGTAATAGGTATCAATATACAAATAAAAGGGATAAAAGCACACCCATTCACCATCTAGAATGCCTAATCGTAATATAGAATAAACTCTATAGTTAGTATTAATCACGTGAATACATTCGCTATAATCCCATCGTAAACATATTCAACGCGGATATCTTGCTTATGACTATTCCATAGTATTATGGCTGTTCATACGTAAAATGATTATCATGACACGACATTGACGTAGGTAACTATGTTTTACGTACGTAAGGTATAATAGAACATGTTCTATTTGTTGTTTTAGCACAACAATGCCTTGAGACGCACAGTATGTTAAGAATCACAATAACACCCATTATATATTCTTGTATAACTAATATACGATATAATATATATAAATCATTTCTTATAAATATGTTTAGTGTTTATAAATCTAATTTTATATTATATATTTGTCGAATTTACTATGAATAACTTGTGAGCATTATTTATAAAATAAAGATATTTAAGAAGACATATAAGAAGATATGTAATTAATATATATATAATTATATATATATATATATGCCTATATATTGCTATATGTATAATATTGTAATATATATGTATATTAAAATAAATATGACATCACAATAATAATAATAATGAGATGATTATCTTATTTTATATTCGTAAATACATTACGTATTTTCTTAATAATATATATATATATATATATATATATATATATATATATATCTATATTACATAATATGAATATAATATTTCTATTTCATGAAAAATACTAAAATACAAATTAGATATTGAAGTGTTAGAAGACTTTTAAGATAGAATGGACATATTTGCAGATCCGGAGAATTGGGGGCCTGAAAATTATCAGATATTTTCTATTGTTATGTGTTTCATTTGTCTCCCTTTCGGTTATTATATAATTTAAGTTATCATACATTCATTATTAATTATATTGTCTTATATATATATATATATATAGAGCTTTTAGACATTCCAGTCACATTCTATGGAATGCAATACCTCCTATCATTCGCTCTGTTATATCCCTTCAACGATTGCTAAACATTACTTGTTCTTTTTATATTCCCCTATAGGGGATTTTATTTATATATGGATTCTATATATAGGGATTTATAGATTTTAATCTATATATCATCCAACTTCTGATTTCTATATTAGTTATTTTGTTATCGTGTTATCCTTACATTATTATTATTATTATCTAATTGATTTCGGAAAATTATGTTGTGTAAATATATTATCATTTTATTATTATTTTCTCCACGTACGAGCAATGGGCTTGAAGAACCCTAATTTAGGTAATAAGAAACCATTATTCATCATCATCATATTATGTAATTAAATATGCACAGATTTCAGAAAATTAGTAATGGGTACACTTTCTATTTTACATGATACATATACGTAAAGTAATTATTTATAAACGGCGTTACTTTATATATGTGTTGACCTACTTGTTTCACTACTCTTCGCATAATACCATAATCTATATATGGATTGTTTGTGTATGTATTTTTATTATTTAATATTTATATAAAGAATTATGAGAAAATATTTTTATAGTATTTTAATTTGTTATAGTATGAAGGAAATATAAAGTAACATATTAATTAGAAAATAAATATGTCGTATCATTAAATGAAAGATAATAAAAAATTGAAATAAATTATATAGTAAAAATTCTGAAAACTGATCTGAAATAGAAATAAAATACATAATTTGTAAATGGCATCGAAATATTTAATTTCTACCTTAATTGTATTGACTTCTTCTTATCTTTGTAACTTGTAATAGTTATTGTAATATATTATTAATTATATAGTTTAATATTTAAATTATAATTAGTTATTTGACTAAATTACATCAGGATGATTATATTTAAATTAGTATATTTAAATATATATGTCAATAATCTGACATTACTAATTCATATACATTAGTATTTGAATAGTTATATTCGTAAATTTACTATCATTAGTCAGCTATTTGAAAATTATAAGTTGACTAATTAAGTAATAGTAGAATTATTTTTATTTAATTTAACTAATGTAATTAGTTAACTGATTAATTATAGTTTTCAATTTAAGGGCGTCTACTAATTAATGTTCGTCAAATTACTAATATATTTCTATGTTTGTTACAATGTGTTACAGTCACCCACCGTAAATTATTAAAATCTTCATATATGTTAAAATAATAATGTTAACACTTACAAATAGATACTTATTATAAAAGTATCTATTTATACTTGATATTTATATTTATACCTATTAAAATATATCTCCCAAATAGTTCGATGTATGATTTTAGTATGTTATGTTTGACCCTGCGAAGTATAGTCCTATATATTGTGTACAGAAATATATTTATAATGCATACATAATACACTTATAAGTAATTTTGAATGACCCATACGTCATTTTATAGATAATAAATTATATTTTAATTTTTTAAATAAAATAATTGTTCATACAAAATCAAAACGAACACTCCCCCTCAAATAAATCAAATACTGGTACCGCACGAACAAAATAGAACATATCCTATTTTTGCCATATTTGTATATAAAACATATATGTATATAAAACATAGGAAATCTGCTTTTGTCGTGTGAAATAATTCGATAGGTAAATTTCACACAGAAAAATGTTGACAATGCAAACATAATACGTATAGTAAACCTTATATATAAGATATAATGTATGAATCATACAGTATGATACACGTACGACGTACATTATACATGGCGACTCCCACTTCGCGTGTGTATTCGGGTATGCTCATAAGTCGTACACTACAACAATAACAATTTGGATACAAAGAAAATTCAATATATATATATACTTTAACTATAGTTAAAGTATACATTTAATATTTCGATGCCGCTATAAAACAATGTATTTTATTTCTATTTTCGATTATTTTTACGTTATATTTTATTTTATTTTTCGATAATTTTTCATTTATTTGTACGGTTATTGTTAAAGCTATATTTCTTTAATTTTTAATTTCGTAGTATACTTTGTTTATTGCTATAACGTATATTATCGTTAGCAAATATGTAACTCCTATACTTTCGATTATACATTTCGACTATATCTATTTGCTTACATAAATTATAAATTAATACATAATCACTACACATACCACTACGTTTACCCCTATAGTAACGTATATACTTATCACCACGCCTACCCTCATAGTAACCTATGCACTTATCACTACCCACAGGCTTAGTAGCGTTGATACTGAGCAACATAGGTCGCGACACTGACGATCGCGATACCTACGTCAGCTGGGCGTTATACGTGAACCTGTGCGGTATGACGAGCTTCCTGTGCTACCTGTGCTACCTGATGTACGTTTGTTCGGCCACCGGAGACCTGAAGGGATGTATGCACGAGGTCCACGTTCGCGGTAACATAAGTCTGCTGGCTTGGCCGGCGTCCAATTGAGGCCGGTTCGGATCTTATCCGAATGAATAGGATTTAATAAACGTAGGTCATTCATATCTTGACTTATACTACTTTATTATGTTCTAAACATTTATATATATATATATATATTAGTAACACAAAAAATTGCTAAACAAGCTTTATAGTACATGTAAATGGATAATAAATAAAATAACTACAAGTATATTATTATATAATATGATAATAATAATTATAGGACATATTAATAAATATCGATTATGATAAAGACAATAGTATTCCTAGTAATGTACATCGCATAACTCACCGGCGTTACACCGTTGCACAAAACACCTCAATAGATTGAATATTAAATAAGATTGATTAATAATCGACGAATTAGGGCGATTTACTTGATTAACTTCAGTGATATACGCACGCGTGTATGGTGATGATGATGATGATGATTTATTTAAACACTAATTCAATTATAAAATTCTTATAGTATGACAATAATATATAAAAAACAATAAATAAATGTAATAATAAGTACAGATAAGTGTACAACATGTCGAAAGCGAATATATTTCAAGTTTAAATATCACGGTCAAGAAGGTACTTCTTTAGTTTATATTTGAATATTACTGTTGAGGTATTGATGGCTTTGAGGGATTGAGGGAGTTTATTCCAAAGGTGGCTGGCGCGTATGAATATATGACCTGTACGGCTATTCTCAACTATTACGGCAGTCAAGATGGTTGCGTACGCACCTGTTCGTGAGTTGAACACGTACGTATACGTTGATTTGTAAACACGATCAATTTACTAGTGAGTAATAGTATGTATGTTTTGAAATAATATATGAAAACCTACTTTATCCAGAAATATATCACTTGTATGTTATAACATGTGTACTTTATACATTATACATTATAATATATATATATATATATATATATATATATATATAAGATTTATCAATTAAGAATATCTTTCGTTTAACATGAATGGATAAATTATTTTGAATGTGTACATTTTAACTAATATTATAATAAACTCTATTATATGCGACTATTATTTTGTTAAGGTAATCTTTCTTAAACAATTAATAAAAATTCTATAATATTTAAATAGTAAAAATAAATATTTCCTATTTAGGATTTACTTATATTTCATACAATACACTTTATATAATATACATTTGATCTATAGGTTAACTTCAACATAATTTATAATATGTATATATATATATATATGTGTGTGTGTTAACTTACTAAAAATGTTATGTTGTGACCCTAATTATAGAACTAATGTATCTGTTTAATATGCATAATTATAGTAATTTGTATCTTACTGCATACTATTATGTGTGATAATGTCATGAGTTATAAGTGTCAATCGGAGATACAGACTATGTATACCTATCTATATACATATATATATATATATATATATATATATATATATAATTTAAAGATTTAGGTAATTTTATAAATGGATGACCCAAAGTATGAACTAGCCCACATTATTACATGCGCTGGAGATTGTAAAATTAAATATTCTCTCAGAACTTCTCCTACTAAATTCATACGTAACTCTATTATATTTAATAATAAACTTAATAAATTTAATAATTTTTTAAGATAATCTCTTGAAGAAATTTGCCTGTTTAGTTGTGATGAAAACTCGAATTGTCAGGCTACTCTTCCAATCCGTGAAGGTGATATAGGGCTTATTCATGCAATCATTAAGTTCGCGCAGAATATGTATCCTATGTAAGCCAAGCATTATCTTGTATTTCAAATTTAACAAATTAAGTAGATATAGATAGTTTTGAACTATTCAATTACTAAGATCGTATCTTTGGGAATTTAAATGCTAAGGAAATATTAAAT